>NC_051167.1:77152876-77315376 GCF_013339725.1 Rhipicephalus microplus
CACATACCCGTGATGATAGCCACTTTTTGGACTATCTGGTGGTGATAGTCTTATTGTTACCACTAAAAAGAAGTGGCTAGTAGGAAGACTATCAGCATCCCAAAATGATGGAACGTTGCAATGAATAAAGTTTCAAAGCTTCAAAGACTGGAACGTACGCTTTTGCCTTCTTCAAGTTTGCGCAATTGGGGTTGCACATACCTGTTTATGACGATGATAGTTTTAGTGTCATAATCAGCTTCACCTCGAGATTCAACAGCGAACGTCTTGGCTACTGGCTATCTTCTTGTTCACTGGACTTGAACCAAAGTATCAATATCTGGTCCCTTCGTCGCCACTGGTGTTCGAGTATCCGGTGAAGAACTGCTGTGTTTTCCCAGTTTACAGCGTTTTCCACCGGTCCCGGCACATCTCCCATGTGATACAATATACTAAGAACCCCACTGTTATATACGACGCAGCTGTCGAACTGTTCCCGTAGTATGATAAGGCACGCGCTCTGAGCCCAGTCTAACGAACACAGAAGAGTGGCCATTATGACTTTTCCCGCAGATTGGCCTGGCTAGACGGTAAATTTAATCACGTAACTGGCGCAAGCGACCCGTATAACGTTTTTGGTTGCCGCAAACAAAAAGCATGTTCTTCGAGCTTCGTTTTGCAAAGATCACGTGTATGACGTAATTGGTTCTGAAGTTAGGAAGTAGGAAGGAAGTATGTTTATTTACAGAAAGGCAGAGAGGTCGGCATGAGCGATAGCTTGCTCTAGCCTGCTACTCTACACTGGGGGAAGGGAAAGGGGAAAAGAAAGAATAATGGATGACGATGGTGAGATAGAGAGGTGGGTATGTAGTGTTCTTTCTAGCTGAGACACATTTTATAGCCGCGCACACAGTCCAGTTGTTTCTAAAAAGGTAATAACTGCTCTTGTGACTGCAGTTGCACTGTTGGTGTCTGGCCAAGGGCCCAACATGGTCTCATCAGTTAATGACCTACTGCGATATTGTTCAGTAGAAGAAATCAGTGTTTGTCGTTCACGTGCATATGCTGGGCAGACACAAAATATGTGCTCAAGTGTTTCTGGCACATCACAGTGTTCAGAATTAGGACCGTTGTCACTGCGACCGATGATATGTGCGTAACGTCTAGTGTACGCTACACCAAGACGAATGCGGTGGATCATACTTGTGAGTTGCTGTTTCAATTTAGGAGGCATGTGGAACCTCATTTCCGGGTCCCATTTGTGAAGTCGCTGGTGTCGCCGTTCCGGTTTGGTCCTGTGCTGAAGTGTGTAGCTGCGCATCACGCAGCGAAGCAGGGCGTTCGTGTCAGCTCGTGAAAACGCAATGCGTACTTCAAGGGCACTGCTTAAGGCATTTTTAGCTTGAGCGTCTGCCTCTTCGTTTCCCATCACGCCGCAATGAGCGGGAATCCACTGGAAAGTTATAAGATGGCCATTTGTTGAAGCAACCTGAATAAGTTCTGTGATTTCTATTGCCAAGCTGTAATATGGACCTTGCTTCATGATGCAATTAATGGTTTGCAAAGCGGGTTTGGCATCGCAGAAAATCATCCAGGCTCGACGTCGCTCTCCGAAAATAAACCTTATTACCTCTAGGATAGCGACAAGCTCTGCGGCAGTTGATGTGGTTTTATGGTCCACTTTGAATTGTCGAGCGATATCCATGTCTGGGATGACAAAGGCTGCGGCGGAGGTGTTTAGCGTGGTGGATCCGTCGGTGTACACGTGCAGAGAATCACTGTACGTTCTATAAATGTGATATAGGATCAGTTGTCTGAGGCCAACAGAAGAAATGAGCGACTTCTTCGTAATTCCAGGTATCGTAAAAGAGATAGGTGGTTTAGGCAGAACCAATGGTGACACTGCAGGGGCATTTGGCGGAGAAAACCTTGATGGTATAATATTTTCATGCCGCAATATTACTTTTGAGAAACCGCAATCTGGGTGAGTGGCGGGTAGTACTGACAGCGGGTGCTGTCTGTGTCTGCTCAGTAATCGTAGGTAAACTCTAAGTGGCTCGCAGAGCATGTATACAATGATGGGACAAGGCCGAGCCTCTGCGATTGTCCCATTTGTTGAAGTGCAGCGTGGTAGACCCAAGCATCTTCGTAAGCATTGAGCTTGAACACTCTCGAGTGTCTTCCCGCAACTAGGTCTCACATTGAAAAACACCGGCATGCTGTATCGAATGTATCCCACAAATATAGCATTGTATAATTGAAGTAGCGATGATTCTGATGGGCCCCATTTTGCTACTGCTACGTGACGAAGAATGAGAGCAAAGCTCTTCAATTTAGATTTAAGTACGGCGACATGCCTCGTCCACGATAAATCTCTGTGTACGACAACCCCAAGGAACTTGTGGTGCGTTACAGCGCGTATCACTGTCCCATTAATAAATATCGGGTATTGCGACATATGCTTGCGCGTGAACGCAAGCACTGCGCATTTGTCGATTGAAAGAGTGAGCCCCTGACGTCGTAGATATTTGTATGTGATCGTCACTGCACGCTGTAGTCGAGCTCGCAATTGCGGACGAGTAGTTCCGGATGCCCATATGCATAGGTCGTCAGCGTATGCAGTGATCTTCACCGTGCTGGGAAGTTCTGCTGCTAGGCCGATCATTGTGACATTGAATAGGATCGGGCTGAGAACTCCTCCTTGGGGAACACCACGATGAACCTTATATCGATCGGTGTCTCCGTTACTTGTCGTCATGTAAATGGTGCGGTCCCTAAGGTAGCTAAAATTCTAAGCGTACAGTCGTCCACCGATGTCGAAATCTTCCAGTGCGTCAAGGATCGCATAATGCAGCACATTATCGTAGGCACCCTTAATGTCTAAGAAGACCGCCGCCACTAGTCTGGGTCGGCTTCTTTCCTCTTCAACGCTGGTGATCAAGTCGACCACACCATCAATGGCAGATCGGCCTCTTCTGAAGCCGTTCATAAATACAGGAAAGGAGTTGTTGCTCTCTAGAAGCCACTCTAATCGTGCCAGTACCATTCTTTCCATCACTTTTCCGACGCAGCTGGCTAACGCGATTAGTATGTAGGAGGAAAGTGCATAAGGACACTTCTCCGGCTTGATCAATGCAATAATGCGACTGCATTTCCAGTTAGCTGGGACTTCTCCTGACTCCTATGAGGTGTTATAATGAGATAACAGGATACGTCGTGCTTCTGTATCAAGATGGTTGAGTGCAGCATACGTGATTCCGTCAGGTCCTGGTGCCGATGATCGGTGGGAGGCATAAATCGCAGAGTCAAGCTCATGTATTGTAAAACGTACATCAAGGCGCTCGTCAGACGATGGAGGCGCAATGGTAGTAAGAAGCTCATTAGTGGCAAGATCATCACTGGTGTCCACAATGAGGCTACAGTAGTCACTGGCTATCTCAACTTCTGTCCGTCCCTGATGTAGAGCAACAGCTTGAAATGATTGATGTTGTTGGGGAGTTGTCTGCAAACTTCGTACCACCCGCCAGATCTTAGATAGAGGTTGCCTGGGGTCCAGAGATCCACAGAAATTTCTCCAACGTTGCCTGTCAATCTTGTCCAGATGCCGAAGAACATGTCGTTGAGCTCGACGACAGGCGGAAAGGTCTGAAGGTGACTTCGTTCGTCTGTATCGGCGTTCGGCACGGCGATGGATTGCACGAAGGGCCTCGTATTGGGAGTCAACTGCTGATCTCTGCATCGGTAGGTTAACCTGTTTGGTTCTGTCACGCAGTGAAGAAGCAATGATGTTCTCTACCTCGGATGGATCAGTCATGTTCTCACAGCCAGACTTGACAGATGCCTTGAACAGTGTCCAGTCGGTTTGACGGATGTAGCGTGTGTGCGTGCGGCGAAACCATCTGAACTGAACATAGGTTGGAAGGTGGTCACTGCCGCGAGTGTCCAAATCTGTGCACCAACATGCGGAAGACAGAAGGTTTCTGGAAACGAAACAGAGGTCGAGGCAGCTGCTGTAAGACGTGCCACGAACAAATGTAGGTGATCCGTCGTTGAGTACGCTTAGTCCATAGTGTATATAAAATTGGCTAAATCCTTTCCGCGATAATTCGTTGTAGTGCTACCCCAGGGAGGATGATGTGCATTAAAATCGCCGATCACAATGTGTCGCCTTTGTGCTGCTTGAAGAATGGTCCCCAGGTGGAAGCAGTCCATCTGTGCGCTTGGGTGGATGTATCCTCCTATTATGGAGAATGTTCGCTTTTTATGTGTTATAGTCAGGCTCACGTAATCATTGCTGGTATGCGACGCGACTTCATGTCTCAAGAATGTCAAATCACGGCGTATACAAACGAGAACTTTGCTCGTACGTTGATCACTGCGGGACCAAATCTGGATATATCCAGATATACGAAAAGGTGAAACCATATTCGGTTCACATATAACGATAACAGGAAATTGATATTTAAAAACCCATTGTCTGAAGTCTGACAGACGGCCACGTAGGCCACGAGCATTCCATTGCATAACGAGCGACTGGCGCATGCGTTCTTCGAACATCAGTGCCATGTTCACTTACTGAAGAATTAGTAGAAGAGGCTCCAAAACCTCAAGTAGCTGCACAGCCGCCTTAGCAGCGGGAGTGTTTAGGCTGCTGAGAATCTTACGCATCGAACCCATCAAATTTTTAAGCACAGCTTTGACATCTGTGTTGTCCATCTTCTTGTTTTCTTCATTGGAGGTAGGGGCACTATGTGATGATGGCGCTACCGTAGCTCTTGACGGTAGTGAAGGCCACTGAGTCTCCGATGCGGGGAGAGCCAATGACTGGTTACATTGTACTTTCGTGGACTGTATTGGCATTTGAGCATCTGTATCCTCTTTTCTGACCGACAAAAGTAGGCTAGGAGGTGGTGAGGGCACGGTTTTGTGTGTCGAATTCGATAAGCTATGAGCACTGCTGCTTCGTTTGCGTCGATGTCGCGAACGATGTTTACGGCGCCGTACAGCCCTTGCAGCTTCTCTGTGAGTGGAGTGGTCTCGAACCATCTTATTCAGGATACTAATTTCATTCCTAATTTCGGGACATTCCTTTGATGTTGCGTCGTGGGCGCCTGAGCAGTTTGGGCATTTGGCCACAGCATTGCAGTTATCACCATCATGAGGGCCACCGCAATGCTTGCAGGTTACTGCACCCTTGCAAACTGCACTAACGTGCCCACGTTTTATGCATTTATGACATTGCAGAGGTTTTGGTACGTAAGGACGTACCGAGTGTCTCACGTACCCAACTTTTACATGTGTGGGTAACGTCTTCGACTGAAACACTACTTTAACACATCGCGTGCGTCCAAAGCGGTGGAAGCCAAGCACGGGAGCCGACGATGACAGCAGTTTCTCGAGACTCGAGTCTGTTATCTCCTCATCCACATCGTATATAACTCCTGTTGTCGTTTCTTCGTCGTACGCGGAGAATGCGCAAACCGGAATATTTCCTAATCGAACAATCGCTTTCAGCGTGTCCATTAAGGCCTTCGTAGTGACCTCCACGGGCAGTATGTTCTTTCGGGTATTTATGCGTATTTCTACGACTTTCCCTGGAGCGATGAGCTCAAAGTACTCTGTCAGGCTCTGCCTATTTAGAGAGTTCAAGATGTCTGTCTTCGATGTCGGCACATACGAAATGGTGTACGACCACATGCTACTCGCCTTTGTCTGTGCTTGCCGGCTAGTGGGCGATGTCCGGCTGATTTTCTTCTTCAGGCGTCGGCGTGGTACGACCACGTAGTCGCTGTCTGAAGCCATATCTTCAACGGAGGAGTCATCAGAATTGTCATCGTGGGCCCCGCTTGGGCCGGGGTGAGAACTTGCATCAGACGCACTATGATGTGGTCGGCCCGGTCCCGGTTGCTGGATGGGGTTTTGATCCCCCATTCAAAGGGGGAACGCCCCTTCGAGGTGTGTCGATTATTGAAAAATCTTGGCAAAAAAATTAGGAAACTCACAGAGCTCGAAGCAAAGGCTGTTCTCTCGGTTCTGAAGTTGTCTTTAGTGCAAAATAATGCTTTTGAGATTGGCATGGACTCACTATCATTAATTGCCAGATTTTACGCGGTTTGCGGTTGCATTCGTCGCGCTAATCATGTTGCCTGTGCCTACAACTGTTAGTGTCAAAACTATCAGATAGGTTGATTACATTTATTGATGGCACCATTATCAGCTCCATGGCTCTGTTCTTCGGATAGTCCTTGGCTGAATGCGCTAGAGCGGGCACCAAGAAAGAAGTTTAGGAGCTCGTATAAAAGGGGTGTGGTTTTCTTCGACAATCACTCCTGGGAGTATACTTTTACTTTCGCGAGGCTTTTGACCATCTACGACAAGCCATGGCGGCCCGGCACTATTCTTAAGGCCTGACCAGACCTCTGCGTTGGAGAGTGTCAGCGCGTGAAATCTTGACGCGGTGCCACACCTTCTCCCTTATGAAGGAAAAGGGCACGCGATTACGCAGAGCTACGCGCACTCTATCATCATAGGGAGATGGTGCGAAGCTGCGTCAGAAAGCCATGCTCTGACACGCTCCAACGAAGACGTCTGGTCAGGCCTTTACAGACCACATAATTGCTCTGAGAGGCAGCCGCATTCAGTGACGATCTCACGAAGGTGTTGCTAAAGCCTAACGCTTGTCAGGTGTTGGCCATGTCACCACTATATTTATTAAATATGACACTGCAGCTACTAGAAACTATTTGCAAGCTGTTGGGCATCACTAAAAGCAACAGGCTACTATGGATGGCTTTTTTTTCATGTGAGAGGTGTGAAACGCAACTCTGTACCAGTAATTTTTTTTTCCTTTTCCTTGCTTATCGGATCTTGTGTTTCGTGACTTTTTTTACGGTTTTTTAAAAAACGTATGAATGAAGTTCTGCTTAGTATTTTACTGTGTATAAAATTTATAGATTATACCGAGGTCATCTGTTTTTAACAAAGTAACCGCATTCATCAACCGCATACACACTATCAATCACGTGATAGAGAAATGCTCAAAATACACCCAATCATTATAAATAGCTTTCATAGATTACGAGAAGGCATTTGATTCAGTGGAGATATCAGCAGTCACGTAGACAATGCGGAATTACGGCATCAAAGAAGCGTATATAAACACCATGCAAGAAATCTACAGCAGATCAACTGCCCTCATAGTGCTCCTTAAAGAAAACGGCAATATTTAAGCGTTTATTACTGGCGCAATAAGTAGACTCAAAGCATTATTAGTATTGAACGCAACTTTTGGGGATGCACACCCGATATTTCAGCGAGGGCTCACACTAATCATCGCATTACATCTGCGGCATCTTCAATAATTTTATCTGCGGTACTTTGTAGAGCAGCAGGCATACGTGCCTCCACGTGTATGCACATCACTGTAGCTCCGATAAGCCGTGCGAACATAAGCATGATACTTTTATGAGTTTTTGTAGACGTAAATTCCCACACATTGAATCTTTCATTTGATGCACATGAACGTTAAATGCGCATTTAAGGCACGACTACAGCCTTTATCGCGCATAGTGCCATAAGATCTTCAACCCCACTATCATCACTGCTATCATTCTAAGCCGTTATGGGAGGTCATAGTTCACATTTTAGGTATGCAATTCTTTGATGTAACGTGCAATTTCAATGTTCCTGTTTTAGCATTTTCACTCGTCGTGGTAGTTTAGCAAGTAAGGCGTGGTGCTGCTCGGCTTAAGGACGCTGGCTTGGAAGCCAGCCACGATAGAATTTGTCTAATAGCAGCAAAAGGCAGAGCGACGCGAGTGTACTTTTCATTTAGATGCACATTTTAGAAGCACAAAAGGTCGAGGCTATTACTGGCTTCCAAACCACGATGTGCCTCCAAGAAGACCAAAATCAAGTAAACGTCATTTTGTGCGTCATAATTATAATACTATTGAGAACTAACAGACAAGGACGTCAATAAAAGCATAGGGGATGGTATTGGAAGCAATTGTAAGGTAAATGTGAAGAAAGAAAAGGGGACTAAAAGATAGCTTGCCACCGGCAGAATCCAAATCTGCGACCATTAAATAGCGGGTCCGACACGCTCTTCCACTGAGCCACGTAGGCGGTCATCCTCGACGCCCACTTTATAGGGTATATATGTGCATTTAAAAGTGGATAGACGAATGGATGCTATGAGCATCCCCTCTATAACAGGGTGGGGACATGTGGGCCACCAGGCTCGCAAGAAAAAAAAACGAAAATAAATTTTTGCTTTTCATAATGGCCTGATATGTTATCTACTTTGATTAAATTGATCTTATTATAACAAACAAAAAATTGGCACCGTATCTGCATGTACAGCAAATGTCGTCCAAAGACGACAGTCTTGCGTCTGGAGAGAGTGAACAAAACGTTTATTTGATGTTCTGCGCGAAAAAATCGGTGATTGGTATTCTGGAGGCGCTGCGTCAGAGTGCCTCGAGCGTGCAGCGAAGGCGAACGAGAGCATAGAGTCACGTCACACGGGAGACATGAGCGGTATCTGACAGTTTACCTTGGAAAACGAAGCGCGCGGCGTGAGCGCCCATCTTGGAGGCGATCAGGTGTAGAACGCAAGGCGACGGGCAGGTGCCGCCACCACGTCATCTCACATCGTCATCACAAGCGTTGGAAACACTTGCCTTTTCATGCAAGCGTTGTATTATCAGCACAGTGTGATAAATGCTATGGCCCTTGGTGCTTCTGATATGCGCAATAATCGCTTTTCAATTGACAATCGCTCAAGTATGAACGCTAAAACTTGAGCGCCGTTTAAGGTATCGTTTGGTGTCGTTTGAGGCACCGTTAAGGGTGGACAAACAGACAGACAGACAGGCAGACTGAGAGACAGACCAAAATTTTTGCGCTGAAGGTCCCCCCAAAACACTATCGTATTTAAAATTGTGTGTGTGTAGTCTCGCGAGGGTTTCGTTCTGGTGTGAAAGGGTCAGTGCGCGCCACCTGCTGCCACGATGGTCAGTGTGGAACACTTTTTTTGCCAGTTGGCGTCACCTATCACGGGCACTTTTCGTACACTTTTAAAGACGGCAGTGTTTCTTGGGGACCTTCGACGCAAAAATTTTGGTCTGTCTGTCTGTCTGTCTGTCTGTCTGTCTGTCTGTCCACTCTTAACAGCATCGGGTACTTAAAATGACCTACCCCATCCACAGCGCCCGCCAATGTTGCTCAAGGTTCAGCGTTCATACTTGTGCAACTATCGATTAAAAAGTGATTATTGCGCATGGCTGGGGCACCACAACAACACGTATATATTCTGCATGTGCGTCTTTTACTAGAAAAGGCATACATAAGTAACTTTAAGGACCGTAGCGCTTAGCACACTTCGCTGACCATGCAACGCTTGCACGAACAGGCTAGTGCTTCAAACGCTTTGCTAAAACGAGATGGTGGTGGCACCTACCCGTCGCCTTGCGTTCTACACCTCATCACCGATGAGACGGGCACGCACACCCGTCTCAGAGCCACGCGCTTTGTTTTCTTAGAAAACTGCCAGATGGCGCTCATGTCTCACGTGTGACGTGACTTGATGCACTCGTTCGCCTCCGCTGCACGCTCGAGGCACTCTAACGCAGCGCCTCCAGAATACTACCCACCGATTTTCTTGCGCAGAACATCAAATAAATGTCTTGTTCATTCTCTCCTCACGCAAGACTATCGTCTTTCGACGACATTTGCAGAAACATGCAGATAAGGGGCCATTTTTTTTTCTTCGCACTTACAAAACAATTACTTCTAATAACATCAACTATAATTTCCTTAGCATCATTGCCTGTTAGTTCTCATTACTGTGGTGTATAACAGCAAAAAAACAGCCCTTAAATTTACATATTTTGTTTCATTCACAGCGAAGGCCTTTTTCTGGCAGACTTGGTGCCTCCGGTAGTATTCGAAGGATTGTCGGTCACCTGCCAGCTCGTAATAAGATCACGAGCTACGTACGTGACCCCAACAGGCAAAAAAAAAAGAGTGCGCCACACTCATTGTTAGTAAGGCAAACAGGCAGCGCTGACTTGCTCTCCCGCATTTAAATGGAAAGAAGTACCCAATATTGGGAACGGGGGGGGGGGGGGGGGTGATAACTGCCTTTGTAGCTCAGTGGTTGAGCATGGGACGCGCTACACGAAGGTCGCAAATTCGGATCCTGCCGGTGGCAAGTTATCTTTTCGTCCACTTTTCTTTCTCTACATTTGGACTTCAATTCAGTCTAATAACTTCCCCTATACTTTTCTTGGCATTATTGTCTGTTAGTTCACACTAATGTTGAGTCTAACGAAGAAAACGAGCTTTCAAATTTACACTTTTGCTTGCTTAATCATATTGTAGTTTTCGCGCGTAATACCCAACATACTGTTCTTATTTATTTGACGCTGACGGAAAAACCCACGCGTTTCCTAACTCACGAGACCGCAACGGTGAATTCATCTTTCTATCGTTACGCACCTTTTGCGATTATGCGCGTGAGATATACTTGCCGAGTTATTCGTTGCGGAAGAAATGCATGCGGTTCACACCGCTGGCTACACCGCTGACTATTATTATACGACATGCCGAGATTAGGTTTTCCCCCTAGCTAGCAGGCACTGCTCCGCGTGCATAAAGTGCCGTAAAAAAAAGAAGAACTTCCTGGCATGTTTTTGCGCAAGCTCCAGACATGCGAGCCATTGAGAAAGCTTGGGGTGAAGTGAAAAGAAGAAACAGCAACAAAAACTTTTTGGCGAGAGAAAAAAAGCATTGCAGCAGACGCATAGCTGCAGTGAGCGAGCGGGATAGGCTCTCGCGTTGACATCTTTCTCAGACGTCATCCACGCACTACTAAGCTCGCCGTCTAAGCCGACTTACGTTCTCGTTTCTCCTTTGCGTTGAAATAATAGTCACGGGATTTGATTATTTGGCATCTTTTAATAACTGATGCGTCTGACTTCAAATACATTCGCGGTCTTTTCGAGGTGTTCATTACTAAGGTAGTAAAAAGTTGCAATACAGCAATGATAGGAGTGTCTTCACGTGCCTTAATCACGATATTAATATGAGCCACGACGTATAAGTGAGGAAGGAGGTGGACCCAGCACTAATTTCTACCGCCAGAGAATCTTCGGCGCGAACCTAAGTACAAACGCCTCCGTGTTTTGACCATTTCGTCACCCTCAAAATACGGCTGTAGTGGCAGCGGAAATCGAACGCATGGTCTCCTCAAATCGCTACTTCGCTTCCCGATGAACAGCTGAACCGTACTGGAAGGGAAGGACAGTTAGTGCGCCTAACATTGGCTTATAAAGCTATCCCGCGATGTACTACTGCCATTACAGTTGCGAAGTGCCCAATGCGCATAATTCTTCCTTTTTCGAATCGATGAAGAACTCACTACTCGTTCCTAAGGTACCACGTGCATCTGCACACTTTGTTGATGCTGTCGCAAGTTACGACGAATAAGTATGCGTAGCGCGTCGTGGTAAGTGGGGCTTTAAAACATCGACTCGTTGTGCAGTTAACGTGTTTTCGTATCAGGTGCGATTCTACGCTTCCACCACACAATACCACATGTGTTCAGGTGGCTCCTTCCACTACATTTCATTCATATAGTTCTTTTTTTTTTTGTCTAAGCGGTTTCAACCAGCGGCACGGCCCTGCAGTGGAACTTTCTCGCCATGCGTAAGGCATGGTTTCGAGGTTTCGATTCACACTCGAACTGAAGATTTCATTGCTTATTTATTTCTATCTTTCTCGCTTTTTTTCACGCGGACGACGCTAATTTTTCGCTCACAAAGAATAACGCCGACGTCAGCAAGGAAATTCGTGTGAAATGGACTTCTCAACGCACACTGTCGCATTAAAAGGCGCTCGTCAGAACATGTGCAGAAAAAGAGGGTTGCTAACGCTGACACAAAAATGTACCCGAAGGACACGGATTGATCTCTGCGCAGGCGAGCTTAGAATATCTAATTGGTCATTTGATTCTTGTCTACGAAGTGAGAGATGGAAGCATGCAGTTGCAGTCCTATGAAGGTAAACACGCAGGGATTTATAAGGTAAAAGAAAGTGAAAGGTTGTGCCATGGAGCTGTGGCAATCATAATCTGCAGACTGAGTGCACCGGATAAGCATGATAAAGCCCATGAGATGATCACGTGCACGTCAGCGTCAGAACTGAAGACTCGCGTGAAGGTGTGTCACACGGCGCACTGCTGAGTCGAAGTGATAGACAAGATGGAAAATGAACTTCAGTAATTGGTCGGCTCCTCGGCTGTGTGTTTCCACCTATTGAGACGGGAGTTGTAGGGTTCGATTCGCGGTCGCACTGTGTGCAGCTTCACTGTGAAAATGCTTGAGTGCAGAGTTGTCAGGTTCGCTATTTCGCGCTAATTTGGCAAATTTTCTGTGCTAGGGGCAGCAGAGAAAACGTCTTAGTTGCTTTGTTACTTTTTAGTTACTTTCTTGTTCACTTGATTTGGACCAAATTATCGATACCTGGGGGCCTCGCGGTCGCTGGTATTATCTTATGCGAGACAGAACGTGGTAGACCAGGTGGTCCACAAACGTTCAGTTTTGCACTTGCATCACACAACAGAAAGGACTTAAAGATACATGGCTTGCAGGTCGGGTATAACTGTCGCATGGCACCTCAATTAGCAGGTGACGTATCGCTGAATGCGTCTATAAACACTAATTGGAAATGAGCAGGGCAATTGAACCATTGACCCATAAAAGGCAACCATGGAGAGGAGCACGACAATTGTGTCTATAGGGTGCTCTCTACTCGCTGACATTGTAAATCAAATATTCGGCAAACTTACGCCATCGGTTATGCCTTATGCCGCCGTGCGAGAAATGAGTTTGAAGGTACTTTTTGTGCTTCATTATCACACACTAACTTTCAGTTCCCTCACGTCATACTCCTTTTATTGTCTGCACGCGTGTTACTTTTCGAATTTTCGAGAACAGTTGCTTAACAGGTGTGAAAAGAGCACAATTTCTGCAACAACGCAGCAAACGTATTCATGCTGCGCGAAGTCACTGCTATGAATAAAAGTTGGATGCTTGAATCTGAGCAATATTGATATTGTAGAGCTAATTTAGGCACTATATTTGTTTGAAATAGAAAATGTCGCAGTTTTAACACACACAAGGTTGCTTTCGGCTACCTTTATTACCCTTGGCTCATGTTAGATACTCTATCTAGTCTTTTTTTTATTTTATGGATATTTTCGCTTTTCAAACATGACCGCTGTGCTCGTGTGCAGGCTGTTGGGTGAATAATTTTTTTTAAGGATCGAGAGGTAACGAAGTTTACACGTCGTCTCCAAATACGCCGCTAATGATATAGCACGCCATTACTTTATTTATTTATTTATTTATTTATTTGCCCCGCCACGGTGGTCTAGTGGCTAAGGTACTCGGCTGCTGACCCGCAGGTAGCGGGATCAAATTCCGGCTGTGGTGGCTGCATTTCCGATAGAGGCGGAAATGTTGTAGGCCCATGTACTCAGAATTGGGTGCACGTTAAAGAACCCCCCGTAGCCCTCCACTACGGCGTCTCTCATAATCAAATAGTGGTTTTGGCACGTTAAACTCCACAAATCAAATCAATATTAATTAATTTATTTAAAGTAATACCAGCTCCTAGGTAAGGACCGTATTGTGTCCAGACACACAGTGAACTACTCTGAAATGATCCCACTCAGCTTTGCCGTTTTCGAGAGTGGCTTTCACGAAGTCGCTCTCCTTTCTAATCAAAATGGCGGACGATTCTTTTTATGACAACAGTGTGGCGAGGAGACATTACAGCTCATCTCCTGCGACCGTTTTCGCTACAATTCGCAGAGAGCATCTCTAGCAGCCAGTCTAGCTCGTACAGATAAGAGACCGATGAGGGCAGACAAGTTTATGGAATGTCGGCCTGAGAGGTCATCGCGAGTGAAGGCGACGCAGACAGGGCTCAACAACTTGAAAGCAACAGACTTGCACCAGTGGCTATATAGATTGATGGCATTACGATGACTCGGAAGTGTCTTGTTTCCTCCTTTTTCTCTTCCTTCATCTTTGAAACTCCCCCTATCCTTTTCCCTGTGTATAGAAAGCCCATTGAGTTTCCAAAAATTAACAAGAGGGGACTCTATCACTGCGATTGTTCAAAGACCATTGCAATCATGGGTAGTACACAAATTTGGATAGTCTTCGTGCTTGCGGGCTTCGAACGCCCTAGTTGTGGGTTTGTTTATTGCTGCGTTTTGGTTTTGTTTCGAATAAAAGAAGAGACCGTTGTGAACTTCGTGGGCCAATTTGGATTGGTGATCCTAAAAGGTTAACGTGGTAAAATTTTAGTTATTGAAAATTTGGTGGTTGCTGTTTTGTGACAAAGCAGCTTCAAGCCATGCCAACCCAAACGGAACCAAAAGTTCATTCATTCGTTCGTTCAGAATTCATTCAAGACAATTTACCATTGCATGATGATTAGACGAATTTGTGTACTACCCATCAATCCCACGCTCGCTGAAGTGCGGTACGTTGCAGCTCCTATAGACACGAGCGCCAGAGTTCCCTATAGTGTATTTATAAGAAACTCTATGTGGTAGCATACCAGTCCTCCTAGACTGGGGACCATCCCCATCTTTCCTTTCCTTCCTTTTCCTTCCTTCCTCTGTGGTATTGACACCAGAGTCTATCAACATAATAATGTAGCAAGAGAAAACGAAGCTTGAAAAAGACATTATTAGTACAGCAATACCAGCAGTATGAATAAAAAATTGCGAATTGCAAAGTACAAGAGAAAACACAACAATCGAAAGCTTTTAAAAGTTAAATCTATGATTTGTTTATTGAATGTTGAATGACACCAGATAGTCAAAATTTCCCGAGCCCACCGCTGCAGCGTCCCGCGTAAATACATCATAGTTTTAGGACTTAAGGCTCTCGACAATATTATTAGCTTAAAAAGTGGCCTTTAAGTAGATTGGTAGCTATATGTGGCGCGGTGCCTCCTATCCGTATTCTCTGGTATCACAATCTCGCTTGTATGTTCTCGGGAACTGTATAGAAACTGATAAAAAGGAACACGACATGCATTCACTCGCAGAACGTTTCTGTGCCAGAACAGAGATGGTCACAGAACGCAAGCGTTCGTACAGAAGAAGCATTCACATCAGAGAAACGTTCACAAATTAGGCACGTCCTTCGGCACTCGCAAATAATCACTTTGAACCTAAGGGGGCTGGTTAGATATTCATTCATGGTGGCCGCACATTAGTTTACAGGGGAGGGGGGGGGGGTGTCTCAGCACACGTGCACTTAATCTTAGTTTAAACTGAAGAAACCCCGTGTGGTCCAAATTAATCCCGAGTTTCCCTCTAAGGTGTCGCTAAATTCATGTAGAAATTCTCACACGCACTATTCCAATAATAATAATAATAATAATAATAATAATAATAATAATAATAATAATAATAATAATAATAATAATAATAATAATAATAATAATAATAATAATAATAATAATAATAATAATAATAATAATAATTATATAATAATAATCCTATTATTTTATTATTTCTATTGTTATTAATTATTTCTTGTTCAGAGTGTTTATTCCGCTGCACTGTCCAGGCACTACAGTCGTGTACTGAAGAAACTGTCATGTCCCGTAAGCACACCGTAAACATTTGTGATTGAATGGTAGAAGGAGGCGGAAAAATTATTGGACCTGCTCTTAGTGTGAGCCCCAACCGCCGCGCAGTTCTGGGCCTCTTCTCGGCATTCGTCGGATCGACGCTGCCGTTACAGCAGGAAGAATGACAAGTCTGTCGCAAAGACTAGCGTGTGTATCATATATAACTGCGAAACTGATCGCGCAGCCTTGGCTCGAATTTAGCTTTTTTTTTTTCAAGTCTTCGTCACGAGGACACTCGTTATCTCTTCTTACAGATAGAATGCTGCCAATGGCCATCCGTGTCTGAGACACACAGTACGCGTTTTCTAAATAAAAATTGACGCTATAATGCAGCTTTCCAGCCCTGAAGCTGACGGTTACTCCAGCTTTTTCGCCGGCCTGCTGCTTGAATCACCACATATGCTGTGAGCCTGTAAGTTGCGCGTGACGCCGTGTAAACTACATGGATCCCGTTCAATATAAATGCAGAACCTCAAACGTCGCTAAGTTTCTCAGTGGAAGGGCGAGTTTGTAGTTTGTGGTGCTACGCTGCAACAGCCCGCGTGTTCAGTCCGAACGTACGCCATGTTATTGTGGCTAAGACAACACCGTGGAACGTGCAAGTGCTGCGTCGAACGACATCGGAATCGTGTGCTCACTGAAGTGTCGCTGTGCACGTTTTCATCGCGGTATACGGTGCTTGCTACACCTCTAGGAATGCCAGCTGGCACAGCGAAGTTGCTTCGCACGCGACTTATCAACAACAAGGAGGCTGCTTCCTACCGTGAAACAAGGTGAGAGTTCTTTTTTTTTCTCTAATCTTGCGGCATATGTGCCGGCGGGCACGTCAGCGAAACACCATAAAGTACAGGACAAGATAAGAACTTGTATTAATATCCGGGTGCTGCGTAAGCACCGTGGTGGATCTTGTTACAGCGGAGCTATACCCTGCTGTTGTCTTACATGGGTGGTTGCAAGCTGAGCAGTGGCTTATACATGAACCAGCTACAGAACACATTTAATATATGCCGAGTGACGAAAAAAAGAAAAGCAGGCGCTGTAATGCGAAACAACGGGTTCGTCTGTTCCGATAAATTTAAATGAGATACTGTCTGCTGGTTTTAGAACTACGAAGTTGTTGGTAATCATAACGCATATAATGTAAAGCTTAATGATTAATGCATATGTGAAGAAGAAAACGCATCGTTGGCAAGCAACATCGCCACCGCTTGGGTACTGGGTGCTGGGCTTCTCTCGCTCGGCTCGTGCTGATCATCGCCGGCATCTGCTTGACCGTTGCTCTTTCCCGATCGTGTTTCATCGTAGGACCACCGTCGCAACAGTCGCCAATAAACCCTTTTTCAATTGGTGGAGGGTGCTGACATTCCCCGTCGCCTGAACCTGGGTGCTGCCATTCGCCGTCGCCTAAACCTGGAGCTGCGCAACCGAACGCTACCTCCCATCATGGCTACCAACAACGCACAAACTGGCTCTTCCACTCCATCCCCCAGCAACTCCGGCGTTCTTCGTTTGCGAGAGCCCAAAGTCTTTAGCGGAACTGATGAGACCGACGTAGAAGACTGGTTCGCTAACTACGAACTGGTGAGCGCAAACAACAAGTGGGATGACGCGGACAAACTGACTAACGTCATCTTTTACCTCACTGACGTGGCCGAAATGTGGTATAACAACCGCAAAAACGACATTACGACGTGGTCCATCTTCAAAACGTCGTTTGCTGACGTTTACGGCCGACCCGCTGTCCGCAAGTCCAGAGCCGAACAACGCTTGCGGACTCGCGCACAGAAGCCATCTGAATCGTTCACCAGTTACATCGAAGACATTATTGGTCTTTGCAACCGTGTGAACACCACCATGCCCGAGTCGGAGAAGATTCAACACATCCTCAAAGGGATAAATGACGGCGCATTTCAGATGCTCCTGGCGCGCAATCCTGCCACCGTTGCGGAACTTGTGACTTTATGTCAAAGTTTCGATGAGTTGAGGAAGCAGCGCGCCCTGACTCGGCCATTTTCCTCACACGCTGACTCACTATCTAGTCTTACTTCTGTTCCTGATCACTCAACAACCCTGCAAGAGATCAAAGACTTTGTGCGTGAAGAAGTAGCTCGGCAGCTGTCGTTGATTCCCTTCACGCAGCAGCCGCCGTTCTCTCGTCTGCCCTCACCACTCCGCGACGTTATTGCCGAAGAGGTAGCTCAGGCTGTTCCCGTCGCTGCCCACCAGCAGCCTGTGGCCATGCCTGTTCCCCATGCGCCGGCTATGCAGCCCGTGGCCGCGCCTCTTACTTATGCCCAGGTGGTACGCACCAGACCCCGCCAGCAGCTTTTGCCAACCATGCCTGCAGTTGCGGCCCACTCTACCCCTCTTTCGACACCTTGGGCCGCACCGCGAGTCAGCAATTCCTGGCGCACTGCTGACAATCGACCGATCTGCTACGCCTGTGGTACTCCAGGACACGTGGCACGATATTGTCGTCGTCGCTTCCAATCGCAACACAACGCTACTTGGCCGTTACCGTATGACCCGCAGCCCACGCACCTACCTGCTCCCTATCCTTCACCGCAGTATGGCTACACTAATCTTCCCGAGTCTCAGTCACCCCAGCCCCAAGCTCCGACTCACTCTCCCCGCTCGCCGTCTCCTCGCAGGCGATATCTGTCCCCAATGCGTCCCCGACCCGCTTCCTCCAACCAGGAAAACTGAACGCCGCAGTTCCAGAGGCAAGAACTGGGCCGTCATCGAAACGCCCAAGTCCTCGCACTTCACCTGCTAACGTCGTCGCCATATCTGTCGATGGTGTTTCTACCTTTGCCCTCATCGACACAGGTGCTGCCGTTTCTGTTATAGCCGCCGAGCTCTGCCGCTCCCTACGCAAATTGACCACGCCACTCTCTGGACTATCGCTTCGTACGGCTAGCGCACAACCAGTTCGACCTCTCGGCACCTGTACAGCCCGCATTTTCATCCAAGGCTCTATGCACGTTGTCGAGTTCATCGTCCTTTCGGTGTGCTCGCATGACGTTATCCTCGGGTGGGACTTCCTGTCACATCATCATGCCGTCATCGACTGCGCACGCGCTGAAGTTCAATTTTCGCATCCGTCTGACGAACCTTTGCACGAAATTCTTGAGCGGTCCCCAAAACTCGTCGTACGTGAAGACACTGAAATTCCGCCAGCCTCTCTTGCCGTTGTCCCTGTTTGCTGCGATGACCATAACGATGCTACAGTAACGTTTACACCTTCTCACATTTTCATGAGCCGCAGAGCCGTTTCCTTGCCTTTCGCTACACTCGACGTCACTGCTGGCCGAAGCAATATTTTCGTCCACAACCCCCTTTCTGCACCGCTTACGCTACTTGCCGGCGAATGTCTCGGTCGAGTGGAGTACCTCGATTCCTCTTTATTCCTTAACATGCCAGACGAATCGTGCAATAGCGCTTCGACCGAACTTCATGCCCTTTCACCACTAGAATGCTCATCGAGTGACACCTTCTCGAGTTCCATCGCCGACAGCTTAAGTGCCCATGAACGCGCCGAGCTTCTTAATCACCTCCAGCACTTCGCGAATTCATTCGACGTTTCTCAGCCGCAATTGGGTCGGACTTCCGCAGTGCACCACTACATTGACACCAGTTCGCACCAGCCATTGCGTCAAAGACCGTACCATGTCTCTGCTGCAGAACGCCACGTCATCAACGACCAGGTCGAAGAGATGCTACGCCGTCGCGTTATTCAACCATCGCACAGTCCTTGGGCATCTCCTGTCGTTCTAGTTCGAAAGAAGGATGGATCGATTCGATTTTGCGTCGACTACCGGTGATTAAACAAGGTGACGCGAAAAGACGTGCATCCATTACCGCGCATCGACGACGCCCTTGACAGCCTCCAAGGAGCCGAATTCTTCTCCTCCTTAGACTTACGATCTGGATACTGGCAGGTTCCTATGGCAGAAGCTGATCGCCAGAAAACTGCGTTCATTACACCAGATAGCCTGTACGAATTTAACGTAATGCCATTTGGGCTTTGTAATGCTCCTGCCACGTTTGAACGACTCATGGACAACACACTGCGTGGACTGAAGTGGTCTGTGTGTCTATGCTACCTCGACGACATTGTCGTTTTCTCTCCCGATTTTCCTACACATCTGCTTCGGCTCCAACTGGTTCTGACGTGTTTAACCAACGCTGGGCTCCAACTGAACCTTAAAAAGTGCCGCTTCGCTGCGCGAGAGCTGTCCATCTTAGGGCACATCGTGTCCAAGCATGGTGTTCTACCCGACTCTGCAAAACTGCGAGCAGTCGCTGAGTTCCCGAAACTTACTACACTGAAAGAATTACGCAGTTTTGTCGGACTATGCTCGTACTTCCGGCGCTTCGTGCGAAATTTTGCGTCGATCATGTCACCACTGACCAACCTCCTACGCGGTGACGCAGACCTTTCATCCTCATCTTCAGTCTGCGACGTCGCGTTTTAGCATGCTCCGTAGTCTGCTAACATCTCCTCCAATTCTTCGGCATTTCGACCCAACAGCTGCAACGGAAGTTCACACAGACGCTAGTGGGGTTAATCTAGGCCCCGTCCTTGCCCAACGCAAGCCGGGCTACTCCGAATACGTCGTCGCTTATGCGAGTCGCACACTTACTAAAGCTGAGGCCAATTACAGCGTCACTGAAAAAGAGTGCTTGGCGCTAGTGTGGGCGCTTCGCAAGTTCCGCCCTTATTTGTACGGTTGCTCATTCGACCTTGTAACGGACCACCATGCACTTTGTTGGCTCGCCACATTGAAAGATCCTTCTGGCCGCCTAGCTCGGTGGGCACTGCAAATTCAGGAGTACGACATTCGTGTCATCTATCGCAGCGGACGGAAGCATTCTGACGCCGACGCCCTGTCGCGTTCGCCTTTACCTCCCGACTCGGCCTGCGAAACCACTGGTACCAACTCCGTCGCATCTCTCGACCTCGACTCCTTTGCCAGTGAACAACACAAGGACCCGTGGATCGCTTCCCTTTTTAACTGTCTCTCTGGATCGTCAACCACTGCGGTACCACGATCTCTCCAACGTCAAGCTGCTCATTTCGCCATTCGTGATCGGCTGCTACACCGACGCAACTACGCCCTCGAAGGTCGTAAGTGGCTCTTGGTTGTCCCGCGCAGCTTGCGATCACAAATCTGCGCCTACTTTCACGACGATCCCCAATGTGGTTATGCCGGAGTTTTCAAAACTTACGAACGCATTCGCCATCGCTTTTACTGGCGCGGAATGTATAATTTCGTTCGAAAATTCGTTATGGGCTGCCCTGACTGTCAACGCCGCAAATCACCGCCTTTCCACTCGTCCGGTGCGCTTCAACCGCTTCCGTGCCCTGCCAAACCTTTCGATTGGATCGGAATTGATCTCTTTGGCCCTCTACCGACAACATCAGATGAAAATCGGTGGATCATAGTCGCTGTGGACCATTTAACACGCTACGCTGAGACCGCCGTCCTTCCAAGTGACACTGTGCGGGACGTAGCATCCTTCATCCTTCATCGCTTCATACTACGACATGGTGCACCTCGAGAACTACTAAGCGACCGAGGTCGAGCCTTCCTATCAGAAGTCGTCACGTCTCTGCTTTCTGAATGCCATGTTGTTCATCGCAAGACCACGGCATACCATCCGCAGACTAACGGGCTCACGGAAAGATTTAACCGCACCCTTGGCGATATGCTCGCCATGTATGTGACATCCGATCATACTAACTGGGATCGCATTCTTCCATTCATCACGTTCGCATATAACACCGCTGCACAGTCTACCACTGGATTTTCACCTTTCTTTCTTCTTTATGGACGCGAACCATCCCACACCATCGACACTCTCCTTCCATACCATTCTGACGCATCCGAATGCCCATCTGTGTCCGAAGCTGCCCGAAATGCGGAAGAGTGCCGTGAACTCGCACGCACCTTTACGTCACAAGAACAACAGCGCCAGAAAGATAACAACGCCGACTCTTCACAAAGCCCCAGCTATTCCCCGGGATCACTTGTATGGCTCGCTGTTCCTTACCAAACCCCCGGCATTTCCTCAAAACTCGTTCCAAAGTACGAGGGCCCATACCGCGTTTTGGAGCAAACCTCGCCGGTGAATTTTCTCATTGAGCCACTTTCCCCATCTGACGACATGCGCCGGCGTGGACGTGACATCGTCCACGTCGCCCGCCTTAAGCCATATCATAGCCCTCTGCCTCCAGACTCTTAGGTCGCCAGGATGGCTCTTTTTCGGCGGGGGCAAATTGTGAAGAAGAAAACGCATCGTTGGCAAGCAACATCGCCACCGCTTGGGTACTGGGTGCTGGGCTTCTCTCGCTCGGCTCGTGCTGATCATCGCCGGCATCTGCTTGACCGTTGCTCTTTCCCGATCGTGTTTCATCGTGGGTCCACCGTCGCAACAGTCGCCAATAAACTCTTTTTCACATAATAATTCAGGCCAGGACCCTCCAGAAGTTGTACCCTGCCTTTGTGCCCGGTACTTATCAAGGTAAAAATTAGATAACAACCATTTATTGATTGATTGATTTATCTAAAGCCACCGCCATGAACCCGCTTAGCGTGGACACGGGAGCACGTTCCGCAAGGTGCTGTCAGCGAAGCTTGCCCGCACCGCCAACAAGAGTAATATTGATAAGGCTTAACAACCCAAAACCACCATATGATTATGACAGACGCCGTAGCGGAGGGCCCCGGTAATGCACACGAATCGAAAATGCAGCCGCCGCAGCCGTGATTCGATCCCGCGACCTGTGGGTCAGCAGCCGAGTACCTTAGCCACTTGACCACCGAGGCGGGAGAACAAGAGCCATGGCGCAGACGCTGTGAATCAGCTGTGGGACTACGGCACCACCACGCGCACACCATGCCATCTGAGCGCACCTGCGTGGAAAGCGTTCCCTTACGACGCGTTGCGCACGTCGGTAAAGCAACCACGCCACAGATGAACTGTCGAGCTGTCTCCTCGGTCTAAGTGTCTTCTACGTATTCAGGCGTTACGCAGAGAAGCGAGCCGTTTGAAACGTTGTGCATTCGAAAGGGCAAGCTTTTGTTCAGGTGCTTGCCCGCCGAGTGCAGTAGAAGCTCGTTCATGCGACGCCACTAAACTCGGAAAATCGGACAATTCAGACGCGCTCTCCGATCCCGACAAGCGTACAGGTATTGCTTTATGGCATCAAACTCTCGCTAATTCCATCATAGTAGGTCATAAACCGGTTCGTTCGGACACAGCTCGCAACATGCCAAGCCCGAAGCACCTTGAATGTGCGACGCAAGCGAGCGAAAAAAATGTTTGAGAACAAACAAAATGGTCATGGACCTTCCGAAAGCAGAAAGTCTTCAAAAATGCACAAAAACGAGTGTTCAGAACTGCGTAGTCGTCATTACCGTGCTTTAATGACCGCTGTTTTGTCCGCAATCGATAATAATAATAATAATAATAATAATAATAATAATAATAATAATAATAATAATAATAATAATAATAATAATAATAATAATAATAATATGCTGGTTTTCACATCGCAAAACCTCGACACGAATAACGGGGGACGCCTTAGGAGAGGGCTCCGCAAATTCAGATTATGTGGTGTCCTTTGAGATGAGCTCACATCACACAGTGCACGTGCCTCTACTCGTCCACAGCGGAGGAATATTATCGTTTGGACTACGGGCTATGAGCACGCTATGTCGCGAAACTCGAAGAAGCCGTGGGCTGTTGAAGTGCTCAAGCCGCAGCCTGCACGATGGCGCTTAACTAATTTGTTAGTTTGTGACGGGCGAGTGATCAGTTAAGAATAACTAATAATAACCTATAATAGGACGAAAATTATCATCACGGGCACGTGGTGGTGTTAGCCGCTGTGGTACGTAAGAAAGAAGGGGTTTAGAATACGTTTCGGGTCAAGACACGGCTGTTAATTTTGAGCCGCGTTCACGCGAAGAATGAAATCGAGAATGGCGAAAATTGCTTATTCACGCTGCTCCTGCGCAAAATAGTAAGTGAATTGATGTATTCATATATAGATAAAAGTGAGGGGGGGAGGGTGCTTAAGCTTCGGCTTTACAAGCTGAACGCGACAACGACAATCTGTTCCTAGGGCGTACTTATAACACTTTGGTTGCGAAACTTTATTGCGGTCTTGCAAGGCACGTGTCAGCGCACGTTATTGCGGTCCTGCAAGGCACGTGTCAGCGGGACCGTTAGGCCAGACCTATAGGCCGCTCCGCGGGCCTGAAGATGAGACAGGTGCCCCGCGAGATTCGCGACCTCATCACCGTGGCACCGATACCGAGGAATGTTCATCCCGAGCACAATCGTGGTAGACGATGGGCTAGAGCTGCCACTGTTCTTAAACAGCAAATCACCAACTGCGCATCGGTTCTAACACATAGTGTACGAAATCTTTTCGAGCTTGTTACGCGCCAGTGCACTACGTGGCTTTAAGAATGCAGCATAGCGTCTGCGCCTTTTGTAGTGGGCGACTGGCTTTAAACAATGAAGTCATTATAATAATCCCAACTTCTGATGCCCGATGGCAATGTACGCTTGCATCACGCGTTATTACGGCAATATTTCATGCTGTATTGTGAAGCATGCACACGGGACGTGTGTGCTTGGTAAAACATAGACGTTACTTTCAATGCACTCCCAAGCAGAGAAAGTTTTTTTTTTTACCGTATACTCACAAATAGAGATATTGTGCGAGTGGGAAAATTGTACATTACACCGAATTCAAAAACATTTTTAACTCCACTCTGAAACATTTCCGGTAAACACATGGTTAAAAACGAAAATGTATTTTTGGTTCTTCTGTTAACTGCCGTCTATGTAATGTGCCGGGAACGATTGAACATTGCTTTGTTAGCTGTGTGCGAAATTCTGTTACGGGATATCCCTCAGCTAGCACTGAAAAAAAAAAAACATTTCAGCATTAATTCTCGCGCCATACGTCATCTTCTATAGTCATCGCTTGATGAAGTGCTATATTCTATGTTTTAAATGCGAAGCATTTCTTAGCGAACTTCGGCGGCTTTGAGCATATCTGTCTAGCCGCTCACGTTTGGGTGCTCTCGTGGTCACCCCCTTGACTTGGCGTGAACCAAAATTGGCGTGGGAGGGTAAGATGGTTTGACGAATATGGCGCGCTTGTCAAGACATGAATAATGTCACAATCGCGTCGCGTACTTCTTCGAACACTTCCCGCCAGACAGTGTCACATACCCAGGGGCGGGTATGTGACGCTGGTATGCGGGTATGTGTCACAGATGAATGACACTTAGTATCTACCCAGGAACGACGAGAACACAAATGGGCAATTTGAACGCGCGAGTTTGATTGATTTGTGGGGTTTAACGTCCCAAAACCACCATATGATTATGAGAGACGCCGTAGTGGAGGGCTCCGGAAATTTTGACCACCTGGGGTTCTTTAACGTGCACCCAAATCTGAGCACACGGGCCTCGACATTTCCGCCTCCATCGGAAATGCAGCCGCCGCAGCCGGGATTTGAACCCGCGACCTGCGGGTCAGCAGCCGAGTACGAACGCGCGAGTTTAAGATATACTCCATATTGGTAGCGTCGACCCGACGAATGCAAAGAATAAATTTCAGGGTCCCAGCTGGAATCAAACCCAAGCATCCTGCGTGACAATGAACAATTTTACCATAGAGCTACACCAGGTCTGATTGATTGATATGTGGGGTTTAACGTCCCAAATACATCATATGACTATGAGAGACGCTGTAGTGGAAGGCTCCGGGAATTTCGTCCACCTTGGGTTCTATAACGTGCACGCCAATCTGAGCACACGGGCCTCAGCATTTTCGCCCCTATCGAAAATGCAGCTGCCACAGCCGTCATTCGATCCCACGACCTGCGGGTCAGCAGCCGAGTACCTTAACCACTAGACCACTACGGCGGGGCACTACACCAGGTCTCGGAACTACTTTTCAAATAGCCACTAATCTTCGTAAAACGTCGATAGTTGTTGCAGTGCTGTCTACCCACTTTTATAAACGTTACATATACTCTGATACAGCCGTCACGTCGCGTTAACATTATTGTGATTAGTTGCCATGCGCTGAAGTTGATTTATGTAGCACTATCCAGTGCCAGTATCTTCGCGAGCAATAGCGCTTCACATCAGGTTCTGGTGTTGCTAATACGCATTGCGCAAGTGCGAACAAGTTGATATATAAACATCTGCAACTCTTCAACATGTGTCTGTGCGTGCAACAATTGTACATATATTTATCGTCATTTCACGACGTGTCGTTCAATAAAAAATTACAACACGGGCACCTTCTCTCCGCATGCTTCGCATTAGTGTAATTTCCAGGTATGTGGGAACTGCCGATGTTTTTCCTCGTGGGTATGCACAGTTTGTGCAAGACACGTGTGCGGGGTAATGCAATGCGGAACTCACCAGCTCTTCAAGCACGCACTTCATTCAGATGACTGTTCGCTTTAAGAACATTTATGACGACTTAGATTTTAGATCAGACTGGTACGCCATCTCTGTGAGATGTTTTGCCTCAACTCTTTCTTGTTTGTGTAACATGATGAGAAGATCTCTCGGTGTGTGGAACTCACGCTGTCTTACCCATCGAGTGATTATTAGTAACGCTTCAGCGCTTATTGTCATCATGTGACTGTACTTTTGTTTGCTTCATTTTGTCTTTATACCGAAATACTTAATTAAACTCTATTAATGAAAAATAAGTGCGCAGTGTTGTCGAGACTATTGACCCCGGTCCGGAGTGGCTTCCCGTTCTTGACGCTTGTGTGTGTTTGCCTGACTTCTGATGAAGTATGTTCTGTGTACTTTACTGTTGATAATGTCATTCATTAAAGAAAAAAATAAGGTGTGGCTCTGTGGTAAAACACTCACTTGCCACGCAAACGAGCCGAGTTCGAACTCCATGCACAGCTGGAATTTTTATTATTTATTTTATTTTCGTATTTCTCGATTTTTTGGTAACGCAAAAATGGCTGATTCACGGTCATGCCAGGATGATGATTTATCGCTTCCAACCAACGACGCCGACGTCGACGCCAACGCCGGAATTTCCACGAGACGAGCTCTCCAACGCTATTGCGTTAAAAATTGCGTTCAGGTAATAGACACTTGTTCACTGTTTGTTTGATACTTATCGCAATTCGACATTTGGTTCGTTCGGGGGTATTTTCCGGTTCAGTAAAGTTCGAATACGTATTAAGTGGCGAACACCTTCTACTGAACTGAAGCGCAAGATCACTGTGTACTTCCTCCTGCGCGTTCCTTCTTTTTCGCTCTCAAAATCTCTGGTCGATTAGACAGAGTTGCGTAGAATAGGGATGGCTCATCGGGCCCGTGCCCCCAAGATCGTTTTTTTTGTCATGGCGTAACTACTCCTAAATGACACTTGACTACATATGCCTGCTTGGCCCCCGCTACAGATGGAAAATGTGTTTACCCTTTCTCCCACTCCCGCAGCATTGAGACTTTTGCTGCAGATTACATCCCACAATAAGTGTCGACAAGAACATTACAGGTGTCAAGTAAAAAGCGATGCGTTATCGCTGACCCAACCGTTTTGTTACGTCCTGACGAGGGCATTCGTCGGGCTACGGAGGAAAACGAAAACATTTATTTCATTGTGTAGCCTTGCGAAGTCGGGCGTCTTCTAAAGTATCAGGCTGGAGCTGTACCGACAAAGCTAAGTGAATTATATTTTACGGGTGTTATTTCGTGCTATATTTCGACGCCGTGGAGGAAAAGACATTCGCTTACGTTGGGTGGAAAACACAACAGGAACCGCCAAGCATGGGATGTCTGCAATCCGACCACGTTCTCTACGGAATCAGCGTATAACACCGAGTACACGCACTCGCACGCCACTAGCGCTTCCTCTTTGATGTCCCACACCGCTGCGTCCCAAAGGAGCACCAGTTAATTTATCAGCCCGCTGTCAAGTTGTGCACGTCCGCATTCGCAGTCATGCGCAGCTTGAACTTCCTATTGTGTTTGTTTTTCGCGACGGGCTGGATCCGCGAGCAAGCTGAAATGCCATTAGCGTTGTTTCTGTGCGGAAAAGTGATCTGGCACTGCGTTTAGCCTTTCAGATTGGACGGTCTAGTTACGTTCAAACCGGGTCACGTATGAGGGGCTCCAGTGCAGTAAGCACAAGGCTAAGGGCTTTTCTTTTAACTTTACTACCGCACCCCTCCCTCGGCCACATAAAATGACTTGTAAGTCCCATATGTCATCGTGTACTACACGCACGGATAAACGCGGGTTCCCTCGCCTGCGCACGGATACGCTTACGGACACTAAAAGCGGTGTTCGCGGGTCATTAAATTAAACGAGCTGTTTAGTAACTTCACTGCTTTTTAATCTGTACAAAGAGAGCCCCTACTTTAAAGTAGTTTCTGCTTAAATGGGTCGTGAAAAAGTCACTCCTGAAACGACAATGAGAAACCACCGGCAGCCACGCGCCCTAACTATAGGTGATGTCAGTTTAAGAAAAGCAGACCTGCATAGACAATTATCGTGGCAAAGTGTCTATGCAGCTCTACTCTTCTTAAGCTGACGCCAACCATAGTTTGTGTGTGTAGCTGGCGATAGTTCTGTATTGTCGCGTTAGGAGCGGCATTTCGCGACTTCTTTGAATCGACTTACAATGAGAAATTTCGCGTTGCAGTGAGATTCGCACAAAAAAAAAAATGATGGTCCACGGCCTGCAAAGCTGTGCTCGGGTCTCGAGTGCATCGTTTTTCCCGAAGAGCCCGTGGCGATAAATCGAAAATTGTTTATCAATTGCCGACAACCCTTCTGCGAGGCGCGGAGCTTATCAGTGGTTGAGGAGTACTTTTGTTACGGTCACTTGGTGCGTGATACTGAATTTCAAAATGGCAAAGCAAGAACACAGGGACACTGAAACATATTTGTAAACACACGGGGTGGTGACTAACAAACGGTCTTTATTTTCTTTACCAGTACTACATATATACGTCGAGGCCTTTTTCGTACATGAGGCAGGTGACAAACGCATTAGGGGGTCATTCACATTTGTGTCTGACGCTAAGATTACGTATCTCGGAGGTTTTATTTCTTTATCTTTTTCATCCTACACGCAGTGGTTGAATGATATGCGGGACTCAACGTCCCAAAACCACCATATGATTATGAGAGACGCCGTAGTGGAAGGCTCCAGAAATTTCAACCACCTGGGGTTCTTTAACGCGCACACAAATCTGAGCACACAGGCCTAAAGCATTCTCGCCTCCATCGAAAATGCAGCCCCAGCATGCCGGATCCGATCCCGTGACCCACGGGTCGGCAGCAGAGTACCTTAGCCACTAGACCACCGGGGTGGGGCCAACACGCAGTGGTCATCTGCTTTTTCTCGAGAAAGAGCTTTTCATTGTGCGCTGATATATTAACGCGTCGCGTTAAAAAGCTCGTTTCGCAGACATTCAGGCATCGGTGTCAACGTCTTTGATTGTGAGCGAAAAACCATCATCATGTCCGCACCAAAATTTGAAAAATGGAAATAAAATGAATATTTAGAATTTCTGGGTCTGAGTGAGCACCAAATTCAGGTCGTTGGCATGGCAAGTAGGCTTTATGCCACAAAAGCTTACCTATGTTTTGAAATATAGTAAAAAGAATTTCTTCTTCTTGAAAGTGCAGTGAAAACAACATTCGTGCTTTAGAAACACACGTGTCATATATGAAGGCTTCCCAATACAACATGTAATATCGCAGTAATAATTCGTGGTATGCGAGCGTATACTGTCATCGGGCGTCAGAACATGTCATTACCATATAACGAGTTCGTCATGTAAAGTCAGCCACCCATTACATAAGGCACACACGTAACTGAGTGTATTTCCTGAAGATTACGTATAGTAGGCACATGGCAAGTTCGAAAAGATTGCACGTACATAATTGCTTATAGTTTAAAGCATGCTACCCATTACACAACATGCGACCATATGTGAAAGCTTCACTGACACAAGCGTCTTTCAACTTTATCGATTACACTGCACTAATCCACAATTTAAACTTCTCTAGTAACATAACACAATGGAAAATTGGGAGATCCCACGTCCAGTAGGAATCGATGATATGCGAAGCACGAATGGGAAATGTTGATATGTCACTTTAAAATCAGCACAATGTTACGAGGTGGAGGTAAATGATGCTGTACATGACTTCCGTGTCATGATTATCATGTTTGGATGCGTCGTTTACCTTCGTCATCTATTCACGTCACGTGATGCCAAATTTAGTATGTGGAGCTAGCGAAACGGCCGCGAGCACGCTATGAGCGTGGTATGTTGTCATGGTCTTACATGACACGCGTGTCAAGATTATCATGTTTATACCAGTCATATATTTCGTCATCCATTGACGTTACGTAACACCAAATTAGGTATATGTGAAACTAGCAAAAGGGCCGCGAGCGCATCATGAAGGGCCCAATGTACTCTAATGTAGCGTTGACGTGCGCGCAGGCAAGCGACGCTATATAGTATACGTTAGCAAAACGTGAGCACTCACTCTACAGTCTGACGCCAGGCACGACCAGCGTCCGTTGGCGCGGCCCGATGGCAACCGGCGTGAAATGCTACATGCTGCATTTCGCACCGATGCGTTACCCAGACAACACTGCGTCTCCCTGTTTTCGTGACGGAGGGACGCCGGACGCGCTGAAACGCGCATGCGTCAAAGCAACGCAGCGCGGCGCGCGCCAGCGAGTATATGGCAGGACCGGCGCCTGGCGAGGCAACGCCGACGTGACGCGACGAAATGAACGCCGGTGAGCACGCGCACCGCGTCATGTCGAAATGTATTGGCGCCTTGACTGTGGCATGTAGTCATGTTCTCACATAACACGCATCTTATGATCATCATGTTTGCACCAGTCACATACCTTCATCATCCCTTGGCGTCACGTAATGCCAAATTTAGTACATGTGAAGCTAGCGAAATGGTCGCGAGTGAATCATGAGCGTAGCATGTCATATTGTTACATTACACGCATCTCATCATGCATGTTTGCACCAGTATCATACCTTCGTCATCCATTCAGCTTCCGTAATACCAAACTTGTTATAAGTGAAGCTAGCGACACGGCCACCAGCGCATCATGAGCGTGGCATGTGGTCATGTTGCTACATGACACGCATGTCGTAATTTTCATGTTAGGGTCTGTCGCTTGTGTTCGCCATGCAATAATACCATGCCATACCAGTTTTGCAACAGGTCGTGTGAACGAAACCACCGCAAGCGCTGCAGGACCATCTAATGTAAATTATGACATTCGGGACATACATGTCACGATTTGCATGTTATGACTAGTGAAGTATGTTCTTCATACAGTCATGTTATGCCATACCAAGTTTGGTATTGATACCACTATCGAAACGGCCAGGAGAGCTGAAAGTCGTAGGTGGCTAGATAGATAGATAGATAGATAGATAGATAGATAGATAGATAGATAGATAGATAGATAGATAGATAGATAGATAGATAGATAGATAGATAGATAGATAGATAGATAGATATATAGATAGATAGATAGATAGATAGATAGATAGATAGATAGATAGATAGATACGCTCAAAGTCACCGAAGTTCGCTAAGAAATGCTTTGTATTTAAAATTGTGCACGATGTAGTTGAAGAACACTATAGGGACAGACTATCGCTATCGCGTTCAACTATTCATCGTCATCCTGACTACGTCAATTGCAGGACAAAGGTCTCTCCCAAGATACGCCAGTCAATTCGGTCCTGTGCTTGCTGCTGCCATTGTATACCCGCAAACGTAGTAATCTCATCTGCCCGTCTAATTTTCTGTCTCCCGCTAAAGCGCTTGCTTTCTCTGAGAATCAAGTCAGTTATCCTTGATGACCAGCGGTTATCCAGCCTACGCGCTACCCAGCCCATGTCCATTTCTTCACTTTTATTTCAACTATGATATCATTCACCCCGGTTTGTTCCCTGATATACTCTGCTCTCCCTTTTGTTGTTTTTTTCTTAAGGCTACACCTATCAAGTTCCTTTCTATCACTCGCTGCGTCGTCCTCAATTTAGGCTGAACCCTCTTTGTAAGCCTCCAGGTTTCTGCTCCGTAGGTAAGTACCGGCAAGATGCAGCTGTTATATACCTTCTTTTTTTTATTGATATGATATATAAGGAGATGTTGGCAATATCTTCTTCTTGAGGGATAGTGGCAATCTACCACTCATGATTTGAGAGTGCTTGCTGAATGTGATTCACCCCATTCTTATTCTTCTAGTTACTTCAGTCTCGTGGTGCGGCTCCAAAGTTGTTAGCTGTCCTAAGAAGACATACCCCCATATTCACAAACGCTACTCGACTCGACCTTCATCCTTCACTTGACAGAGTAGAGCACTGCGCCACTGCTCGGTTGAGAATGACACTGCGCTACTCAAGAATCGCAGCAGATTATTGTTGATATGCAGTGACTTGCCGTGCCTACAGGCGGCGCTCCCACCGCCTTTCTCAAGTGAAGGTGAAGCGTTGAGTGAAGGGACGTTCTTGAATACGGGGGATACTCTTTTACGACTGCTACCTATCTTCAAGTGCTGTTTTCTTCCGAGGTTGTTGTGCGTTACTTTCGTTTTCTGCAGATTAATTTTCAGAACTACTTTTCTGCTCTCCTTGTTTAATTCAGTAACCACTGCAATCTATCCTCTGATTTACTCAGCAATTTAATATCATCAAAGAAGCGCAGGTTACTAAGGTATTCTCCATCAACTCTTATTCCTAACCCTTCCCTTTCTAGGCCTCTGAACACCCCCTGTAAGCACGTGGTAAATAGCGTTAGGGAGATTGCATCCCCTTGTCTTACACCCTTATTGATTGGTATTCTCTCGCTTCTTTTATGGAGCATTATGGTGGCAGTGGATTATCTGTATTTTTCTTCCAGGATGTTTATATATGTTTTGTTGACGCCCTGATTTCGTGACATTCACGTCCCGTAATACCAAATTTGTTATAAGTGAAGCTAGTGAAATGGCCGCCAGTGCATCATGAACGTGGCATGTAGTCATATTGTTACATGACACGCTTTTCTTGATTATCATGTTTGCACCAGTCACATACCTTCGTCATACATTTACGTACTGTAATATCAAATTTGGTATATGTGATGCTAGCGAAACGACCGCGAGCGCATCATGAGCGTGGCATGTAGTCATGTTGTTACACGACACGCATGTCATAATTTTCATGTTAGGGTCTGTCGCTTGTGTTCGCCATATACATGAGATGATGTGTCACGACAAAAACGTGCCCATTCGGCGATAATAGCGCGGGCTGGTTCAATCTACAGTGTGCGTATTTGTGTGTGTATGTGTATGTAACAAAACATATTATTAAGTATGCATTTAACAGTTGAGGGGTGCACTAGGGGCCGGATTTTGGTGTGTGCCTGTGTATGTAACAAAACATATTAATAAGTATACACTTGGCAGTTGAGGGGTGCACTAGGGACCGGATTTCGCTATCGCATTCAACTCTTAAAGGCGAAGCTTAAGGGTCCCCCATTTTTTTCTAACACATCTATCCTCCTTCTTTCAGCAGATCTGATGCTTTCGGACGCATTGCGACAATTGGACGATCGGCCACTCTCTATGCAGATGCTACTGGAACACCGTCCTCGCCTTTCGTCGGCTCAAAAAACAGTCAAAGCTGTCTTGTGCTCTTTGAGGACTACAGGCCTACGTGACCACCTTTAACTTTTGTGTAGTGCCACCGTTGCATACGCGACTGACAATCCTCTTTTGTTTCCCTTTCTCTTTCTCTTCTCTTTCCCCTCTCTCGCATCTTTATGCCCCTTCCCATTCCCCCAGCGTAGGGTAGCAAACCGGGCATGTGCCTGGTTAACCTCTCTGCCTTCTCTCTTGTTGTTCATCTCCCCCCCCCCCCCCCCCTGATTTCGCAGTGTCTGCATGACTGCTGATATTTCTACTGAACCAAATGCAATCTCCTAATCTATGAAAGATATGTATAGTGGTTGGCTATACTTTGAGCATTTCCCCATTACCTGGTTGATAGTATCAATGTGGTCGATTTTCGAGTAGCCTGTTTGAAATCCTGCTTGTTCCTTTGATTGATTGAATTCTAATGTTGTTCTAAATAGCTTGTATACGACGGAGAGCAAGCTGATCAGCCTGTATTTCTTGAAGTCCTTGTCATCTCCTTTCTTATGTATTAGGATGATGTTAGGATTCTTCAAAAATTTTGTACCCTCCCCGTCAGGAGACACTTCGTAAACAAGGTGGCTAGTTTTAACGCGATAGCGTTAAAGAGCTCGTGTCGCAGAAAACCCGCCGCCAGCGTTGGCCCCGTTGGTTGTGAGCGAAAAATTGTCTTTGTGTCTGTGATCGAAAAATCAAGTGGCCGAGATAGCCGTGGGAGGCCGCTACTTGTCCACGCGTGCGAGCGCGATCACACAGAAAAAGCCATGCATTCGAAAAAAAGTGCTCAAGTACACGAGGCGCGGTAGTTTCTTTGCCCTGCGAGCCACCCCTCCCTGCTTAGCTTCGAGCGCTTTCATCGGGACGAAAGAAGAGATAATGCAATCGCAGCATGCGACAAACCTTTGTAACTCCACTCGCACTGGACAAATTCTGAAATTTTTTGCAGCTTTGAATTCGTGAGGCAATAATTTCTTGTAGTGAATTCATTCCATGGTTACTTGAAAAAGTGTTTCAGGGCCCCTTTAACGCATTTCGTTCGACATGTCTCACGACAAAAACGAACCCATTCGGCGATAATAACGCGGGCTGGTCCAATCTACAGTGTGCGTATTTGTGTGTGTGTCTGTGTATGTAACAAAACATATTAATAAGTATGCACTTAGATTTCGCTATCGCATTCAACTCTTAAAGGCGCAGCTTAAGGGTCCCCCTTTTTTTTTTTCTAACACAATCTATCCTCCATCTTTCAGCAGATCTGATGTTACCCAATCCTCACCAGCAGCTTTCCTTCTGTGCATTCCCTCCTAGGCTTTTCTGACTTCTGTCATTACTGGTGGGATGATATCTGGGTTAGTGCTAGTTCTTACATTATGGCCGTGAGGCCCATGTGCTCAGATTGTGTGAATGTTAAAGAATCCCAGGTAGTCTAAGTTTCCTGAGCCCTTCACTACGGCATCTCTCATAATTAAATGTTGGTTTTGGGACGTTAAACCCCACACATCATTACACTATGACCGTGGTTGTACCGGCTACTGTACAGATCTCTGTAGAACTCCTCTGCTATTTGAACTATTCTATCCATATGGTTAGTTACTTTGCCTACCTTGTCCCTTAGTGCATACATGTGGTTTTTGCCTATCCCAAGTTTCCTCTTCACCGCTTTGACGCTTCCTCCGTTCTTTAGAGCTTGTCCCATTCTCTCCATGTTATGCCTTCTTACATCGGATACCTAACGTTCATTAATCATCTTCGAAGGCCCTGTCAGTTCTATTTTGTCTGTTGTGTTTGAGGCTTTCATGCTTGGACGTTTCTTAATGAGATTCTTCGTCTCCTGGGACAGCTTGCCAGTGTCGCGTCTAACTACCGTACCTCTAACTTCTACTGCACACTCCGTAATGATATTCCTCAGAGTATCATTCATTGAGTCAACTCTAAGGCTAGTTCTCACGATAAGAGCCGAATATCTGTTCTGAAGCGAGACTCTGAATTCCTCTACTTTTTTTTCTCAGTGCTAGCCTATTCATTGGCTTCTTGTGTGTCAGTTTCTCTCGTTACTTCATCAAGTCTATGCGAATTCGAGACAGTGTCATTCTATGGTCACTGCATTGTACCTTGCCAAGCACTTCCACATCTTGCACGATGCTTGGGTGTGCACTCAGTATAAAGTCTATTTCGTTCTTACTTTCGCTATCGGCTCATCCATGTCTTACGGTTTTCTCTTTTTCAGTAGAAGGTATTCAAGATCCGAAAATTATTGCGTTCTGCGAGTTCCGCTAATAACTCCCCTCTTGCATTTCTAGTGCCGCTGCCATAATGTCCTACTGCCTGGTCTCCAGCCTGCTTCTTCCCTACCTTAGCATTGAAGTCGCCCGTCAGTACAGTATACTGTGTTTTTACCTTACTCGTTGCCGATTCCACGTCCTCATAGAAGCTGTCAGCTGGCGCGTCATGATGGCTGGATGTAGGCGCGTAAGCCTGTACCACCTTCATCTTGTATCTCTTATTGAGTTTAATTACGATACCTACCACCCTTTCATTAATGTTGCATTATTCTTCTATGTTACCAGCTATATTTCTGTGGATAATAAGTCCCACGCCGAGTTTTCTTCTGTCACCCAGGCCATGATAGCAAAGGACGTGCCCATTCTGTGGCACTGTCTAGGCCCCATTTGTCCTCCTAACCTCACTGAGCACCATTACATCCCATTTAACACCCTCCAGCTCCTCTAATAGTACAACTAGACTTGCCTCACTTGATGAGGTTCTAGCGTTACACGTTGCCAAGTTTAGGTTCCGATGACTGCCTGTCCGGACCCACAGATTCTTAGCACCCTCTGGCACGTTGTAGATCAGACCACCACCGTGGTCAGCTGCTTCGCAGCCAATGGGGACTGAGGGCCATGAGCTATTTGACGTATGTATGTGGAACGTACAGGCCAGATAGTGCACCAGGGTGGCCAGATTCTGCTCTGGTGAGGAAGTGCATTACCAGTGGTGGTCACCGGTGAGGCCACAGCCCAGGCGTTTTATTGCGATTCCATCAACACGCGGATTTTTAAAAAAATCTGGTTGGGAGCTGCGCGGCCCCAGGATTCGAGCCACGGACCTCTTGCACGCAAAGCTGATACTCTAACCACTACGCCATTTAACCACTACGCCAGTGATCCCCAATTTTTCTATTATGTGCTTGATTATTTTCATAGCCTAATGTTTCTCTCCGCCTCACGCATACGTGAAATATTTTAAAGTTTTTTGAAGCTTTTCTTTTCACTAGTTAAACCAGTCTTGTCAACATGCTTCTGGCCGGCGTCACAAACGCACTTTGTTTTTTGTCACATATCTATGTTCAGATGGTGGCAATCAAGATAAGTTGTTTGTCAGCACCCGTGGAGCCTACTATGCTTCCTTGTTTCTCCTTAATGGCTTCTGGGCTATGGCGGATGCCACGTGCCACTGTCGTCATTGTCTTCTTCTTCCTCCAATCGCCGCGCTCGCGGCTACCGCTCCCATATAGCCCCGCCGCAGTGGTGTATTGGCTATTAGGTACTCGGCTGCTGATCCGCACGTCGCGGGATTGAATCCCGGATGCGGCGGCTGCATTTTCAATGGAAGCGAAAATGCTGTAGGCGTCTGTGCTCAGATTTGGGTGCAGAACCTCAGGTGGTTGAAACTACCGGAGCCCTCCACTACGGCCTCTCTCATAATCATATGGCGCTTTTGGGACGTTCAACGCCATATACAGACCGCCGCTCCCATACTCTATATTCTCTTGCTCTCCTTTTTTTCATTCCCCAGCACAGGGTAGCCATCGGGTTCAAGAACTATGTACTTATTTTTCTTTCCTCCTTCCTACTCTTTTGTCATTGTGTCCTTGCGCTACCTTTAAAAAAAATATCAGTGCTTGGTGCACAACCACAAAATATATGATCCGTTAAGGTGTTTATTAGCCGGCAACCAGCGATCATACGCTATAGCGACAGTCACGGCCAAGCACGGACTCACAGCGTGAGCGGCGTCCTTGTTGGGTAGCCCCACTAGAAGGTACTCAAGAGTTTGACCCATTTCAGAGTTCGGAGGCTTCCCTACAGATCAAATGAAACGTGTAGTCGACGATAGTTGCGTTGTGGGCTTGTTCATGATTCACCTGAAAAGCTTTGATGTAGTGCAAACCGACACGTGGCCACGAAAGAGCAAACACGGATTGCGAAAGATGACATCACTCGTTTGATTGTGGAAGCCGAACTTATCGACGCACTTGCTGCTGTCTGCATTATCAAGCCATCAGCAGCATTGTCACCTGATCAGTTGGGCTTCCTGAGTCATCATCATCATCATCAGCCTGACTACGTCCACTGCAGGACAAAGGCCTCTCCCATGTTCCGCCAGTTAACTCGGTCCTGTGCTTGCTGCTGCCAATTTATACCCGCAAACTTCTTAATCTCATCTGCCCACCTAACCTTCTGTCGCCCCCTAACCCGCTTGCCTTCTCTGGGAATCCAGTTAGTTACCCTTAACGACCACCGGTTATCCTGTCTACGCGCTACATGCCCGGCCCATGTCCATTTCTTCTTGATTTCAGCTATGATATCCTTAACCCCCGTTTGTTCCCTTATCCACTTTGCTGTCTTCTTGTCTCTTAAGGTTACACCTACCATTTTTCTTTCCATTGCTCGCTGCGTCGTCCTCAATTTAAGCTGAACCCTCTTTGTAAGTCTTCAGGTTTCTGCTCCGTAGCTAAGTACCGGCAAGATACAGCTGTTATATACCTTCTTCTTGAGGGATAGTGGCAATTTACCTGTCATAATTTGAGAGTGTTTGCCAAATGTGCTCCACCCCATTCTTATTCTTCTAGTTACTTCAATCTCGTGGTTCCGCTCCGCGGTTATTACCTGCCCTAAGTAGACATAGTATTTTACAACTTGAAGTGCACTATTACCTATCTCGAAGCGCTGCTCTTTTCCGAGGTTGTTGTACATTACTTTCGTTTTCTGCAGATTCATTTTAAGACCCACCTTTCTGCTCTCCTTGTCTAACTCCGTAAACATGAGTTGCAGTTCGTCCCCTGAGTTACTCAGCAATGCAATGTCATCGGCGAAGCGCAGGTTACTAAAGTACTCTCCATTAACTCTTATCCCTAACTGTTCCCATTCTAGGCTTCTGAAAACCTCCTGTAAGCACACGGTAAATAGCATTGGGGAGATTGTGTCCCCCTGCCTTACACCCTTCTTGATTGGTATTCTGTTGCTTTCTTTATGAAGCACTTTCTTTATGAAGCTTCCTGAGTAAGTGGTGACAAAGGGTATTATCTGGGATGCGGTGTAGGTGGAGTGACATCACCCAGCATATATCCAAGTGATCCCGCGTGCTAAACACTCTGAAAAACAATGGCCGTGTATCAACGTGCTTAGCTGCAAATGTCGCCGAAAGACTATGCTCTTCTGTCTGGAGCCGCTGCGTGAGATGTGGACGCCATCTGGCAGTAATGCCGGGAAACAAAAGCTTGTGTAGAAATCAGAGCCTCTGGTACGTGGCAGCACCGTTTCGTCTTAGCGAAGCGTAGGAAACGCCCACTTTTCCGGGCATAGATAGCATCGCATCGTCAGCACAGCGTAAAAAACACTAGAGTTTTTAGAATTACGTACCTTTGCATTTCTAGTGAAGAAACACACCACCTAATACTTACGTATCGATGTTGCGCCTCAGATGTGCACAATATTTGCTTTTTGAACGATATTGTTCAAAAGTATGAATACAACCACCAGTTCAAGATGGCTGGGCATACAGAAAGGGCTTAAACTTTGGCTGGGTGGCTGAATCGTTATGTGTGACAGACGGACAGACAGACGGTCAGACAGACAGGCGGACAGACGGACAGACAGAGAGACAGACGGACAGACAGACTAAAATTTCCACGTTCAAGTATTCCAAGAAGGACTGACTTTGAAAAACGAAAATGAAAAGCAAATATAAAAATGGAGACCTAATTTTCAGTTGCCACACAAGCTGCGTCTATCGTTGAAATTCTTCGCAAAAACGTAAAACCATCCAGTTTATTCACACTGCTTTGCTGCCAGAATTTGAAGCTCAATTTTCAAGTCTCATCCCCCCTAAAATTCCGGCTGGCATTATAAAGACCTCGTGCGACGAACTATTATAGCCTGCCAGTACCTTCTGTCTGCCTCTGTGAAACAGTGGGTATGGTGCTCAGCTGCTGACCCAAAGGGCGCCGGCCCTATCCCGGCCCCGGCGGTCGCATTTTGATGGAGACGAAATGGTAGTGACCCTCGTACAGTGCAATGTCAGTGCACGTTAAAGAAACACCATATAATAATAATAATAATAATAGTAATAATAATAATAATAATAATAATAATAATAATAATAATAATAATGATAATAATCTCATCATCTTATCATCTTCTAACCAGACTCGGCTGGTCTTCGCTCATCGACGCGGCTTCGACTCTACTGGCTCTCGCTTTCGTCTTCCGCTATGTGTTACATACAAGCGACTGTCGTAAGAATTGTGTGCGCGCACGCACGCACGGCTGCCGGAGCGGGACGGCGGCGCGCCCGAATATGCGCCCTCACGCGTGTTCCTGGTCGCCCCAGTGCTGGTCGCTTGTTCGAATCGCCAAATAGACGACGCCCATCGCCTTCTCTTCGAGCGCGTGGAACTTCGGGATAAAGAGAAAGGCTTTTACGCTCTAGTAGCACACGCATCGCAGTAGAGAGCGCGGTAGTGGGGGAGGAGGTGAGGGAGGGGTACTCCACTCTCCTCTTTTTGGCCTGTGGAAGGTGGGTGGTGTCTCGGCTTGTTCGCTCGTCACCCCCCTTCTTTCCGGCGTTGCAGACTTGGGTGACTTTCTTTTTCCGGAAACGGAAAGTCACCATTTGACACCGCCTGGCTGCCAACTTCGCTCAGAGCCGACAGCGTCATCCAAGCGCGCTGTGATTTTGGCCCGATGTGGCTTGCTTTATCGCATCGCCGCATTGCGGCGTAAACCAGCTACACGACAGTAGGTGGTGATGAAAGTAGCTGCCGGTGATGAAAGTATACAGCACAAACACATCGTAAACTTGAACTTCATGTGACGTTCTATGGGCTCACTTTCATAAATACTTGTACGATTCGAGCATGTGACAAATGTATAAAACCGCTCCTACGCCCGTTTGAGTTCTTTTATTGGCCATTAGAGGCTAAGTAAACAGGAACATGAGTGAGACGCTCAGGAGCGTAATATACTGCTTATCTATGCCTCCCATATCTTGACTCCTAGACTTGATGTAGAAAAAAGAATACAGGTGGAATCCAATTCTGCAGCACTTCTCAGAAAACTGGTTTTGAATTTTCAGAAAGAAAAAAATAGCGCTCAATTTGCCCTAGTGGCGCAAGGCTGGAACGAACAGCGTAGCTAATGTTCGGCCTAGTCATAACCTAGTTAAGCGTTTGCTAGAGAGGCCAAGTTTTTAATGGAAGGTTTGCTAACTAATTGCTAGCCTTGGCTATTCTTTTCCGTTTTCGGTCCATTCCGCACACCATGCACGTCCCAAGGGGTCTTAGCGGGAACATATCACGTGACTAGTCACGTCATTATACGTGATTTTAGTCACGTGACCAGTTACAAAAAGTTTGTCAATTTACTATAGTTGTTACCCACGTTAAGCGATTTTTGGTCATGTGACTACGTGTTACGTAATGGCACAAGATTTTAGCTACGTGACTATCCGTTATGTGGCTTTTGACATAGTAAGTCCCGTAACTGGTTTTCACGTGGTGCTACGTGTTTTCAATCAAGCGACAAGTTGTTACGTCACATTACGTGATCTTTAGTCATGCGACTGCTCACTGTGTGACATTGCGTGATGCCGGAAAGAAGGGCTCGTTTTTTGTAAGCTACAATATTCATAAGAACTGCCCGAAGTTGCCAGGGAAACTATAGGGGATATTCTTAGAAGTGATTGTAAAGTAAATGTCAAGAAAGTTAGTCACTTGGCAAGTCAGCACGTGATTTTTAGCGGCATGACTCGTTGTTGCGTGGTGTTACGTCATTGTAGACCCGTGAATACTTGGCCCGAGTGGCCTGCTCGAACTCTGGCACTCAATTAACCCAAATGTTCATTATCTAATTGAAATGAGTAGTCAGGACTACTGGTACTTTTTCCTTTCTTTTCGAACCCAGTTTATACGTAAGAACAGAGACTTTCTGATATATCCTATTGCAAAAAAGCAAACGTACAGCGCCATCTATCGCCCTCGAATGCGTGCCTCGTTGTTACGCAAAATGCAAATACTTTCGCGCTCCAGTAAGCGCGTCATTACGAATTCAGCGGCACGGGACGACGCTGTTCGGCTGACTTGCGTTATTGGCGTGCATTGTCTTTCCTTTCCTCCAAAACTTCCGCCACAGCCTCCAGCGAAAGTCGGCGATGAGCGTCACGCAATTCTGCCTTTATTTAATTTATTTCTTCTCTTTTGTGGTAAGCGCACTGCCGGGCTTTGGGATGACTGACCACCGCACTTACGCAACACCAGCTACGTGCTCGGCCTATCGAATTGGCGTGCTTATTCCGGCCGAGAAATATACCGCATTAATTTTTGAATCGTGGTCGTGGGCATGCACTTGGAAGTTCAAGACTTTTGCGTGACGCGTGGGGGTCTCCACGCAGTTCGCTGAGACGCGCGTACGTTCTGAACGCACGCACATGCAATTGGCAAAAAAATAAAAATGAGTAAATAGACAAACATCACCCGGCCCTTATGGCTAGCCCATGCGTCTCCGAGTCTGCTTCAGCTGTCCTGGACAATCTGGTAGGTAGACACCGTGTAATGGATAGGGCTCGACGTCAGGTGCCACTCCTTTTACACAGCCACGAGCAGAATCGGGTCACTAGAAAGGTTCTTTATTCGCGTGAGTTTTGCATATTCCGAGTGACCGGCAACCCCTATACTTTGCTTGTGAGATTGCCACGAAAAGAGGACTCCGGACCTCACCGGGTGGGAGCATTGTTTACAATTCAAAATGACCGCAAATAGTTCATTGTTTTTTTTTTCTTCTTTCAAGCCGTATGCAGCACACCTGACGTCCAGGGCGTTCGGTGTCTGCGCCTAACTGGCATAAGCCCGTAGAATAGTACCGCTTGTCTCAATGGTCGGCGTTATGGTATGCACGTCTCGGTTTACAAGTTTTGTGTTATAATTCTCCAAGCTTGGTCGTGCTTCCAGTGACACAGATTGCTTCTCCTTTGACGAGGAATTGGGGCACACGCTATCGGGTGGCATGTAAGGCGAAAGGTGAATTGACAGAAAGAAAAAAAAAAGAGGCGGAGGAGAAGTGGAACACAAGGCAATGTATACGACCCATAAATTGTCAAGCATTGCCTCATATACAACTCACGCGAAGCTATACACCACTGACATTGCGAAAACTTTCGCCAACATATAGTGTCTGTATGGTGCTTCCTTTTCTAAAATTTGTTTTTCAGTTGTCCACATTTCTTTTATTTGCGTATATTTTTGTTTCTGTGTAACTTTATTATTATTTTCATTTTCATTTCTTTTGTGGACGTTTTCTGCTTTTAATTCATATTATTTCTGTGTCGTATTTCCCCTTGCACTGAATTGCTTTGTATATTGTATTTCGAAATTTTCTCTCTATTTTATGGCATTGCTAATGTTTCATTTGGCATTTGAACTGTTCTGACGTGTTACTGCTTGATTTGCCTTGTATAGGATTATTATTATTACCATCTACTAATATTCTGCCAATCGTTTCAAATTCACTTTTGTTGTAGGTTTAAGTGGGGGTCCCGTTATCAGTATTTATACTCTAGAACCCTCATCTGTTTACAAGTATAATATTATTAATGCTTATACAACAAATAAAACTGAAACCGAATGTATGGACGTATTCAAGAGCCGCTTTAAATGTTTTGTGACATGCGCGAGAAACTGGCAGAATGTTCTGTGACGCACGATAAAGTCCAAAGGAACGATATTGAAGCATCTCGGGCTGAAAAATCAATGAGCTGAATGTTTTTTAAACATACGCTTTCGCTGTGAATGACCGAGTGTTTTGAGAAAACGCTGACCACTAATTGTTGCCGTCTAGTTGGCTTTCAATCAGTTCATAGTTAGTTGTGAATGTTAATGAGTCTTTGTGTTAATGAGATATATTGTACCTAACAAAGAAAACAACTCCTTGAGTGTTTTTTGTTACAACACCGGCTGTTTGTTTTTCGTTACATGCCACTGTATGGTCCTCTACGAACTGCAACGAAATGGCTTATGCGGTGTCAGCCGGGAGGCTCGCTAAGGTTCCTCCTGAACCATTTTCATTTTTTGACTATTTTGGGGGGTACGCCTTCTAATGACGATCACGAAGTAGTGTCACAGGCTCAGTGGACTCAGTCTCGGCGAGCATAAGTTACGAACACCAGATTTTGTTGCCGTGTACCCCTTCTAAACTTTACACAAGGCTGATCGGTCGATATCACCGCTCGGCCTATTCTGCAGGGATGTAGAAAATATTGAACATTACTTTTGTCATGTCGCAGATACACATACATTGGAAGACTACTTGTTACTCCGCTTTCAAAGATAGGGATAAATTTAGCTGCAGAAATTATGCTAAGCTTTGGTGCCTCAGGCTTGGAACACTCCCAAAGAAATGTTTTTGATGCTGTTCGAAGTCACGTTCGAGATTCTAAACGTACTCCATAATAATCTTTACTAGAACAACTATTCGATAACTAATATACAGACATAAAGAAAACATTGGAACCCCACCCATTCGAGGCTGATATGATCAGGCTAATTCCGCAGTCTGGTCTACTAGCACAATTGCATTGTGAAACCAGAATTCTTTTACTTACTGTGTGTTTAGAAAAGTAATTAACGATTCAAAGTACTAGGTGCTCTTCCGTGAAAGAGTATGAGGCCGTCCCGGGGGCCTTGCCGGGTTCCAGAATTGTGTTTAGAGAGAATGCTTAATAATTTTGAGTACTTCCACTATGGGAGAGCCGTCAACGGTCCCTAAATAAGAACAAGACGAATAAAGCATCGAGTGCCATACACATTGTCGCTTTTTTATGACTTCACACTGCGCGCACAAATTTTACGTTGGTTGTGTATTCATAGAGACACGTGTTAGTGTGTCGGTTTTTTTTTCATGAACACTTTCACTTGCTGCCAAATTTAGCAAATATTCCAACACCACTACTCAGCCTAACCTAATATTTTAGGTAGGGTCAAAAGACTTTTAATGAATACCATGTCTATCCCCATAGGTGCCGAAAAATTGGCAGAGCCCACGCACAGTGGGAATCGATGATATGCGAAGCAGAATGAGAAATGTTGATATGTCACTGTTAAAATCAGCACAACGTTACGAGGTGCAGGTAAACGATGCCGTACATGACTTCCAGTGTCACGATTATCATTATTGTATGTGTCGTTTACCTTCGTAATCTGTTACACTTCATGTGATACCAATTTAGCATATGTGGAGCTAGTGAAACGACAACGAGCACGCTGTGAGCGTGGTATGTTGTCACGTTCTTACATGATACGCGTTTCAGAATTTTCATGTTTGCACCAGTCATATATTTTGTCGTCCATTGACGTCACGTAACACCGAATTTGGTATATGCGGAGCTGGCAAAACGGCCGCGAACGCATCATGAAGGGTCCAATATACTTCGATGTAGCGTTGACGCGCGCGCACGCTGGGCACAGCGACGCTTCGTTAGCAAAACGTGAGCACGCTATAGTCTGACGCCCGGCGCGACCAGCGTCCGTCGGCGCGGCTCGATGGCAACCAGCACTTTCACGCCGATGCCATAGACTAACATTACTCTATGCCGATGCGTTACCCAGACAACACAGCGTTTCCCTCTTTTCGTGATGGAGGGACGCCGGACGCGCTGAAACGCGCATGCGTCAAAGCAACGCGGTGCGGCGCGCGCCTGCGAGTATATGGCAGGACCGGCACCTGACGTGGCAACGCCGGCGTCACGCGACGAAATGAACGCCGGTGAGCACGCGCACCGTGTCATGTCGAAATGTATTGGCGCCTTGACTGTGGCATGTAGTCATGTTCTCAAATGTCACGCATCTCATGATTATTTCGTTTGCACCAGTCACATACCTTCGTCATCCATTCGCGTACCGTAATACCAAATTTGGTATATGTGACGCTAGCTAAATGGCCCCGAGTGCATCACGAGCGTGACATGTGGTCATGTTGTTACATGACCCGCGTGTCATGATTTTTATGTTAGGGTCTGTCGCTTGTGTTTGCCATGCAATCATGTCATACCATACCAGTTTTGAAAGATGCCATGTGAACGAAACCACCGCAAGAGCTGCAGGACCGTAAAATGTAAATCATGACATTCATGACATAGATGTCATAATTTTCATGTTATGACTAGTCAAATATGTTCTTCATACAGCCATGCTAGGCCATACTAAGTTTGGTATTGATACCATTATCGAAACGGCCAGGAGAGCTAAATGTCGTAGGCGGCTAGATAGATAGATTGATAGATAGATACGCTCAAAGTCGCCGAAGTTCGCTAAGAAATGCTTCGCATTTAAAACCCTGGACCATTTCCCGCTAAAGGGAATTTTGCGTAGATGCGAAGCAGCGGGTGCTAACGCTTACACTGGCGGCGATGGTAACGCTGGCGCTCATCAAGCGAAAGTCAAGTAAAGACGCCTTTGAATGTATTTTGAATCAATGTCCGAACGCGCGATCCAGTGCACGGGATGGCCAATGAACGGTTCTGTAGTGCGAGCAGTCGGCTTTTTGCTGGCAGACGTTGCCAGCGTCGGCCTTGGGAGGCTAGCTAGGGGGAGGGGAGCGACAGTTTTGCGGGTGTCTTCCTGGGCTGGCGCGAGACGCGAGCATGCGCAGTGAGCTGTACGGAGGGACCGCGTTACACACGCGAGTCAAAGAGCTGCTTCGCATCTAAAAGTACTTGAGATGCGAACAGAAACAACTCTCTTTCACATATAAATGGCAGGCATGGCGCATTTCCGGGGTCATTCTTAGGTTGTCATCATCATCCTCACTAGCATCATCTGCCTGAAAATGCCCATTGCAATGCAAAGACTTCTGCCATGTTCCGCCGATCAACCCGATTCTTTGCTTGCTGCCGCCATTGTGTATCCGCAAACTTAATTTCATCCGTCCTCCTATATTGATGTCTCTTCGTCGCGCAATCCATCGGAGTTAAATATTTATTAGAATAAAGATGGGTGGATCACACTTGGCACGCATCACTACATCTCAAGAAGAACGAACAGTACATAACAGCTGCGTCTTACCGGTACTTACCTGCGGGACTGAAAGGTGGTGGCTTCAATGAGGGTTCAACTTAATTGCCGACGACGCAGCGAGCAATGTAAAGGAAAGTGATACGCGATAATTTAAGAGACAGAAAGAGAGCAGAGTGGATCAGAGAGAGAAGAATTGTTAGAGAAGAAAAGATGCAGAGGTTACCTAGTCAAGAATAACCGGTTTGGTACCTTTCACGGGGAATCGGTGTGGGAGAGATTGAAAGAAGAATACAAAAGAGGAAATAAAAAGAAACAGCACATCACTTAGTTTGTCAGGGAACAAACGGGTGTAAGGACATCATATAATTGAAATCAAGAAGAAAAAATTGACAAGCAATTGACCGTCGTCCGTCCGTCCGTCCGTCCGTCCGTCCGTCCGTCCGTCCGTCCGTCCGTCCGTCCGTCCGTCCGTCGATCCGTCCGTCCGTCCGTCCGTCCGTCCGTCTGTCCATCCGCTTACGTTTGGGTGCTCGCCTGGTCACCCCCTTAACTTGGCGTGAACCAAAATTAGCATGGCAGGGTAAGATGGATTGATAAATGTGACGCATAGGTCAAGACATGAATAATGTCACAATCCCGTCGCGTACGTCGTCGAACACTTCCCGCCAGATAATGGCACATACCCACGAATGGGTATATGCCTCTGGTATGCGAGTATGTGCCACAGATGATTGACAGTTAGTATCTACCCAGGAATGACGAGAACACACATGGGGAATTTTAAAGCGAGAGCGCAAAGCGTAGCACGGGACATCGGTAGCGTCGACCCGACGAGCGCAAAAAATAAGTGTCAGGGTCCCAGCTGGAATCAAGCCCAAGCATTCTGCGTGGCAATGAAGCATTTTACCGCAGAGCTAGCCATGTCTTGGAACTATTTTTCAAATTGACGCTAATCTTCGTGAAAGGTCAATAGTGGTTGCAGTGCTGCCTACGTAATTTTATAAACATTACATATGTACTCCTTTGATACAGCCGTCACGTCCGATTAACGTCAGGTGTGGTTAGTTGCCATGCGCTGAAGTTGATATCTGTAGCAGTGCCCAGGGCCAGCATCTTTGCGAGCGCTTCAGAGTAGCCTCTGGCGTTGCTAAAACGAATGTTCCAGTTGGCATCGTTGCGCATGTGCAAACAACTGGATTTAAGAACTTCTGCCAGTCTTCAACATATGTCTGTACGTGTAATCTTTGTACAATATTTAGCGTCATTTCATGACGTGTCGCACAGTAAAAAAAAAATGCAACCGTCCCTCCGCATGCTTCGCATAACGTTGGTTCCCAGGTACGTGGGATCTCCCGATTTTTTTTTTTTGCACACAGACGAGTGAGCGTAGGTTTCCGGAGAGCATACGGTTCTTCCGTAGTCGAGTACATTGTACTCTAAATTGTCGAACAGCTGTTGCAAACCCATGGTGTTAACGTTTTTTGGAACCAGGACGCTTCTGAAAAGTGGGCAATTTTAGGCAAAAGTCGCTAAACTATTATGATGTTGATGGTAAATATCTCTGAATCTTTAGTTGTTGATTTAATAAAGCACGTGAATAGAATATTTTTTATTAAACAATATTGTAAATCAGTTTCTGTTGTGACACATGAAGTTGGACATCGCTGCAACCTCCTGGAGTGTACAACTGCAGCCCACCTGCTTGTGGTGACCGTGAGACGTTCAACTGCTGTTCAGAGCCACTTTGCCTATCTCTAACTTAAGGAGTCCTCGAATCGGCCATATTTCACGCTAAATATCGCAGCGCCACAAGCAGCTCGATACTGTATGCTCTGGCCTCATTTATTGAAGCTCGTTCCGAGCACTCCACAGTTCTCGCAGCTCTCTAATTTTTCATGTCTCTTTTAGAACACTCTACCTCGAATATTGGGTCCCCAAGAAAGCCGCTAGGACTCCAAAGAAATGAAATTGTCACTAGCATGACTAAAAAGAAGCTAAATTTAGCGCTTTCTCGCTTAGTTAACCCCTCTGTTCCAAATAAACGTATATAGACCTAAGCGTTTTGTTGCAGAATATTCTCGTTGCTCACCGAGAACCTTGCCAGTCTCCCGTCATACGTGCACGGCAAGGAGAGCTGGTGGACAGGTACCAGCATGTCATGCGCGCCTCTTCCATCTCAGTGGCATCTAGGAGCGTTAGACGTGCGCCATGTGCGCCCCCTGGGGTCCTCCAGTATGTGCGCTGGGGCTCGTCCATCCCTACGGCTCGCCTGCACCCACGCCGCACCTTGTCACTCAGGCCGCAACTGCTTCACGCGACTTCCAGGGTTTCCCGCGCCACTTTGAAATTATGGCCCAGTCAGCTACTGGCGTCAGCTCGGCCGCAAGGGTTCCTTGCACCCACTCCAACGAAATTTACCCCGTTACTGCAACGCAGATTTTGACATTATTCTATTTTGCGCCGAGGGATTCTTGAAGCAAAGACGCCTTAGACTAAATGAAAAAGGGTACGGCCCCTGAACCTGATGGCCTCCCCGCTGTGTTATTCATTGAGCTTTGGCCCAATATTGGCCTATTTGTGTCCTTTGTCATCAGGCGCTCTTTTTGTGATCTTCCCTTTCCGCATAACTTCCGCAGAGGCCGTATCACACTGATACACAAGAAAGACTCCCAATCCACGCCACCTGAAAATTGGCGCCCAATCACACGTCTTAATTCTGATTACAAACTCCTCTTATACGCCGCATCGGTCCACCTCTTTCGTCGCTCGTAGCTCCTCACCAAGTATGTTCCATTCCGGGCCGCCACATTCATAGTCACACCTGGCTCACGCGTGACATAATACAGTATACGTTCTGGTTTCCTTGGATCGGGAAAAGGCTTTTTACTTCGTTGGACAAGGCTAATAATTCAACGTCTTACAAGCGTTTGGTTACCCTGACAAGTTCATCCGCCTTGTATGCTAACTCCGATAGTACCCTTTTTCTAGATTCACGTGAGAGCCGCGCCTTCCAGGTTACACGAGGAGCCCGTCAAGGTTGTCCTCTCTTCCTTATCCTATTCGTCCAAACATTAGAAGGCTTTTTAAGGGCTATGAAGCCCCACAGATTCGTGGCTTACTCCTCCCTGGTCACACTTTAGTTAAATTAATTGTCTACGCCGATGATATTACTTTGTGCGTAGACAACGAACAGTCACTGCAGCACGTCCTGAATATCCTTTCCCAGTTTGCAGTGATTTTGGGTGCTTGTTTAAACTTATCAACAGGTCAGTATTTTTACATTGGAAACCCTGCCGGTCCTCTCGACGTCACGTTGCCTTTGCAGTGGCCCCCCACCAAGGAGATACCAGGTGCCACTTACAACGCTTTCGTTATACAGAAAATTATCTGAGCACCTGTTCTACAAGCTCTAACACAAACATGCACGTGGCTAAGCACTTTGATTTTCCCTTTTTAGAATGCCGGTACTTGTCACGATTGGTCTATCGAGAGAATTTTGGTACTTTTGTCACACCGTGTTTCGCAGAAAGTTCAGTGTTTATTCAGCTCGTTATTTTGGCCTGGTTGTACAGAATTATTATCGCGCCCCACGTTAGCGCAACCGTGCAACCGAGGAAGCTATGCGTTCCCGACGTGGCCGTCACGGATTCCATCTTGTCTCTCCGCACTTTATGGTGCCTTTTAAGTACGATAGTACGCCTGTGCAGGCACTCGCACGTTACCCCCTAGGTCCGTCCCTACGTGTCTTTGTGCCCGATGTTCTATATATGGTCCGCAGTCGTCCCACTTACCGACTGTGTATTGTGCCCTGCTGGCCTTTCATCGCTGTTTAGAGACTACATTACCTAGAATCAATGTAGCCGAAGCCTAAGTGGTGGACACGATTGCCGCCATTGTTGAGTATTTAGTACCCAGACACCGCACGGTCATGAGTCGGCCGTGGAAGCACATTCACGTAGCAGGGTTACCAAGTCATCTCCTGGACTTTTTGGCGATGGGGCGATCGGGTGCAACTCGCAATCAGATACAACGATGACCCGCGGTACGCATCTCCACTTGCCCCAAATGCGTCATGGTTGAGACCAACCGGCATGAGACGATCGAATGCGTGGTCGCCCGCGTTTTTTGGCGTGCGGTTCCTGCTGGTTTTCGTCGGCAACGGGTCAGTAAGTTCGCGTCTGGTGGTCGGTTCCCACGGAGGTGTTTCGCGGCACTCTTAGTAGTTGCCGGCCTGTTCAACCTTTGGAGTAACTGCTGCGAAGCCGCCGCTATGAATAGCCGTCGACGTGCATTATGGCCAATATTAGGGCGCATGGGGTGTGAGATGCTCGCGTTCCTCTTCGAGAAGCTCTTCTTCTTGGGAGAGCGCGAGTCTCTGTGCCATTGGCCATGCTATTTTGTCAACGTTGAGCACGATTGAGCCCAACCTATTTTTCGGCCGACATGGTCCTAAGTCGCACCATTTAGGTTGGAGTTGAAGTTGTTGTCACCTTGCCCGTTTGAATTGTGTTCACCATCTTAGTATTTGATGCTATGGTGAATCTACTACCCAGTTGATGCATGCTATGAAAGAGTACGTGTACCTACCCGTTTACTGAACCCATTCTCTATTGTGTCAAACGTGAGTTATATGCATTTGTTATGTTGATACGACTGCTGCTGTTCGCTATATGTTAAAATGTCAGTTTCCATGTTCTGGTGATGAGATGTAAAATTGTGAAATTGTGAAAATGTTCATGCATTCTGAAATGCTGATTTGCCACGCATAACTTATGCTCTGTACACAGTGTAAATAATTTTTTTCTAAACAATATTTGGAGCGTACTGTTCACACCTAATTGATTACATACTATTCTAAATCATTCTGCTTTCTTCCAATTATTTTTTGCGTAGGCTCGAATACTTGTCAATCATTATTACAGAAACAAAAATCTAGTGGAAACCTTTCAACTATAACTGTCACTGCGAATGCGTATCGCTTTTGTAAAATGTTCCTGATCAGAATTTGATTGAAAACTTTTCGAACAGTCGTCCGGCGTTGTGGAGGCACTGTGAACGCGTTTGCGTATACACGGATTGCTTTCAGAAGTCTAGTGAGGAATGCGTTTTCGTGATCTTGTGGTTAGAGCATCGGGCTTGTGTAGTGGAGGCCCACAGTTCAAAACCTGTTGACGGAACGTTCTTCAGCATTCTTGATACCATATATGGGTTCTACATGTTGTCTGCGCTGATGTCGCCCGTGCGTGTGTACGCATTGGCGTTTGATGTTATTTGACGTCACCATGAGTTGACATAGCATGCCATCTCATGACATCGTCGCTTGATGGCCCGATTGCGTGGGCACTTGAGATGCTGAAAGCTTGCAGCGCCTCTGATCACGGAGGCTGTACAAATAGCCTCTAGGTTCGCAAAGCTTTCAGGAACAAGTGCAATCGAAAGATAAGAAAAGGAAATAGATGTCATCCGAGGCGAATGCATGAGGGCCCCCTGAGTTTTTTTTTTTTCAGGTGGGTCCTATAAAGAGTGGGAAGAAATGGGGAAGAGTGGAGAGCGAGAAATAACCTCAATGGATTCAACGGTTTGAGGAACAGGTCGACGCCTAAACGGCGCCCAGTAGCCCTTGGGTCCCGCCGACTTTTTCAGCTAGCTGGACGGTCCCGAGTTTCTCTTCCGCATCCGAACTTTGCAGTACGGCCCGTCATCGCTCATAATTGTGTGGTCATTGTTGGGCAAAGAATAGTGGCGCCATATGAAAACAAATTGCGGAGCCTGCATCCGTGCGTTTGCGACCTTCATCGTCCGAACGGAAAATCTGACGGGGCACTCAAGGCACGGAAACATAGTGTTTTCGGACTTGCTCCGCTTGTGCATGTCGCTAAGAATTGTACCCGCGCCCTTCTAATCAGCAGTGCAATGCCATGGCTGCTGAGGTATAACGGGTCAGTTAATCATGATCAAGTCAGCATAAGGATTTATGGCGCAGCCTAGAAATGGTCGTGCGACTATGCCGTGGGTGAGAATGCGATGCCCGACGCCTACCAACAACACAAGCCCAGTGCAGAAACGTCCACAATATGACCTGCTACACAAGACCTCGTTCACAAAATTCACAGCACCCCTTGCGCGATCGCCTAAGCGAAAGCCACTACTTATTCTTCTAAGTCTGTGTACTGATGCCACACGGGCGCTAACCATTGTAACTCTTGCATAGTGTTGTCGTCTGTGTACTTGCGTAGTAAAATATTTGAAGTAGTGTTATTCACAGGAGGCTTCTGGTGATGCTTAACTTTACGATGACATTCAGTGTGATTGCAGTGCTTAGTAAACTTAAGCAATTTTTTTCTTCGTGAAGCACTTCCTTTTCGGTGGCGCAATAGATTTTCCACCCACCTCTTATTCCTTACGCAGGACACGCATTCACATTATTGGTAAAGCACTTGACGGTGGTGACTTGGGTCACATCCTTCCCACAAATCTAATCCCGCACGCTAATCGCGTGGTATGCTTGCGACGTGCGCAAAAATACCTACAAAACGTAGTATGCGGTATGCTGTACACTTTAGCAAACCATCACCTTCCACAGTTTTCTTCAACGCACGAGGTGTCAGCGAGTCTCTTCAACACCAAGTCACTTCTACGTGTACCCCTAGAGAGATCCCGCGAAATCCCAACAGCACTTTCTCTAAACTCAGGCAGCGTTGTCTGTGGTAGGCACTCTATACACAGAGCTGGTAGCAGAAATGATGGAATCAGTTACGGGGTCTCCCTTTTTGTGTGCAGGTTTATTCATGACCCAGATATGAACACTGGAATCTGGAAGGGACACCTCCGCAAGTAGAATGAAAATATCAAGTAACTTTCACTCTCGCTATAGAAGCGTCATTCTTTCCACACGGAGACAGCGGGCGGGTGCACAGCATCCAGAGAACAACGGCGACCTGCCACTACGTGCGGGGAAGAACGAAAGATAAATGAGTTTGTTCCGCATGGCGCGGAAAAAAACGAGAGAACGAGAGAGAAAAATAAGGAAACGAGAAACCCCACCTAATAGAAACTACGATGGCTTGCCCGTAGGCGTACGCTGGAACGGGATCCTTTACCTGCTCAGTCTTTTTTTTCTCCGTTTCCATCTGTCTACGCACTGGCGTGCAAAAAGAGAAATAAAAAAAAAAAACCTCGCACTGACGATCAATGAAAACCACACAAGAAACCTCAAACATGCCACGTACTGTACCATCCATGTTCACGTTCGTCTATCGTGTGTTCCGTGCACGTGTGTGTTTAAGCCAAGTAGCACCACCCTTTCTTGAGCAGGAATAAAGTGTTCGTGCCTTGTCGCCACCTCACCGGCATCGCTGGTTTGGAACGCTTGGCAAAGCAAAAAAAAAATTACAGTCACTGCGGTCCAGTTAAGCTCCGCCCGGCGGTACATTGGTTGGCGCTCCATATCGGCCCCGATTCGTTTGTCATTTGTGACGGAGGAAGGGGGAAGGGAGGGGTGGCTGCAGCTCGCAAAATTTCCCCAGAACCCGAAGCCGTGGGAGCGTTCGCTACATTTCTCAGCTTGCTCGAGTCGGACGGACGGGAGCTTGAGGGTCGGAGGCGTTGGAGAGTCCACGCCACACGAACCTTATAAGGACCACGGCGCCGTGCCGGACGTGGAGACACCTGTATCATGAAGCTTGTTCCGGTGAGTCACACTATTGAACTCTGGCGAGTGTTTCGTTTCCTTCACGTGTTAGTAGACATTTCATTGCCGCTAAATACGACTTGAGAAATCTTTGTGGTCAGTGAAAGCTTCTTACTGAGGCTGAACATTATTGTCATATCATATCGGCTGTTGCAACATTATTTTCACGAGCTAATCGATAATCGTGGGAAATAATTTGGCAGTATTTACCCTGATTGTTGGTGACTTATCCCGTCGAGTTGGTAATAAATAATTGAAATCTTGTTCTTTGTTGGTTAGAACGCTAAAAACACACATCTTAAATAATCTGAAGAAACATTAAGCATATACTGGCTATCCTGTGAACTTAATGCCGTCATTGAACAGTCGATCCTCACTAGCGGTCATTTTGTTAGCATCCCAGTAGACTTTCAGAGGCAATCAATAGAAGAAGGAGATATATTTTTTGGATTATACACATGAAGAATCAGGTATTTTCTTACATACTATGTTCAGGTTACTTGTCAGCTATCCAGCAAATGATACAAAGTTGCATGTGCAGCTTTGCATACCTTCGAGGGTAGGTGAAAAGGTCGAAACCAGGTTTGGTCTCAGGCTATTCTGTTTGTGAGCCAGAAATCTCCGCAAGAAATTCCTAATTGACATATAGGCGAATTTCGACAGTCAGCTGTTGAGCTTTGATAAAGGGCCTGCATTGTTTCACCCCTTCACGCGTTTAGAAAGATTTGTTGTTTCAAGCCGCATGACATGTAGTTTAAAATTGCATTGAGCCAACTTTTTGTTTCGTTCCCTTTCTATGGAAGAACACCTTGTTTACAATTAGCTATCTTTCTGTTGTGGCATCTGATCATTTTAACGACAGCTCACAAGGAAAGATCCTCTTGGTAAAAGGCACAAGGCCACTCTGTAGAGCATGACGCCTTTTTCACTGTTAATTCTTACAGCAGCCTGCGAAGGCTAACAAATGCCTAAGGATCGTCGCTTGCTTTTCATTTCGTAATCACTGACTCTGGGTGACTAAAAAGAAAAGCGACAAACATAAAAGACCTTCTAGTGTGGAAAAATAAATAGCAAAAGTGCTGCTCTATTGACAATGCGTCTCTCGGTTCGCGATTTTTCTCCTGGAGAACATGGAAGAATTCGCATGTTTTGTACGCAACTTGTCAAATGCCGTGTGCGTTTGTCTTCATAACGGTCACGCTTAAAAAGAAGTAGGGACGTAATAACACTTGCCTAGAGCAGCGGGGAATGTTCCTGTGGACGCTGTTGACTGCAGTTTCTACCTCACGCTAGCTACAAGCTTCCGTTCACATTTGAAATATAGCACAAGGTTCTTGAATGCAGTATTACCATGTTGGGTATTTTTACGGCGTCATTGTTTGCATATTCTGGCAAGAACAGGCCACTAAAGTGACATGGATGGGCGCTCTCGGCAAGTGGGATTCCGTCTGTACCACGTTCAGCGATATGATGTGCGTTCATTTACCTTGCTCTTCAGAGATTCCCATAAGAAGACTTCTCGAAGTTCCTACTTAAACAAACTTCCTGACTCCATAAGTACACACGTCTTGCTTTTCATTGAAACTTTCATGATGGGCACATACAGCCGCTGTAAGGCTTGTATTATTATGGAGCACTTTAGTCTTTACTCGCCCGCTGTGGAAGCTCATCAGGTAAAGTGTCACCCGGTAAGCTCGAGGACACCCGGTTCGATTCCAGGAAACTACGGCAGCGTTTTCATTGGGATGACATGGGTGGTAATTTGCGTACTTAAGCTAATGTTTGGGTCAAAGAAACTTAAGCGGTAAGAATCAACCTGGCTTTGCTCACAATCACGGCATGGTTTTGGCACGTGAAGATACAGAAACTATGAACATAAGTTTTCCTCGGGTCCCCTGCATTTTTTACAAAAACTAAGTACTAGTGTCATGACAATTTTTTATTCAAAAATAATTTGAGTGCTGGGATCGTTACAATTACCTCAAACTCATATTTTCTGTGGACATTCGCCTTTAATCTCAAAACCCTGTATCGCAAACCATTCCATCTACGCACTTTACATATGATTTGGCTTGACTTCATATCTACAACAATGCCGCAGATTGTTATAACCTCGAATGATGTTCCGACACCAAAGTTAAAGAAAATCAGTTCATGCTGGCAGATTAATCGTTGGAGAAGTAACTTGTTACTTTCGTAAATTTTGTTGTCATAGGTTTCCTGGTATAAAAACTAATGGAGGTCTAAGATCACTTCTCTGATTAGGTTATGGTTTAAGAGACAATTTAAACGTAAGTGTCATGTTACCGTATCCCTCATTTTGAGTTGCAACACCCTGTCTGTACTCAAAATGGTGCCCACACTGTGAAGTGGCACCAACATAGAAAAACATCGCTGCATTAAGCTCTCTTATTTTTGGTACTTTTTGAACTGAACAAACGTTTGTCTGTGCCATAGTTCCGGCTTAGGGTCACTTTAATCACAGCCAGCGTGTTGCAACTCGAATTGAGTGGGACTGTACAATTTTCTTACTTAGCCCACTTTGTTTCAAGAATAGCTCCGAAACGTGTTAATGATATCATGTACCCTTCCGATTATCATTTATTCCGCTTTTATCATTACAGAAGGTAAGTACCCCCTTACGGACAACTTAGGAATTCTCCACGTCACAGCACTCTGCCAAATTCTACGGCGACGCCGCCGGGTACGGTCTTCAGCAAGCTTATGGCAGGAACGCTCCGCAGCGGGTCCTGAAACAGTGTGGTCGACGCCTGCACCGCGTAGCTTTACACACGGTTGCCCATATGTTATCCATGCATGCCGACGTACTATCTAAGCATACCGAGGTATTACAGCGAAAGCTGTTGTCAGATCAGAACACACGTCACGTGCAGCGCCGTAGTTGTCCGCCATCGGTGTCCGTAACCAATATCGCAAGAAATAATATAAACTCAGTAAATAAGAAACAACAAGGACACAATGGCATTCGAGCTATAATGTCCTTGTTCGAGCCATTGAGTCCGCTGCATGCCAGCCGAGTATTCTACCACTGACCCACGCTGTCGCTTGAAACTAATTTCAAAACCGGCCTTGTCGGGAAAGGAATGTCGGGAAAGGAATGTTGGAAAGGATCGAATTGCAGCATTATGAGTAATAGAGCGTTTAGAACATCAAAGGAACAACCAGGCGTCGCACAATGCGAATTGCGTAAAGAGCGGATCGTCCAACGATCAAACCCTTACAAAAAGCTAATTCTCATTCACCTATTAACTGTGGCGCACAACCACTTCATGCACAATTCTTCATTGTCGTCAGCGTACACTGCGTAAAAATATTGCCCAATATTATCTAGCGCATGTGTAGTGGATACCACGCTCTCCGAAAAATGACTGAAGGGTAGTTTAATGAATGCAGGCCTGCCTACACAAAAATTTTGATTATTTATGGCGTAGTGGGTACCAGCAAGTGTGCTTGCAGCAGTTACTCAAAGAGTGTTAAGATAAGGCTCTGAAAGGCCACTCTTCGAGCTGTCACTGGGACAGTGCTGCGCGTTCCGCGCGGGCCTCGCGTTTATTCATCTCGGCAACAGAGCCCAGTGCTTTACGGCTGGCATCGGTCAAAGTTGTCCAAGTCACGCATCGGAGCATTCGTGTTAAGCTTGCTGATGACTGTACTTTTTTGCGCGAACCTTCTTGCGCCTAACGAGCCTTGCAGAACTCAATTGGGGTCTTTTCAATTGGTTACTTCACCTCACCAGGCGTGTGGTGTACTTGATGACTTGACTGTGTACTTTACGAATACGTTTGAAATCAGGCTTGGAATTCTACGTAACTACTTTTGTTTGTCCTCTCATCGAACAACCGCAGACGCTGTCAGGACTGTTGCTGTTGCTGATAGCGAGCAGCGTTGCGTTCAAGACGAAGAAGCTCCTGGCCCTGGCGGCACTGAGCCACGCGGGTATAGGTGGCCTCGGAGGGCTCGGCCTCCTAGGACTGGCCGGTCTCCATCACCACCACGGTCACTATGGTGGCCACGGAGGTTACTATGGTCACGGCTACGGCCACGGCTATGGCCATGGCTATGGTCAAGGTTACGGCTATGGCTATGGATGGCCTTCTTACGGATACGGTTACGGTTACGGGTGGCCCGGTTATGGAGGCTATGGCGGTTACGGATGGTGGTGACAACTGGTGCGTTTCATTTCATTTCACAAGTCGATATTTTAAAAGCATTTCAAAATATTAGAGGAGTTAGAATGCAAACTACGGGGTATATTCTCCCTCTCTCTCGAGATAATCAATTGAGAGAAAGGCTGAGTGGTCAGCCATAATTGTAGGATCTGGTTTGCCACCATGTACTAAGGTGAGGGGGAAGAAAGAGGGGAAAGAAAGTGAATAGAAAACTAGGCGCAGGAGTCTATTCTTTAACACTGGGAGGATGTCGAGATGGTGTTCATACTGCAGTGTGATTATGCCTGAGTGGTTCGCATTTGGGTCAAAACTTTTTCGTCTTCGTGTGCCACCTATTCTTAACCTTATTAAAACATGAGCTCCTCTTCAGTAATTATTAGGCGTGTGAATAACATACTATATAAATATACAGCAGAACAGCCTAAGTAGAGTCATTTCTGGCACTGCTTCGCGTGTACAGTGAAATTTCTAGGCGCAAGTCTGCGAAGTTTCTATTTGTAAGCAACATGAAAAGCTGGGCTTGGATGTTTTCAATTACCTCGGATATACACAGGGCTTGGTTGCTAAAGCAAAGTGCGTTCCGCAACAGAGTATTGATCCTCTTGTGCGGATGTTATACTGTATGAAGGTCACGATAGTTTTGTTTGTCATCCGAAGGGGCTAGGCACTTCATTACTGTCATACATTTTCCGTGTAACAAATCCCACTCTGACTGCCGCCGAAATTCGCAGCTCAGTATTGAATCGAATATAATTAAGTTTATTCAACCAATCAAAATAGTCGGGCTTTCGACATTTGTGTGTGGCACACTGCATTCGATAGTGCGTATTACTCTGAAATCCTAAAATTGTGTCTATAATTTGTCATTCCACTGTTTTCACTGCATGTTGTGAATTTGCTACACTTGTTGAGATTTCCATGGAACTTTAAACAAAATCCGGTGATGCTAGAGATCACTTGTACACTTATACTTGACACAAGTGTAAGCATACTTGTATCAAGTGCCTTTGTTCGAGACAGTGCTGAAGCACATAAGCGAGCTTACAGAAGTGGCAAAGAAAAACTATTATTCGTGTACAAACCAGGCATTAAGGAAGAGAAATCACCACTGCCATATGGATTGAACAAATAGATGTGTTAGCACAAACAAGGGTCTTGTTTACTGTTTGCTTCAGTTTGCACCCACAAACAACAATGTAAAGAAGCCTACATGCATCTTTTTTTTGCTTTCGGACTAGACCTATCCAGTGCAATAGTCGATACTAGAGGGAAAAAAATACTGTTTTGCGAGTTGCACAAAAGTTTGTTTGAAAACAACGTTTCCTTGTCTTACAGTGCTCGGTGAATATCCGGGGATGGTGGAAGACTGGAAAAGTGAATTCGTCTGTAAATAGTAAAACTTCTTTATTGGCTAATAAAACAGGCGAACAAAGCCAAGAAGACGTGTTCATGTGTGCATGACATCTACGAGGCGCTGCTGTACAACAATATGTATTCTAAGTTGCAGATCTTCAAAGCGTCCTCCATATACTTGTGGGCAAGTTTTAGCTACTCTTTTTACAACTATATTTACCAATGCTCAAAATATAGTGGAGACATCGCAAGTGATTCGGTACAACCATCAACCCCAGTTCATTCGCATTTGAACAAAATTGGCAGATGGGTGGTAGTACATGGATTTGTCGAAGCTTTCGACTCCATTTTGCTCCGTGTGGCCTAAATCCTCCTTATCACAAGACGAAGTTCAGCAAGTGTTCAGCGGTTCCAATTGAAGTCACGTCACGAAGTTTACAACGATAGATATTCTTTTTTTTTCGAAACAACTCCGAAAGAACAATGAACAAAAATACAAATGCGTTAGAAGTAGTAAGCACGAACATTAGAGAAATCCGTGAACTACCCATCATACTCACAATGATTGATCGATCACAGCGCTAGAGTTGCCTGTTGTAAATAGTGTATAGGAATCTCCACGAGAATGCCTACATTGAGTAGAGCTAGTATGCACAACACAATAATTCACCATTTCATGAGCTAGTCCACTCCAAGGCGCGAGGTCGACGTTCCGCGCTAATGGTGGTTCTCCCCAGCCCACCACGTTGGACAGTGGAGATCAGCCCACGACATACAATGAGCAACACAGCACTTCTGAGGAGAAGGGTTTACCTCCCTCTACAAGGAAAACTTCACAGAGCCCAGGTATTAACGGTTAACGCTTACAATTAGATGCATACCCAAATCTGGCCTACTTCCATATGCTTCACCCCGATACTTACACTACCAGCTCATGCCCCCGTTGTGGGGAAGTAGCAAACTTGGAGCATGTGCTCCGGCGATGCCCCTCGTTACCGGGCAGCGATCAAGCGAACCCGGCCAAGTGGTGCTCCGCCATCACAAGCGCCAACAAGGAACCATCCCTTGGACCATTATTTGGACCATCCAGAGAGCTCAGCTGCCCGTCCCAGCGTCGAGAAGTCCACGGCGCTAGTCGCGTTTGTTAGGTCTACAAATAAAGTTCTTCCATCCATGCAGTAGCGTTGTGCCAACCACGCATTCATAAGGCGTATACGCGCACATAAGGAGCTGCACAGGACAATTATCTGCCAACACTCTGTATACCGGGAGGGTATCCACTCCATCGACGAGCGACTCACATGGTGTTACGCCTGGGATGTTGTGCGCTTTTGTCAAGAAATCTCCCAATATTTCGTTTAACCGCCACGCCGATTTCCAGTTTACCATTTGGGCTATCACAAGATGTAATGGTGTCACAAACAGCAAAAAAAAAGAAAAACAAAAAACGGTGTCCTCATCGGAAGTAATGATGAAATCGCTCGACGTCTTTGCCTGGCAGCACCGCTTATTGAAAGCATAACTAACTATAGGGGGAACTCTGGCGCCTGAGATCATTCGGCTACCATGGGAAACGATGGGAAGCACACAATTTTGGCTATAGTCATCAGTGCTTGAGGCTTCGAACACACTAGCGGCGTTGTTTATTGCCGTTTTGATTTTGTTTTGAATAAAATAATGAACCACTGTGAACTACACGAGCCGATTTGAATTGAGGAGCCTAAAAAGCTTAAAATGGTTACGTGAAACTGCTGAACATTCACCGATTGGCGTCTCATGACAGAGCGGCCCTGCGCCATTCGGCGCCAAATGGAGCCGGCAGAACAAATAGACAAATTTGTGTACAATGTACCCATACTTCCCAAAGTGGGTGAAGCAGCGTACATCGCAGCTCCCTTAGACACTAGCGCCAGAGTTCCCTGCAGTGTACTTACTAGAAAACTATTACACTATGACCGAGTTTATACCATCCTACGGCAACATGAGAAGATTCAAATGTGGATCGATTGCGGAGGCAGTGCGAAATTCGATGACGCTGAGGGAAGCATACAATTCCTCGCATCTTCGACACACGGCTAAACATCAAGTGCAGAGAGCTTTCGGAGGGGACGGGAGCATGTTGACTGAAAACTAAGAAAGCTTCCTCTTTGGAGCAGTCATTGGCGAATGCTTAAGAGACGCTTGCTCATGGCTCACGCAGCCAGAAGAGGAGCTTTGGTGAAACGGTTCTAGAACATTACTGCGTTAAAACATCTTACGATGGATTTGTTATCAGGCGAACAAATGAACGAATTCTTATCTTTGATATATCAGTAAATTTGGCTCGTACATGGTGAAGAGAGCTTAGGGACAAAACGCTTCGCGACATCGGTCCCTTTTGCAATGCCTACATGGCGGAAGCACGCTGAACGGTACATAAATGTATTGTCAACAATTTGACTAGTTTGTACAGTGAGATACATAAAAACTGAACACAAAGGCAAAAAAAAAAGGTTATAGTAAATGTGCCAAAAATTGCACCCAGCACTTTACATGCTTCAAACTTCAGCTCTAGCAGTTCCAGCAATTTGCTTCGCACATTCACACACACAGACACAAACTCCAACAGCTGTCCTGGACATTTGCGACAAAGCTTTCGAGCTGAATTGAATGCAGGGACGTTCTTGAATGGTCCACAAAAACAAAGGCTCTTTAAAAATTCTTTCAGCGTCCATGCTGAAGCTCCTGTCGGCGCCAACAGTTCCACACCATCCTTCAGGGCTTTGTCTTGTAGTAGTGATCAGTTGGTGCCGCTGACAGTCGCTACACTACGAGGTACCTATCTGGGTGTTTTACTGTTTCGAACTGTATTAGCGAGCCAAGATTGTTTCAAACTTTTCACGTCCCACGTCCGTCCCCATCAGTCCAACAACAAAAAAAAACATTTTCATGCATAGATGACCTATGCTGTCGATGTTGAAAATATTCCTCACATGTGCAGTTGCGGGTAAAGACTCGCGCTCACACAACAGTCACATCATACTGGAACGCACCGAGACCTTCTGTTCTTGCAGCCCTAGTTCTCTACGAGCATTTGTCTTCGTTAATACAACTGAATGCGTCACTCCTAACAACGCTTTGAAAAACGCAATCCACCTCTCGTTCACTTGTACTTCTTTCGTTTCGTCTTGCCTTTCTTGACAGTCTTCAGCTTGCGTTTCTGCCTGCGTTCCGGCGAGTCACTTGCCGACGAAGAAGACGATGAGTCACTCCAGTGCTTTCTCTTCGACTGCGCTTTCGTCGACGAAGCTTTGGTGCCGAGCGACACCTTCGATCTTTTCTTTCCGGCTGAAGTGCTGTTCTTCTTTGAAGACTTCCTCACTTTAGTGGAGCCTGTCTTGGACTTCTTGGAGCCACCTCTCTTCGCGACCGGGCTACGGTACGACTTCTTCTTGCTCTTTTTCGTTTTGGTGTGCTTCGGCGGTGGTGGCGAGTCGTACGAGGTGAACGATTCGCTGTCGCCGTCATCCTCTTCCTCCGAAGATGACCGGGAGTGACGCCTCGACTTGCGTACAAAGGCCCTGCATTTCAGAAGCGTGTCTTTCCTGGGCATTGTCAAGAATGTGACAGTAGGCGTACCAAGATTTAATCCTATATAATTTGTCGCATGCTGTACCTTTGCTCAAGGCTAATGTTGGTTTTCAGAATTATGGTAGCTGCAAGGTGCACATCAGCTTATTAAACGTGTAACGCAATGCCTTTTGCAAAGGAACAAACATAGCACCTATGGAATGCCCAGCATATTGTTTTTGTGGAGTCAACTGGCACAATAAAAATCAAGGCACTCTTAAAATGGCTTTACTGGGGAGTTAACCGACTGTATGAAGGTCAAGCGAGTTTACCAGGAGTTGCCTTCGTGTCACCGATGACATACATAGAAACAATGACAACAGATGGGTCATTCTGACGTTATGCACACTTTCGAAAAACTTGATGTTTTCAGAATTACTTTTGTAGCCGCAGGCATCTTAACTTGCATAAAAACATAATTTACGACATTAAATACGGAAGTTGAATTAATCATCCTTTCACTTGGCTCAGTTATGTGAATATGTGAAAAGGAAAGATCGAAGTCCTTCACGCGAGGAACCAGTTGGAGCCTTGTGATTTCAAAAAAGCGGCCTCTAGCAATAATTGTGCACTAACGAAATTCAACCAAATAAGGTTGCGAAGCTGAAGCCGCAACACGCAAGCGTCAACCAACAACCGACTCCGCTGTGTGGGTGTGGTCTGAGCTTGCAATCGCAGCACGCATCACACATTCACGAAAGCGCAATAACTTACACTCCTGTAACGATACAGTGACGTCGTCTTAGTCGTTTGCTTGTTGCTCTCATCGGTGCTTCAGTTTGGCCACTTAGTATGGTTGAATTTTATAGCCCCACATAATTACTAGAGGCCACGTTTTCTATATATCAACACAGCGGTGATTTCTTCGCATGACGGACTTCAATTTTCCTATTAGACATAACCACCCAAGTTCACCAGTGAATAGGTAAACTTCTTAACTTATCCCAAATGATGCTTTTAAAAAGCCTTCTTAAATTTGTCTGTAGCTACAGAAGTAATCTCTAGGCATAAAACAGGTATCATATTTCTCTGATTTTCGAGATTTTTGACACACTCCCTGAAACAAGTGGTGTATAAATCTAGTGTTTCTATGCGAAAACCATGGTCAGGTATAGCCACGTCCTGGATCAAGGGAAGGTCATGAACGTTGTTTCAAAACCTAGGGCTTGTGCGCATGATGTTACATTCACGAGCGTGTTCGCGTTCTCAGCCCGCCATTGTGTGGCCGATTTCTCGGTCAACGAAATCACTACCTAGAGTTGATTATCTTAGCACCACAAGCAGACTGACAACTGTACTGCTGCCGACGGTGCTCATCGCATCAACGTTCTCGGATACCATCAGTGCAAATGCGAGCCATTCGCATAATAAATGCTTCGTCCTAAAGCAGATGTGCCAATCACTCTCGTGATAATTCAGTTTTCATTACAATTTTATATTTAACCTAATTGACCGGCAACGTAGACCTACTCCAGATATAGGTGGTATCTTAATGAATGCGTAGTAGATGCATTAAACATGGCTTTTATCGTCGATACCATTGTTCAGAATGCTGCTGGAAGAAGTAATTACTGTATATTAAAACTTATGTTGCGTATTCTCACTAAATAGATCTATGCTGCCTAGAATCAATGTTCGCACCTCGACGTCGTGCAAGCCGGCCTGCTACAGACTACTTTTCTTAAGACACCTTGGTGCCGCCATCTTGGGTTGTCGATGTTTTCTTGTTTTTGCGAATTGCGACGGGATTTATTCATGGTTTTAAACATCGTACGCAGCAAGCCAACCGTATTCCTGCGTATGCGTCTACCGTAACACTGTCTGTTTAGTTTTTGAAGATACGAAACACAAAGGTGAACAGCCCGACCTGGAGACACTAAAACCGCCCGTAAAATTGTCTATACAGACACGTATTCGGAGGTGATGGCCTGTTACGTTTAACAAGATTGCTTGAATCATCGGGCATCTCAACGTTTGCAGCAGAAGCATAAGAAATTGTGCCATGGTTCTGTTGAAAACCAGCCCTTGATAAAGCTTTTCGTCGCCATTCAAGCATGAGCTTCGGCTTCATAGCCTGGTCTAAATAAATGAGCTGTCTTTAGCTCCGCCTTCAATAATGCAATGCAAAAACGTAATCTGGCCCCATTCGCATAGCTGTCTCATACTCTGGCCAGACTTCGCTGCTCGGTGCTCACCTCAACCACGCTGCACGATAACAAGCGTCTGTGCGCTTTGAGGTGCTAAACTTTCCTATAAAATGAAGAGGTGATAAGCTTTGTCCTAAGCCATCATTCATTTTGCGAATATTGAACTGTCCACAATGCATTATGAAAGCGATACGCATAGATAAGCATCTGCACACTTTGTTTATGCTGCTACAAATGCCGAGGCGCTTTGTGATGGCTGGGCTTTTAAACGATTCGCTCGCTGAGTGATCCACATGTTGCGAAGTCCGGTATGATTGTAAAAGCTTCTGCCAAGCAAAATTGCCTGTGTTAAGGCGACTATTCAGGCTACATACACCTATAAGGTTTTAAAGAGTATCAAACTGTTGCATTGCTCCAAGGCAGAACCGACTGTCATGCAGACCTGGGTTTGATCGAGCCTATGCCTGGGCATGTTGGTAATCTATTCTAGCGTTTAGCGCAGGAAAGGACAAGGACGAAAAGTGACACGAACGCAACGCTGTATCCACTGCTGTGTTCACTACTATTCATACTAGATGCTTCATGGACACAGCGTGTTTTCGCCATGTCTACGTCACTTTTCATTCTCGTCCCTTTTTGAGCTAACAGTTAGAATGGGATTCATCGTGGCACAGAGTCATAGTTCTTTACTATTCGCATTCATTTAAAGTTTTCGCCCACGGGGAACGGAGAAATATTTTTGATGCCCCCGACGCTCTACTTTTTGCAACATGGTTGGTTTCACGCCATTGTGTTAAAAGCAAAGCTCGCTAGAAGATACTAAATAGCTAACACTTACTTGCGTGACATCCTAGAGGCTTCTGCCTTCGTCTTTTTCTTTACTGCCTTCTTTCTATCCTTTACAGACTTCTTCTTGGGCTTCTTCACTAACTGGTAGTAAGAGCTCGACTCGCTGCAACCAGATTCGTCGCCCGAGTCTTCTGTTTGCACCGACTCTCTTACCGGTGCTCTACGTTTCTTCTTGGTTTTCCCGCCCTTGCGTCGTTTCTTTGCAGAAAACACCTCCAGCTCTTCTTCGAGATTGTCAGAACGGGGGCTGTTATCATCTGAATCCCCTTGCATTTTCGACGACTCGCTGCGAATTTCACCTTCCGAAAGTTCACTCACACAGTCTTCCTTATCACTGGCGGACCTCAACGGATGCTGCGAGTCTGTCACCACGTTCTCGTTATGAGCGTCGTTCTGATCTGGTCGCGCTTTGTCTTTCACGTCGTTTTCAGGATCTTCAACCTGACCCTTCGTCGATGCGGAATCGATGTCAGCTGGCAGGCCAATGTCCGGTTTCTTCCTGGGCGCCTGCCCCGCAGTGACTTCGTCCTCGATCTGGTTCTTCTGCGTGTTTTTCTTGTTTCCTGACGCCAATTGGAAATGCCGAATGTTGCAATGTTGATCATTGGTTTCTTTATAGTACTCCAGTCCTTTGACAGCAGTAACAACCTTTGTCTTCTCTTTTGGTTTCTTTTTTTCTGACGGCACTTTGCTTTGCGTTACATGGTCTGAGGCTTCTGTGGCTGGCGCAGCGTTTTCTTCAGATGAAGCAGTTGTCCTAATTTCTTTGGCCTTAATATCTTCTTCGTGGGTGTATTTTGACTTCACCATTCTTTTCTTCAGCTTGTTAAATACGGTATCTGAGATAGTGTTTTCTGCTTCCTCTGCAATATCTGAGTTCGAGTCCTTCGGACATGGGCCTCCTCCTGTGGCGGCGGAAGCACGGTCATCTTTGCGAGAATCTTGTTTTGAAAAAAGCGGTCCCAGAAATGTCCGTCCTGTTGCTGATGGTTGTCTTCATAGTATGCTTTTTAGACTCGCTTCCTTTCGTCTCAAGGTGTGAGGGACGGTTTTTATGGATTGGCCTTTCCGGCGATTCGAGTTTCTTCCGCGCGAGACCGCTTGGAATGGTCCTTCGTGGTACATTCTTTCGTCTCCTTTTCAGGAGACTGCATAGACATTGATGCTGGCTTTTCTTCGGCATTGTCTGGAGATTCCTTTGATCCATCTGATTTGCGTAGAGTGCTCGACCGGGGCTCGCTATCTCCACGACGTCCTCGATGACCACGATGGCCTCTTGACCGGGAGTGACTCCGGGACCGGGAGTGACTGTGGTGCCTTCCACGACTTCGTGACCTGTCAGAGTAGCGGCTGCAGCTCGAGAAGCTCCGTGACCTGCTGTGCGAACGGCTGCAGGAAGAGCGCGAGCAGCTGCTGCTGTACCGGCCCCCCGAGCCAGACCTAGAAAATCTGCGTCGCGAGGACCATGAACGCGACTTGCGGTGCGGCTTCGAGTGAGACTTCCGGGAGCGAGCTCTATGCGTCGAGCGGGATCTGGAACGCGACCTAGATCGAGAAGTCGACGAGTGCCTACTGCTGCTGTAGTAGCTATAAGACCTCCGGCTACTACGACTTCGGCTACGACTGCGGCTGCTGCTGCTGTGGCTGTCGGACCTAGAAGACCTGGGCGAGTAGCTGTGTGCCCTTGTGGAAGCCAGGTCTAGACGAGACGTGGACTGCTTCGTCAGCTGCTGGGCGGCGTCGAGCCGCGCCCAGTCGCCCGGCATCTGCGACTTCTCGAGGCTGGTGGCGAGTTCGGTGATCTTGCGCCGCATCTCGAGCATGGCGTTGTGCAGTCGGCCGCTGGAGTGGTTGGCGATGCGCTGTTCGTTGTCGTCGAGGCCGATGCAGAGTTGACACTCCTCGCAGATGTTCTGCTTCTGCTCCTTGACAGGCTCGTTGGACTTGCGGTCCAGCACCCTGGGAGGAATAAGGCGGTGCGCCAGGGCGGTACCGAGGAGTTAAGTGTTAGACGGCAGCAGACAATTTGCGCGAGGGGGGTGGAAGCGTTTATTTTTTATCTGCGTTATGCACGCAGCTTTTATAGAGAACACCAAAAACTGGCCGTTATACAGCTCTCGCTGAACGACGACAATCGAACTTGAATTCAGAAGGCCATCACGCGTCATGAAATACCATGCACTGTTGTTTAGGAACAAGGGCTACTTTCTTCTTTTTTACTACACAAGCTTGTCGTAAAAGTGTACGACATTACTGCGTAAACTTTTGGAGCTCATTGCCATCCTTGAATGCCGCAGTCTTTTCTTGTATGTAGGCAATCTTCTAAACATGCAGAGTTTTTACAGAATTATATTCGATAATCTTCACAAGTTTGAAAAATGGGATCTTATCGCATTTCCGCCATAATCAATATTTCTGTGGCGCCAATAATCTCAAAATAAGTAGAGTCATTACTTCAAAAAGTACTGAAGAAATTAAGTTAAGGAACGTTTTATTTGTAGGAGACAAGTGGTCGGGTCAAACAGAAAATTCTCAGCCTTTTCTGGGAAGAGCTTGTTGCTGCTTCCAAGTATCGCAAAAGCAGCTGCTAGCAACCATGAGTGACTAAATAATTGTGACTGAGTTTGTCGACGAAACCCGAATCTTAACTTGTAAGTGCACAACGGCTGTACTGTTACGAGACGTTCAGAATCAGAGGCTGGAGCCTCGTTGTGAGAATAATCTATCAACTGATTTTCGTGGTTGTGTGGCTTTCGTTTACGACAGGGGCACGTATGCTGCTCGTAAGTCAGCAAATGCAGAAAAACTAACGGCACTGCAATCGCAGTTGCGTTTATGCGAGCTTCGAGTTTGGTTTTAATAGCGAGTTCACTTTAATTGCAAAGCTCCGTAAATATTACCAGAAGGCAATTTTTAATATCTGCAAGTGGTAAAGCCCTCTTCATAGGAAGGACAGCCGTTCTTTCATTAGACTCAATTCCGTGTACTGGCTAATAAAAAAACGTTAATTAATTTAAATATTGCCGTCACCACTCTGCATAGACATCCCAAAATGTCTGCCACTATGAAAGCACGGAAAATATTCATTTCCCTTACTCGCAATTATTTTGAGGCACATCGTCTGAAAAATACAATGTGATGGCACGCGCAAACTCTGCACTACGTAATTTGTTTTTTCTTTTAACTATAGCTCTTTCTTTCGGTACAACAGTGCGAGCTCACCACAACAAAGAAAACGCCGGCACTTAAATATTTGGTATGGTTAGGTTCCCCACAAGCACAGGCATGCATTTACCACACAAATAACAAAGATGGTCCGTAGACAAGCACACAACCACTCCAAACAGACCCCAGAAAAGTGCCTCTACTTACAGTCTCGGGCAAGAAAAATGAATTTCATGCAACTCCGAGGGACATGTACTTACGCAGTAATTCAAGTTTTCTCGGTAAAAAAGACCTGAGGTCAATTCTTTCAATCAAATCGCTTGATTGGAAGCATCCATGAGGTACCAGCAACATAAAGTGTGTCATACAAACGCCTAAGCACACAAGTATTGTTCGTGGAGTGTCATACTTACCGATGTCCACAGCAAAGGCCTACACATGACAAGATCAACACGTTTTTACAGTCATATACTCAATAGGCATGCCCTTGGAATGCATACAATGCATGAATAGCGAAGCATATGCACTCTAATGCCACGAATTTTTTTGGCACGAGATTTACCAATTCTAATTCAATTAAATGATAATAGCAGATAGCTACAAATGCTGTATTTCTCAGGTGATTTCCTTTCATACGCATCCTGTAGGAGATGCTCACTTCAATTCAACTGGTCTCGGGATAAATCTGGCTGTTCAAGGTAAAGAGCGTCAGCGACTAATATGGCCCCATATGATGACCATTTCTTAAAGTTCGCTAACTCACCAGGTGCCAGGCAGCCCGTGTTATGCCCTATTACGGTATACAACAAGTGCTGGATCAGTTTTTCGGGGTTGTTTGCACACGTGCGGTGATTTTTCGTTACCCTGTGTCATTGTAAGAGCAATAACCGATCAGACTAACCGTCTACTTCACTGAATGTTCTCGAAGGCATGCAACATAATTATGGACACAAAGGCAACTAAAGATACAGTAAAGCACTACTTGCGGGAGAATTCTCGTAACACGCGTGAAAGGAATTGAGCTATTTAACGTCGCAAAATGTTGACAAAATAGCGGGATCTGTGGCTTAAGAAAATGTAGAGGGGACTACACATAAGAAAAATACAGGACAGCATCATTGATTATTGCAGGCTATTAAAACGCAAAAAAAAATGAGACGTTTATTTCACGAATAACACCTTTGAGAGCAGCGCAATGTTATATGTCCCTGAAGTGCATAGTTGATGGCTCGTTTTGTAATTACATGTTCTTAGCCCTATTCTGAGACATCGCCCATAGTTTTCAAAGCTTTTACCCTCCACCCTGAAGCGTGTAAGGGAAAACGTGCAAGCTACCTAAAGAGGATGCTCCATGCTCCGTTTAAACTTCTAATCCTCGATTGAAAGCTTTCTGATGCTGTGACAGCAAATTTGGCCAAACAATGCTATACCAAGTCAAAATCCACAGGTGCTATTAATTCTTTTTTTTCTAAAAAACTTAATGATCATTATCACACTGCTCACAATTGTGCAAGATGTACACTGCTGCCAATGTAGATAATAATAAGAAAGAAGCGTATTCAGTGTCTTTTTCTCGTTTGTAGAACTGATCTCATAGGTTCAACATCTAGGTTCATCTCATAGGTAACTGCGAACAATTGGTCTTCATCGTAAATTTACCCACCGAGTCTGCGTAAATCTTCTTGAATAATATTTTTTAGGATTTGTGTCTCAAAACAAGTGATGTAACTATAAGAAACGCCATAGTGGAGTGCTGCAGAAATTTAGGCCATCTAGTGTAGTTTAGCCATTTACGTGAAAAGCACACTCTTGGGGAAATGGTGGGGACCAAGTCAACTGTTTTTATAGTGCCTCATGTGACAGTCACAGAAACCTGTCCCCCGTGTTGCCCCGCCGTGGTGGTCTAGTAGCAAAGGTACTCGGCTGCTGACCTGCAGTTTACGGGATTGAATCCCGGCTGCGGCGGTTGCATTTCCGGTGGAGACGGAAATGTTGTAGGCCTGTGTGCTCAAATTTGGGTGCACGTTAAAGAACCCCAGGTGGTCGAAATTTCCGGAGCCCTCCACTACGGCGTCTCTCATAATCATATGGTGAATTTGGGATGTTAAACCCTCCATGTCAGCTATAAGTGCCCCCCATGTTACAACTCGCAAGTCGTATTCTGAGCAGCGGTCGTCACGGAACAGTGGTAGACAGTCACAGGGGCCATTATTTTTAGTAGTGCGATTACCAGAACCAATCGTGGAAGCTCAAGACAGGTCACGGTCGTCATTTTATAGCAACTGTTTCGTAGCTGTAGCAACAGTTTTCGCAGTTGTTGTGCTCATGCAAGGAAACATTCAAATTATTCTATTACCTGTAAAGAAATTCCTTTCATTTATAGACTGAGCAAAAAAACAATGTTTTGTACCTCAAAAAATAAGCAAACCTCGTTATTTATAAGTCTTTCAATAGGTTGACCACTACAGCGTTCCCATTCATATCGTGGCTTCCGCAATAGGTTCAGGTAGCGCGCAGCATAGCAGTTTTCGGTACTCATGTTTGCGAATCCAAGCGATGTACGCGTGGACCTGAGCATTTTGCCGACTGTATTTCAAGCATAGCTTCCACGGCGTTGCGATTGATGTATAAAACAGAGCATAGTTGCGTACACTTTGTGCTCTGTTGTAAACCATTGTTTAGTGTCAGACACTGATCTCCGATATCCAGTGTACAGTGTCATTCGCGAAGGGGTTAATGGTTCTCATGCTTACGCTTAGACGGTGCTCACGATGTCCCCGCGCTTTGTATCGCAGTCAGTCTCGCACGCATGCAGCAGGCAACGTTCGAAGAACCCAAGTCGAAAGAAGGCTCACCTTTCGAGTCTGTTACGGCGTCGCTTGAGTCGTTCGACCTCCCTGATGACGGTGAGCGCCTCCTGAACCTTGCCCTCGTTGCCGAGCTCTTCAGCCTCGACGAGCTTCTTGTCGACCAGTTCTCCGTAGGACTTCAGCGTGGCCTCCTTGTCACCTTGACGATTGTTGCGCGCCGTCGACTGGCACCGCGTCAGACGGCCCTTCTTGGCCCGGTCCAGAATCTCGCAAGAACGAATCACCTGCAAAGACATGTTCAAAGAGGTACGATGACGACACCGAGAACTCCATAAACACTAAGTAATGCTAACACGCATAGCCTACAGGAACAGGAAATAAATTCACTCACTTTGACAATCAATATCATCATGAGCACCGTAGTAACAATAATTTTAATCTACAGTCGCGGCAGAACGTAAATGTCTACCAATGATAACCAATTTATTCGAGCTTGCGTGATCGGATTGTATTTTACGCGTGCGATCATAACTATTTCATCACCCTACGTCCCTATATGCCGTCCCTCTCACTTACCATCACTTGTCCTACGTACGACGCCGCCCCTCGACATGACAACGCACCCTCTATGAGTCACATAGTGCATCTAAGCAAGGTAAAAAAAAAACCGATGAGGTAAACGCTTTATGCTGGCACTTGGCGTGTCCTGACAATAACAGCAAGTGTACTGGCTTACGTAAAGCACACAGAGGTACCCGTATTTGGACTCGATAGAACATGGCCAGTCTACTGTACATAGGCGCAGTGGTACACACTCAAAATTGGCAATCGCACATTGCAGGCGATCTGGCATGGACGTATTCAGAGCCATGCTAACACGTAGGATTTCGTGAGACATTTGGACGAAGCTGCAATGAAGTTCTAATACCGCTCAACTGGGTGGCAATACCACCCAATGACATAAAATGTTAACAAGGCTGAAGGACTTTACCGTCGAAGAAATTTAAGGTGTTGCCTCACAAACGAATGAACCTTTCTCCCCGCTGGTTGATCGCTTCGCTCACACGAGCAAATGTTTAAACTAACAGATACTTCGCGAAACTATGCTGTGCCTTTGTCGATGCTTAGAAAACATAAAACATTTTGTGCGTGGAGTGAAATTATCAGACGACGCTATTCTCCGCAGCTGACTTGAACCAGCTCGAGATGAAAAAGCTTTCAAACGGTGCGGCGAGAAAGCGAAGAATCAAGCGAGAAAGTATAACGAGAAACACAGTCAACTAAAAAAACATGAAGTGGACTAGACGGCCACAAATGACGTTTTGTCATTGTTCGCGTGCATCTTTGCAATGAGCGAAGGGGTGCTGAGCATACCGTCTTCGGCAGGCCCGTAGCTTGCGTTTCGCGAAAGTTGCATTTTTCAAAACTGATGCTTTTCTTAAAATGTCAGAGATTTAAGTTAATGTCCCTCTGCTGCCCCCCTCCGTGCTAAAACAACAGAATAATGGTGTCAGGCTTGCTGTACAGTATTGTTGTAGCTGTCTGTTACTGCTTGCTAGGCTGAGATAAAAGCCTTAGATGCATAGTAAAAACGTGAAGGAAGGAAAATAGAGGGAAAAGAAAGGCAAGGAGGTTAACCAGCCTATAGGCAGCCGGTTCGCTACCCTGCGCATGGGAGAGAGATGGGGGAGATGAAAGAGAGCGGAGAGGAAAGATAGGAACAGCACATTCGGCAGCACACGCGCGCACCAGCCCAGTCTTGTCCTTCGCGGTGTGTGACATTGCTGTTACAGTCGCTTGTTCAAGTCGTTGTCGCGTAGGAATTTCAACAGAGCTTTCGTCGCCTTCTGTTGCAATGTCTTCTCTCGGGCACTTGACAGAATAGTGTCCACAGACATTTGGCTGTTGTCGATGCGCGCAAAAGCAGACGCCAGTGACTGTCTCTGGATTTCATACAATGGACAGTCACACAGGATGTGGTGTAGCATCTCTTCGCAATGACAGGCATCGCAGAGAGCGTTGTCGGCCATTCCTATGACAGAGGAGTAAGATTTTGTAAATGCCACTCCTAGCCATAAGGGATGAAGAAGGGTGGCTTCTCTGCGGTCGAGTCCAGTGGGCATGCGGAGAGCCATCAAAGAGGACAGGTGGTGTTGACGATTCGTATCGATGCTTGGTGGGCACCATAGTGAAAACGTGATTTCACGCGCAAGTCGTCGAAGATTACTGGCAGCATCAATCCTCGAAAGTGGTATGGCTTCTTCTGGTGTTCCTTCAAGGGCTGCCCGCGCGGCAGTATCGGCATGTTCGTTCCCTGTGATGCCGCAGTGACTTGGCAGCCATTGAAGCGTCACATGATGCCCTTTCTCGAGTAAAGTGTGGAAAAGGCATCGAATTTCGAAAACAAGCTGTTCGTACGGGCCGCGACGCAGTGCTGAGAGCACAGATTATAGGGCAGCCCTTGAGTCGCTGAAAATCGACCATTGTTGCGGTGGTTCTCGATTGACCACACAAAGTGCAGCGCGCAAAGCAGCTAGTTCCGCTGCTGTAGATTGCGTGGAGTGGTCAGTCCTAAAGCTGATGGTAACACCTCTTGCTGGGATAACTACTGCTCCTGACGAACACTGGTGGTTCGTGGAACCATCGGTGTATACATGTATGCTGTCTGAATATTTCTCGTGCAAAAGAAGAAGAGACAGTTGTTTCAGCACGGGCGACGAAAACTCAGATTTCCTCCGGATCCCTGGTACACTAAGATGCACTGTGGGTCGAATAAGACACCAAGGTGGTATGGATGGTTTAGATGCATGAGTGAAGCCCGAGGGAAGTTTATCGTTGTATTTCACGATAATTTTGGCGAACGATGCTTGGCGCCTCTCTGAAGGCAACAGTGCAAGGTGATGGCCTGAGGCACGTGCGAAGTGTCGGATGTGGGTTCTCAGGACTTCTACAACAATGTGAGTTTGTATCGGATAGTCACCAGCAATTGCAATTGTTGCTTCTTTTGACGTACATCTGGGCAGACCGAGGCACACTCTCAGCGCTTGGGCTTGTAAAAACATGAAAGTGACCGTTGGTCACAGGGGCGTCAACACGAACAGCTCGAAAAGTCGCAAAATTGCAGATGACTTCAGCACGGAGTCACAAATCACTCAATTTTGTGGCGCCACATAACATCACGTCACATTGCGCCGTGATCGCGTCACGCCGCTAGTCAAGGGTGGACTGAACCAGGAAGTTATAATATAATTATATAGTTATAATATATATAATTAGAGTGGGCGAGGCGGCAGCGTGCCTGCAACTATGCTGAACAAGCACGTCTTTTTCCTTGTGCAGATGCTGGTCGCCATTTCGTCCAGCCCTATGCCGGCATCCGATCAGGATTTCTGCCCAGCCGACGTTTCTCGTGCCCTATCTGGCGAAGTACACGGAAATTCAACATTCATGAACTACTGCAGTTTCATCGAACAACCAGGCGCCTCGTGTGCACTTGCGAGCCATGCCTTCACCTCCTTTCACGTGACGTCATCCGGCCCAGGACTTATATACTCGCCGCCACCCCTGCGCATCTTCAGTGGGCGAGGCGGCAGCGTGCCTGCAACTATGCTGAACAAGCACGTCTTTTTCCTTGTGCAGATGCTGGTCGCCATTTCGTCCAGCCCTATGCCGGCATCCGATCAGGATTTCTGCCCAGCCGACGTTTCTCGTGCCCTATCTGGCGAAGTACACGGAAATTCAACATTCATGAACTACTGCAGTTTCATCGAACAACCAGGCGCCTCGTGTGCACTTGCGAGCCATGCCTTCACCTCCTTTCACGTGACGTCATCCGGCCCAGGACTTATATACTCGCCGCCACCCCTGCGCATCTTCAGTGGGCGAGGCGGCAGCGTGCCTGCAACTATGCTGAACAAGCACGTCTTTTTCCTTGTGCAGATGCTGGTCGCCATTTCGTCCAGCCCTATGCCGGCATCCGATCAGGATTTCTGCCCAGCCGACGTTTCTCGTGCCCTATCTGGCGAAGTACACGGAAATTCAACATTCATGAACTACTGCAGTTTCATCGAACAACCAGGCGCCTCGTGTGCACTTGCGAGCCATGCCTTCACCTCCTTTCACGTGACGTCATCCGGCCCAGGACTTATATACTCGCCGCCACCCCTGCGCATCTTCAGTGGGCGAGGCGGCAGCGTGCCTGCAACTATGCTGAACAAGCACGTCTTTTTCCTTGTGCAGGTCAGTTACCTTAGCGGTGCTAAATGTTTTCGAAGCAATGATCCTTTTCTTGTCCTGCTGCCTTGCCCACAGAAGCGAAAATGTGCATTTTGTAGTCTACTATGTTCATTAAGTTCTTTCTTTTTTGATGTGCTATTACTGTGCGGTGACGTTGAGCAAAACCCAGGGCCTAATGATGATAAGGTATCACGCCAACTGCGCAGCTCAAAAGTAGACTCTGAAAGTGATCATGAATTACTACTTCACGTTCTTGAAGGCCAAAAGGAAATAATTCGCCGTATGAACGATTATAGCACGGCGCAGACTTCTTTACAGGACACCTTAGTTCAGCTCAAAGACAGGCTAGATTCCTTGGAGGCATCGGTCATACCGATTGCCAATGCTCAGGAGCAATTTGCTTCTATGAAATCCCACATGCAGAGCATAGATAAAAGCATTGCCTCTATTGCTGATAAAGTTGACGATCTCGAAAATCGCAGCAGGCGCAATAACATTATTATTCACGGTTTTCGTGAACCCGCAGATGAAACATTGTCATCTCTGTGTGAATGTGTTTCTAGGGATTTTTTTCAAGAAAAGCTTCAGCTTTCTATAAATGGTATGGAAAGATGTCACCGGATTGGATCAAAACGCCCAAACAAAACGAGACCAATCGTTATTAAATTACTTGATTATAGAGAAAAACAATCAATCCTAAAGAACTGTGGCAAACTAAAAAATTCTGGTATGTATGTGACCGAAGATTACTCAGAAAAAGTACGGAACATAAGAAAAAGGTTGTGGGATTGTACCAGTGTACACAGAGAACGCGGGGATCGGGTTAAACTTTCCTACGACAAGGTGTCTGTCAATGGAACTCTGTATACCTGGGATGAAGCATCTAACGATAAGGTTGCAGTTTCTAGAAACGCAAAACAATGACCCCAGCACCCTCCCTTTTCGTTGAAACTGCTCAACGCAAACTGTCGAAGTATTGTGCGCAAGGGCCTCGATTTAGAGCACTTAACTTCAATTCACGATCCTGACGTAATCGCCTTAACCGAAACATGGCTTCACAACGGTGTCTTCGATAGCGAATTCACGCCCCCTCAGTTTTGCGCTCATAGGAGAGATAGGAATTTCAGGGGTGGGGGAGTGGCACTTCTGTTTCGAAAAGGCTTAAAAGTAGTACGCTTGTCCGAGCCACCTGGAGCTGAAGCTATGTTCTGCAAATTGTTTTTTGAAAACGAATGCCTAGTAATTGGAGTAGTTTACAGACCACCCGGCGAAGATGTAAAAGTCCTGGAAGAGCTGAAAGCATTTATAGCTTCCCTTATATCGCAAAACACAAAGCTCATTCTTTGCGGTGATTTAATTTGCCGGGAATCGACTGGAATACATTTTCAGCTACTAATAATGATATAGTGTGTGGTGAAGAACTTATCGACATTGCGTTTCGCTTTGATCTAAGACAAATAGTTAAGGATTGTACACGTGTTCACGGTGAGTCTAAATCCATTCTGGATCTCGTTTTTGTTCGAAGCAACATTCCGGGAACTATTGAGTGTGATGTAGTTGATGGCATCTCCGACCATCATGCGGTGCTTGTACAGTTTCCTTCTTTAAAGGCGACGAAACATTTTAAGGTTATAAGTTTTCAGGACTTTGCAAGAGCTGATGATGTATCTATTTTGGAAATGTTGGAATCATCTTACGACGATTTCTTTCGCAGTGTTCACACATGTGATGTTAACGCTTTGTGGGTAAAATTTAGAAACATGGTCCATGCTTGCATACAACTTTTTGTACCCCTTAGAACTAAAAAAACTAACGTATCCAATCCTTGGATTACACGGGACATTATTCATTTAAAAAGGAAGGTTAAGCGTTTGAAGAAAGCTAAAAAAAAGCTCCACCATAACACAAATATTCATAATCAAATCTTAAGCGTATCTAAAGAACTTAAAATTAAGATGCGAGAAGAGAAACATAATTTTTACAATGTTAGGCTGAGTAAAATGATAAAAGAGTCCCCTGCCTCTTTTGGAGGTTCATAAAACCGGTGATCTCAAACTGTGATACCTTCATTGTAAATAATGCTTCTACCTCTGATGCTACTGTAATTGCCAGTGAATTTAATGATTACTTCAAATCTGTATTTGTCACAGATGATGGAAGCTCCCTTTTTATAAAAAATTTTGTGATCTGCCCCCTATAGAAAATTTAGATGTATCAGAATCTGGGTACTTAATTTATTGTTAGACCTGAATATAAAAAAAAGTCCTGGTCCAGATGAAATACCCAATGCGTTTTTAAAGCGGTACGCGTTATGGTGCGCCAAGTATCTTACATTAATTTATAACTTATCTCTGTCCACTGGTCTTTTACCTGATGACTGGAAGACGTCGATAGTTAAACCCCTACATAAGCAAGGCGATAAACACCTGATAGCCAATTACAGACCAATAGCCCTCACCTGTACATGCTGTAAACTATTGGAGCACGTAATTTACAAGCATGTTATGAAATTCTTGGAAGCCAACTCAGTTTTATCACCTGCACAGCATGGTTTCAGGCATGGGTTCTCCACCGTCACGCAACTAGTTGAGGTAATTCATGACTTTGCTTCGGCGATCAACAATCATACTCAAATTGACGCTATTTTTCTGGATTTCACCAAGGCGTTCGATAAACTGTCGCACCCAAAACTACTACTTAAAGTTTCGCACATCTTAAAGAATAGTACAATTTGTAACTGGATAGAGTCTTACTTAACTTCTAGAAAACAGTGTGTCTCGTTTAATCAAGCTACTTCAACCATGCTTCCGGTTTCTTCGGGAGTACCCCAAGGATCGGTGTTAGGACCATTATTATTCTTACTCTACATCAATGATATTGCTGACAATTGTAATGTAAAAATTAGGTTGTACGCGGACGACTGTGTAATTTACTCCGTTATTAACTCTATTAATGATCAACTGCAACTGAACAGGGAACTTCATCAGCTTTTTCAATGGTGCAATATATGGCAAATGTCAGTAAATCTTAAGAAAAGTGTTGTCATGTCTATCGCAAATAAAACACATATACACTCATTTGACTACATAATTGACGGTACCATCCTATCTCGCGTCGAGCACTACAAGTACCTTGGTCTTCACATTCGTAGCGACCTGCGCTGGAATGATCATATAACAGAGATCACTAACAAAGGAATGTCGAAACTGCATTACTTAAAACGCTCCCTTCGTCATTCTTCTTGTGATACTAAGCTCATAGCATTTAAAACACTTGTCTTACCTATTCTAGAATACGCTAATATTGTTTGGGACCCCTTTACACAATCTAATATTAATAAGCTAGAAAGAGTCCAAAACAAAGCCGTAAGATTTATTTTCAATCGCTACGATAGGGTCTCGGTCTCAGGCTTAGTGGCTAAGGCTAATCTGAAGCATACTTCGGCGAGGAATAAAATCGCACGATTACGTTTTATGTTTAAAATAGTTAAAGGTCATCTCAACGGCAGTATATCCAATTATGTGCATTTTTCAACAGGTTATGATACCAGAATGCGACATTGTTTTTCAATCACTCCATATCAATCGGCTAATAATATTTTTAAGTATTCTTTTTTTCCGCGAACGATCGATGAGTGGAACGCCCTGGATGCACCCACCGTTGAGGCCAACAGTGTGGAATTGTTCGATTCATTGCTTGCCGGTTGATTGTGTGGAGTTCCTTTCTTATGCATTGCTTGCCTTTCGCCTCATATTTCGGCCTGAATGGGTGTCCGTTTTTGTTTCTGGTTTTTTCTTTATACATTGTGCGCCTGTTTACATTGTGCGCCTGTACATTACACATTGTGCGCCTGTTTTGTTTTAACTAATTGTGTTGGTTCTTTGCTTTGTATTGTCTTCATTTTTATTGTAACCCCACTCTGCGGCGACTCCACCAGGAGTTAACAGTATTGTCAAATAAATAAAATAAAATAATTGTTCGAGTTGGACGTCCCAAAAGCACGATGTGGTTATAAGGGATGCCGTAGTCAAGAACCCCGAAGTTTTCATCATCTTGTATTCTTTAACGCGTATCTCAGTCTAAATGCGAGAGTTTTGAGCTTTTTCGCCTCAGTCAAAGGGCTGCCGCCGTGGCAGGGATTTGATCCAGCGACCTTCGGGCAGCCATCGAGAGCCACAGTCACTAAACCACTATGGCGGGCATTCTTGGGGGAGAAGCAATGCTAACGGAGTGTAAAGGAATATTTAGGGTGAGGGGATGGGGAGATCAATACAGTGATTGGAGACCATAGAGGATCAGCGAAAGAAAATGGCTCCCAGCTTCTAGTCGCGTTCGTGAATAAAGGACAGCGTTAGGTCCGTAAACCAAAATGTAAACTTATCTTCCAAGTTTTCCGGCCAATGGTAACTGTTATATTTGAAATTTCCACAGCCCATTATTCCTTATTTCACTTGTTTCTTTCTGAAAGTGCCCACAAAGAGCCATGGGAAGCGAAGGGCAGTGACGGATCAATATCTTAGGTTTTAGTTTAGAATGAATTGCTTTGTTTTTTTTTCTTTGATAGATCGCGCGTTGTTTTCAACTCGAGAGAAATACCGGTTCACAATGTACTATAGGCGCCACAACTTCATGAGGGAGTAAAAAAGTAATCGTTCCTTTCCGATTTTCACAACTTTTACTTTGTTTGTGCAAATAATGCCACCTAATCTTCATGTGCCATTCACCCTCGCCCTCTTCTTTTGAGCTGTGTTGTAACCAATGTTCAACGAACACACTTAAGCTTTGACACTATCACCTCGATTGCCTTACGCAACGCTCTTTTGTAAACAAAAAGTTACAAGCTGTGTTTGCGCAACAGGCAAAAAAAGTGGCCATATATTTTGTCATTTCTTACTACCTGTTATTTGTCATGACTTCGGCACGTGCTTTGCTGCGTACTGAACCGCAAACATGATCAGTTTTTTTTCTTTAGCAGCAAGAAGGGCACTTTATTTAGCAAACTCATAAATGGCAAAGTTTTGAAATTTGGACAGTTCTTACACGTGAAATGAATAAAACATAAATCAATTATTCTTTCCAATGATCTTGCGGTATTCCTGTGAAAGTGAAGTTCTTGATTGTTTAAAATCTTTTTAAACTTTGTTTTCTTCCTTTATTTTGTATATTTGCATGCGTAACCGTAGCTATGGTGGGAACAAAAAGGAGATAATGTTTGATGCTTGCTGACAGCGTGTTCACTTCCTAAGCAAAAACCTTGCTTTTCAAAAATTTTCTGGTCTAAAAGAAAATGCGGTCTGCATAGCTAAATGAAACTAGAACTTTACCAAACGGCAGGTCGTTGCAGGTATGCCGTGCTAGAGCACATGGACCTTGTCGATTTCCTTTTCAAGAAGCGCATCTGAAAGAACTGCTTAGAAAAAGGCAGTGTTTAAAACATTGGGTCTTGGTATACGCATATGACGTCTTTCACAAAGTAAAAACAATCATTTTCCCTGCATAATGCACCATTAGTAGCGTTATTAACGATGTCCGGTGTTGCTATAGCGACAGGTCCATGACTGCCCTAAAGCAGTCACGCGTAATATTTTTCTCGATCAGCTTCGCTACGAAGCTACGATGCATTTTGAGAATAAGTGGCTGCGTGGAATTTCAACGCTGTTTTCGGCGCGCGCTTGAAGAAAACGAAGCCGAGGAGGAAGAAGTGTCAGAAAAACTGCACTACACTTTCTTGGCCAATCCCCCTGAGTGGGTATGAGCCATCATCTCAGGGAAACGAACAAACAAAGAAATGTCAGCGCTCAATGAAAAATTGCCACGTTTGCGTCGCTGAAATGAGCGTCATCCGTATAGTTGATAGAGCAGTTAGTATATACCAATAAAAAAAAGCTTTACCGGTAACCGTGGCAATGGTTGCTTGTTCACGGCATTCGATGTCCACGGCAAAGCAGCTCGCGGCTAGGAAGCTAGTAGCCATGCGCTCATGTCTATAATCACTGCGCCACTCTTCTTTTTCTTCTTCTTGCATTACATGTTTATTCTTACGAAATTCACGCACCGTTCTCCTGTTCCGCAACCGTACATTGACGGCTAGAAGCGGCGAGAAGTGCTCCCGTCCCGTCTATGAGCGCGATACGAGGACGAATCGCGAGAAGACCGCGCTCACCTTTTGAAGATAGGTAAGCACCGTGAGCTCGTAGAAACGGTGCTGACCCGGTCGGTACAGCCTGGAGCTGTTCTCGAAGTCTGCCTTGAGTGCGTAGTTGTGCACCTTGGAGCAGGGTCCCATCGACATCTTGGTGCCGGCCAGGGCGTCGTGCGGGCAAAGGCCTAGCAGGAAGCAGCGGCACACCTTGGGGTCCGAGTAGTGGAGCGAGTTCTTGACGCCGTCCCAGCCGGTGCCCATGAGCTCGTCCAACTTCTGACGCATGTGGTCCTTGGCGGTCATCGTCGGTCGCTGGTCCGCGGAGACGTGCTGTTGAACGGTCGACGGGAGCCAGCAGGCCCCGCCGTGGAGGTCGCCTAAAGAACGCGGGTTCGTCAAGGATGGCAGGCACAGTGTTCCAAGTGGCTCCTGCTCGCCAGCTGACACAGTGGACGTCCGAGAGCGCGCTGCTCCGTAAACCAACGCGCCACGCGCCTCTTGCACGAGCTCATGTTCCCTCTTCTTCTTTCTCTGAATGTCCCCGTCACGTCGACAGCAAGGAAACAAAGAAGTAGTTTGCACGTGCAAACTCAGTTGCCGCCCGGGTCTTGGCCTGTTCTCTTTGTGGGTGAGCGCCAGCATCATGATCATCATTATCATCAAGTTCCATTCGGATGCTGTCATTTCGGTACAGGCTTGTTTAAATTTTCGCCTAAAATAACTGGCAATGACATCGTTTCGGTTTCCCTTTGAAACTTAATGGAAGTTTTAGGAAGGTCACACTGTTAGTATTGCAATTTGTGGGGATGTTTTTTTTTATCCTTGCCTTTTCCAAATTATAAGTTAGTTGAATATTGGGCGTGATTCAATGGAGTATGGTTACATGTCATTGTTTCCTTGGGTTCCTTTTGAGTTTCTTTGAAAGGACAGACTGATTGGCCAGTTGGCAGTTCATAATTAATGCAGAAGAGCTTCGTGCCCCGTCTTCTTGCGCCGTCGATGTCGCTCTTCATGCCGTTGCGTGAATTTGTTTCCTTACTACGTATGGGCAAGTATCCCTCACGAATAATAGCGAGATGTTAAAACACGATAAGTAAGCGCAGACAAAGTTGGCACAGCAGTTACAACTGCCGAATATACATTCATGAGTTGCCGTAGACAAATAGGATAATGGTGTTAGCTTGTCCGAAACTCTGTACTGATCAACGTTTCAATCGGAGACCGGTCTTGATGAATATCGGTCCTCCTATCGGAACGTCGACAAGTGAACTACGATGTTACCGTTATGTTGCTTTCCTCTCTCTCGCTCGGCTGCTTATGTCGCACACTTTTCCTTCGTGCCTGACCCACTCTGTGGCATTCACCAAGAAAGAATGCATGAACAGGGGCCAACTTATGGCAAGAAAGGGACCAAACAGCACACAATGCGTGAAACTATGGCTAGCATCATAAGAATGCCAAGGGCATTGATGTAATGAAAACAAAAAAGAGCGAGATATGTGTTGACAGAAATGTTCTCACGCCGCAAAGGTAATAAGGAGGGTGCCACCAAACATGATGTCCCTAGCATAGTGTTCTTTTTACGACAAAGGTGTCCTGGATTTGGCCGAAGCCGCTGTGGTGGCTCATCCGCTAAAAATATCCAACAGCTGACATCGAGGATGTGGGTTATACTCCCGTTCATGGCGGCTGTACTTCGATGGTGCGAAATGCAAGGACGCCCGTTCACTTTGATTAACGTTTCTATTAAAAAAAAAACCAATGTTGGAAATGAATCTGGCATCCCCCATTACTACTTCTCTGATAATAATAACGTGGTCTGGGCATGTAATCCAAATATGACGATTTTGTGGTATTTGTAAGAACACAACTTTACAGAAGCAACTGCTATGGCAAATATTAGAAACGTATCATTATAGCTTTGACGAAGTAGCGCACTTTTGTCGAAGACCAATGAGACAAAAAGGCACGTAACCCGCGACGAAATTTATTTCATAAACCATAATTCACCTATAAATGCATCTATGCATTCCAAACGACACAGAAAGAAACTAACACACAAACGAATTATCATGAAAGAAGCGAAACTCGCGCACACACAAGCCATGGGGCGACATGGCGGTGCTTCGCCATATGTAGTAATGATGAAATACCAACTAGCCCAGCTTTCAACCTTATTGAACTTTCAACCACATTTAACTATTGAGCCCCATTGAATTCGAAGTACGTGCCCTTGGTTTTTATCCCTCCTCGGACATCACGGCCCAGGGGGATGAAATTGTGTTATAACACCAAACCAAACTAAACCAATAGAGGTGTGAAACAACAAAACAGAAGCATTACTCGTAAGATGAGTATTTGGACCTTAATCTGGAGCTCTTGGACGAGCTGCAAACGATGGAGCTTCAACAGAAGAAATGACCACGAACACATATTACTGGTTACTTTTAATTTTGATTCCGTTGACTCTGATTTCGTAAATAAACATGTATTAAGCATAAATAGCATTCTGTGTTTTACATCGAACTACACTGCTCACATATATGTCTCTGCTGGAATCTGTCAGTATCACTTATCAGTTTATTCTGTTCGCTGCTAGAACTCCACGTATCTAAATTACGAAATCATCTACTATGAATGTGTAGTAGAGCGTAATCAAGCTGAACCGATTCCTGGAGTGGCATCTTTCGAGTTCTGCTCACGCGTTGGGGTGTGATGGCCGTTGGTGTTAGCGTCCTGCCCTATGATTAGAACTTCGCATAATTTGAACACATTCATAGCCTCTTTTAGGGTTGAAATTTAGGAGCTTTTACTGTTTACAGCCGTTGTGAATGTGGTACTTGAATTACCAGTTTGAGTCTCAGGGTCAGCTTATTATTCATTCAAAATACAAAGATTTATGGTGAGTTGTACGCAAAGAAGGATCCCAAAGTCGAGCGAATGCAGTGGGACCCGCGGTTAACAATATAGCAAGAAAAAATAAATTAGGCAGCATTTATAGAGCCTGAATGGAAAGTATATATTGAAGAATCAGAAAACAAGAAAAAGAAAACACCTTCAAAGCTACACCACAAGTGCACAAGAATTAGTTTAGATGTAAATTTAGAGCTGATAGGATATATATTCAAGCTAGAAATATTCAGGAGTACTATACACACATATTTACATAGGAAATAAAGATTGTTGGCAAGCTAATCATACAATATAAAATTTTTAGTTTATGTTTGAATGTATGCAGTGATGATTCTAATTTTAGCGTGTAGGCCAAATTGTTCCGTGATTAAATCGCCGCGAAGGAGGATTTCATTGTGAATAGTTGGTGTTACATTTAGGCACAAGGAAGTTGTGATTATGGGCAAACCTAGTTTTATTAGTGTTGGTGAGTAATCTAGGATCAATCCGTTTTTTTCCACGATGCCATGGAGAATGCGCACTTCCTTAGCGGAAAAGTCACGAAACGACTCCTGGTCTTGGAGGCCTTCGTTCCAGCATTGGCAGCTCTCCCAACCCCGACCAAACTCTACCAAAACGCCAGAGCAGCACAGGGAAATAGAAATAGCAGATTAATTCACACTCCGTCTGCTTGTTAAGTTCTTTAAATAATATTATGATTAAGTGAAAACTAAACAAGCCAGATAAAGTAAGAATTGCGCCACCCTGAAGCAGTGGTGTAGCATTAGAATAAAGAGAACTTTTGGTAGTAATGCGAATGGCCTGATTCTCGGATATGCTGAATGGATGAAATATCAGTGTTGTATGTATTTTCCCGAGACGTAATGTCATAGGCGATGCGACAATGTGTGAAGGCAAAGTATAAGGACAATAAGGCGTCAAGTGAAAAAAAAATTGGCCCCGAATCTGCATGTTACACTGCAAATATCGTCGAAATACGATAGTCTTGCGTCTGGAGAGAGTGAACAAAAGGTGTATTCGATGTTCTGTGCAAGAAAATCGTTAAGTGGTATTCTGGAGGCAATGCGTTAGAGTACCTCGAGCGTGTAGCGGAGGCGAACGAGCGCATCGAGGCACGTTAGGCCCGAGCGCCATCTGGCAGTTATCTTCGAAAAGAAAGGCGTGCGCGCTCGCGGAAAGAGATGCGCGCCTGTCTCAGAGGTAATAAGGTGTAGAACGCAAAGCGACGGACAGGTGCCACCACCATGTCGTCGTAGCAAAGCGTTGGAAACCTTTACCTTTTTGAGCATCGCGTTGCACTGTCAGCGCAGCGCGATAAACGCTACAGTCCTTAAAGTTACTTGTGTGTGCCTCTTCTAGTATAAAGGCAGACATACAAAACATCAACGTGTTGTTATGGCGCCTCAGATATGCGCAATAATTGCTTTTTAATTGACAAACGCACAACTGTTAACGCTAATTCACATAAATTCACAGGCCAAGGGCCAAGCCTCATAAGCGCAAAAATGAACGCGACAGTGACGAGCGACGCTATGAGCGACGAAACAGGGCGTTCGCGCGACGTGTCGCGTGCTCGTTTTCGCGCGATCGCTCGGTTCTCCAGATTTGGAAACCGTCGCTCATCGCCCGGAAGTGCTGGGCTCAAGCAGCCAATAGCGAAATACCGGAAAAGACAGCACTACATAGGTGCACGTGACCCTGCCCGAGTCACGTATGCGCAACAAGAAATAATGCAATGTTTATTACGCATGTGCATATAAAAAAGTTCTGCAAGGCAATAATAAACACTTTCCGTTTCATTACAGAACAATATATCTTATTTTTAAATTGCATACCGCTCGCTACGCGGTTTTCTAGGTGCGAGTAGACGGTCTCATGCCAGCAAAAGTGGAGTTCGCTCGCCGAAGCCGTCGCGTGAATGAGGTTTGCCTGCGCTAGCGACTGATCGCGCGAAGCCGATCTATGTCGCGTCGCTTGTCGCTGTCGCGAGCATTTTCGCGCTTATGAGGTTTGGCCTTATTTCACAGGTGTTTAAATGAGCGGCTGAAAGAGCACACTGACAACGGCTCCTCTACAGTTTCGGGCCACCTCGGCATTCATTGCCGAGACTGCGGTTGTGTCCCCGATTTTCAGCTTTGTACCGTCATTAGGCGTCATCGGGACCAGGTGATACGTGAAATCTATGAGGCTGCAGAAATAGAAAGGCTGGGCAGTGCATGTGTCAGCAGGCCTTCGATTGCGCTATCACAAAAAGAAATAGATTTCCTTCGGAACGTTAGCACACGTGTTGTTCAAGGTGCGTTGTGACGATGACTACGTAATTGTTAGGTGGATTCTGTTTTCTTTGTTTTGTATTTTTCTCCTTTTTTGTCAGATACTGCCCAAGTATATATTGTGCGGTTCTATCAAATAAATCTTGTGGTAAGGTAGTGCCGCTGTCTGTCTCCTTCTTTTTCTTGTCCCTCGTTATTGGCGCTGTTTTTTATGTGAATCATGTTGTACCAACTCGCCCGAGCAACCACGTTAGCTGTTAACGCTAAACCATGAGCAATATTGATGGGCGCTGTGGATGGGGTTGGCCGTTTGGTGCCGTTTGAGGTATCGTTAGGGCGGACAAACAGACAAAAGTACAGACAGACCAAATTTTTTTTTGTCTAAGCTCCCCAAGAAAGACTATCGTCTTTAAAAAATGAGCGAGCATTGATGAGTGCTCTTATACCAAATGCCGTTTTTTTTGTTTAACGAAAACAACGTGGTTAGTTAATATTATACATTGGTCTAATTGTGCGTAAAAAGACACACAGACAGGTAAAGGAATAAAATGGTGGTCAATGGGCACTTGTGGCATGAATGGAAGCCCTTTTCGAGAAGTTCTAAAAACCATGAGTTGAATTTTAAGAGAGTTTAAAATGAAGTTGTTTAAACGACACCATTTACCAACAGTGTTCAATTCGTTGTTCAGCTTAGGGATCAGAGTTGTTAATGATTTATCCGACATGCAAATAGTCATATCGGCAGTATGAATGATAACTTTACAATCAGTAAGGCAGCTAGGTAACTCATTAATGTACCTACAAAACAGGAAGGGTCCGTGAATGGAACTCTGTGGTACCTGATGATTATCTACTTTAACGTTAGAATTAACACTCCCTAGCGAACTGATTGTTCGCGATCGAGTATGCAATTTTAGATGCGGAGCATCTAATACTCGAGGCTTGTAGTGCGGCGCCGTCCGTAAGCTTCCTCCTCCTCCTTCCACCATCTGTGCATCCCTTCCTCCTCTACACACCACGCGCGCTTCACTCCTCCACCATCTGTGCACCCTTCCTCCTCTACACACCGCATGCGCTTCTCCTCTTCACGAACATTCACTAGGTGTATAATGTAGCGCGCATGCGCCGTCACGCTTCGAGAACATCGGCAGCTGACGCGCGCGCATGCGCCGTCGCGCTTCGAAAACATCGGCAGCTGACGCGCGCGCATGCGCCGTTGCGCTTCTCCCTCTTCTCGAACATTCGACAGCTGACGCGCGCATGCACCGTCACCCACCATCTGTGCCACGCGCGCTTCTCCCCATCGAGAACATTCTACAATTCTCCTGATTCTCCAGTGGACGCGCATGCGCCGTCGCGCTTCGAGAACATTCAACAGCTGACAGTGCATGCGCCGTCGCGCTGTATATATACTCAAGGTCGGCGCTCGCTCGCTCAGTTGCCGCTCGTCGGTTGGTTTGTACGGCGCGTCGACGTCCAAGGTCGCGGTGAAATGAATGCCAACGAATCCACAAACACAATGATCGACGTCCCTTCGACCAGCGCCGCCCTTTCGCATACGTGTGTACGTGTTCACTCATTTAACGCCCCCTCCTACAACCACGTTAACCAATTTAGCCATCGACCCAAGTAAGTCGCAATTTAACACCCCATTTCACAACCACGTTAACCAATTTAGCCATCGACCCAAGTAAGTCGCACTTTAACACCCCGTTAACCAATTATATGCTCCGCATCCTCCTCAGTGTTCCCCCGAGGGAAGCTGCGGGCAATCTTTTTTATTGATGTTAAGGATGAACCAGTGATACCCAAAGATTCTGATATAGTAAACAAGATGCTATGACTATTGTTGTCAAACACGCTTGGTAAATTAAGAAAGACAGACCCGACGAAATTAGCGTTACCCATGGAAAACTTTAAAAATCGGTTAATGAAAGTACTGGTAAATTCGTAGAGCTACCTGGACGGAAACTGAATCGGCAAGGCTTTAGCCACTTAATTTGTCGATACTTATTAATGCGTTTTAGAAATAATGTTTCAATAACTTTGCTGATCGATGACAATACAAAATTGAGGCGATGGTAAAGGACATCTGTCGTATTGCCCTTTTTTTATGCACTAAAATTAAGTTAGCCTTTTTAGTGAGCTAGAAAACGTGCCACATTTAAAAATGTCTATATTTGTATCACTAAATGCTTCTGAAATGTGAGGTGCAGAAAAGTTTAGGCGAAACACTGATATATTGCCTAGCCCAGTGCTAGAGTTCCTTATATTTAAGATAGTAGAATAAATCTCATCAAAAAATGAACAGGTACGATGGGGGAGGGGGTATGACAAAAATTTGTGCCTGTCATTGCACATTTCATTAAATTCACTGAATGACTCAGCCATATCACAAAACTCAGTACATATTTGCTGTTCATACCAAATTTTCTCAATTGCAGTACCAACCTTGCGTCTGTTTAAAAAGCTAGTAAAAAGCTTCTATTTTTCTTATGGTAATTTTTGCCTTCGTGAGTTTTTTTATATTAAAGTCGTTTTGACTTTTTCAAAAGGCCATTCAACTTGTTACTATATTTTTTATACTTAAGTCTCAGACTAATATTGAATGGCTGTTCTGTTTTTTCGTAAAGATCATTTTTTTTTCGCATGCTAGTTAACAAACCTCAGTTAACCAGGGATTACAGTTGAAACATATATTTTCTTAGATTGAGCAGACGTCCGAAATATGCTAGTACTTCATAGGGATTCGGCAGGTTACCAATAAATGTCCAGTCACTACCAGGCACTGCCTTAATGAAGGTATCCTGACTGAAGGTTGAACTGAAGTGACACGTATTAGGACGAGGTAGATTTGCGGCTAATGTTACAAATACTGAGAAGATGATCAGTGATGAGCACATCAATGATTCCTGCACTTGGCGTTGGCGTACTTACCTAATGCGTGGTCAATGAGAGTATTAGTTCCACTGGGTGAGAGTCGGGTAGGAGATGAAATCTGAAACTCCAACCTGAAGCCAAGAAAACAATCACTATATGCTATGGCACTGTTTTTATCAGTATCCATTAGGTTACTATTGATGTCACCAATCAGTACAACGTTTTATTTTCAATAGGGATAAAGGTGCTCATCATATTACGTGCTGGACACTGACATCAGAGCCATAACTCCCAAATCATTAGAATAACCATGTTGGTGTTGTCTTGATAATTGATTGATATGTGGGGTTTAACGTCCCAAAACCACTATATGATTATGAGAGACGCCGTAGTGGAGGACTCCGGAAATTTTGACCACCTGAGGTTCTTTAACGTGCACCCAAATCTGAGCACACGGGCCTACAACATTTCCGCCTCCATCGGAAATGCAGCCGCCGCAGCCGGTGTTGTCTTGATAAACGCTGCAAACCGATAGAATGACAGGCCAGCAGCCTTACGTCGAATCATGGCCACCCCGGTGATTTAGCAATTACAGTAGCTTGGCTGCTGACCCGAAGGTCGCTGGTTCGATCCCGACCCGGGCGGTCGCGTTTCCACGGAGGCGAAACGGTTGTGCGATATCGTTTCGCGTTAAAGAACACCAGACGGTCAAAATTTCCGGAGCCCTCCACTACGGCGTCTCTCGTAACCATATCGCGGTTTTGGGACGATAAACCCCACATAATAATATTACGTCAAAGTAAGTCACTCGTGGCACATCGATCGAGACAGTAGCTTCTGTTTCGTAACGTGTTCTCTCACCTTGCTTCGAGGTCTTCGTGATGTACGCGTCGAAGGTGGGGCATACAGCCGCACTTGCTGCCGCGTGGCGGGTGGGCACTCGAGATGTTTGTTGATGATGATAATGATGCTCCCTGGATCATCGGCACCTACCCACTCTGGGGGACCGGCTTGTAGAAACGACATTCGCTTTGATAATAATGATGATAATGGTCTCAGATTATTACTGAGTGAACCACGTTCGTCATTGGCGAATCGTAGGTTGGCATGGGGAAAAAATAACTCTTATTTTTGCTTGAATCAAAAATAAATAGTTTCCTGAAAAAGGGGGTTCACAGAATAAAGGTAACGACGCTAAGCAGGTTGATAGCGGGATTCAGCACCGATTAGTTCTAACAGGGAAACAATCCAAGAAAGTCCGTTCTTTCCTATTCTTCTTCGTTGTCTTCGTTCTCCAACCAAAAGAAATGAGTTTATGTATATACATATATATATATTTTTCATGAAGCTTCGCTAAGGCTAGTTGTCGGGTCTTATTGCCGTCTTGTTCAGAAAGCACTCCTCGCGACGTCAACAAATAGTAGTGCTGCGCTGACGTGTATCATGTAATTCGATGTGGTAAAACACTATTGCCTGAAAATGGGGTCCCAAAGAGCACTCGGCAAGGTGCAAGGCGTGCACGTCACCTACCACGTCGGGACAGAGCACCCAAAGCTCCCCGCCGCATCGCAGACACCATGCACGACGCGCGAAGTTCTTCTTTTAGCGAAGCACTCTTTGCACTTCGTCCCAATGTTTCTTGGTCTTGGTGAAATTTACAATTTGAAACCAAAGTCACTTCAATGCTTTCTTTTGTTTTTCCATCTGCTCTGTAGCACGTATTTACTCCGGGATATTGGCCAAGAATGCGTGGTTGAAATTTTCAAAGGTTATTCGAAAAATGTTTATGAGCATGACGAACCCTGCAGGTGACGAAACCTGCATTAAGTGACGCTTGAAACGCCTGCAGGTTCGTCGGGGTAGAAACATGGAAGACGAAACACTGATGTGACTACGATTTCGAATTCAGGACCTAAATTTCTACAAGTGTGTATGTGCAGTTGGTGATCTATCAGCGACACGTCCAACCAGTGACAACCTTGTTTCTTTTCCGCTTGCTTTCGGTCAACCACTTCTCATTTTGCAAAGAAAAAAGAAAGTGACGTAAAGAAGAAGTTCACACGGGGCAAGTAAAGCTTAAAGGGGCCCTGCGACACTATTTGAGCAGGTATTTTCGATCGGTTCCTCTGGTGCTGTGGAAAGCGCCGATATCATTGCACAAATTGCAATGCCGTGATCGACGCTGGTATGATTTTAATTCACGGGACAAACTACCTTGATTTCAAACTACGGTCACACACATCGGCAACTTTTGTTATAGGAAGTGACATTATATCACCTAACGTGCCACCAAAACCATTCGCTTTTGATTGACTTGACACGACAAATAGATTGCAATATTCACATGGTGGTAGCTAGACCGTACGAGCGAATGCTTGAAACAGTTCAAAACCTTTTTACACTTTCTCGGAAAGAAATAATTTCTGTTTCTAAATGATTTATTTTCAGAACAACGAACACCACATTTAGTCTGCGGACGAGGCTATGGTACGCCAGCAACTAAGGTGGGAACGCATGCCGCGTTTTTAGCGAGCCAAAAATGTGACACGTGGTGGGCACCAGCGTTGCCGTAGAACGCGTCTTGCAAGCAAGCAGAAAAGTGATCCCGCACAAAGCGTATGTTTTTATCTTACACAGTGTGACCGCGGGCGCGTCTACTACCCGACGCACGTGTTTCGTAGTAACCATGCTAACGACACCGTCAAAAAGAGCCGTAGTGAGGTATTCTGAAAAGGCCACCATGAGGTGACACTTTTGGTATGCCTTAATGAGACGCGCGCTGTGATCGGAAGCGGTCTTTGATGTCAGGGTGCGATTGAAATGCGAAAGAGAACGTTTCTCACCGTCGTATGCTCGAGTTTTGAACTTGAAGGACTTATAGCTTCGCTTTCCGCGCACCGTTTTAGTTATTTTCGTTGCGTTCGTCTCAACAATCACTGCTACATGAGTTACGGTGCTGAATGAGACTGTCACAACTGTGTCGCAGGGTCCCTTTATGGAATAGTGAATCTGGTCAGTTTTTAAGGCTTAACAGGGCTTGCTTGACTCATGCTATGTCTTTTCATCTTTCCATGGCGTAGACAGTGTAGAGCTCAAACCACGGCTTGTCACAGACCATACAAAAAAAAAAATCTCTAAACTCCAGCCCCAAAAACTAACGTGTGAACCTCGGTATGGAGACTCCGGCTGACGCGCGCAGACCTTGCATGTTATTTTTTTTTTAGACAAACACCAAGGTAAGGTAACGTTTGAACTAGATTTTGCGTTGACGATATGCAAATGCCGAGTCTCTAAAGCACATAGTAAATTTAATGTTGTTTAATTTAAGCGAATCATCGTACAAAAGCAGCTATTCTCTTTTCGGCGTCATCTCGCATAAGCGAATTAACGCAACTCCCACCCCGCCCACTTTATGGACTGCATGTGCGTGCTCAAATATATATGAGATGCTGAGCCAGAGCTATAGCTACCGCCCCTCTGCACTGCTATAGGCTGAACTAACCTGTAGGTACCTTTTCGTTTCATTTAAATACCTTGAATACCCCGTTTGGGCCATGGTAAACATATTTGATCCATAAAAGTAAGTGCTGCAGCGTGATTCAGGTTTTCAACGTGTACGGAAATCGGGAAGGACTTGATAGGGTAGCAGCATGAGACGGGTTGTTCCAGTTTTTGGCTGCTCAAGAAAAAAAAATCACGGCATATCCACGGAGTCAACGATGATAAGTGGGGCGAAGCGTGCGTCCACCTGTCTGTCTGTCTGTCTGTCTGTCTGTCTGTCTGTCTGTCTGTCTGTCTGTCTCTCTGTCCGTCCGTCCGTCCGTCCGTCCCGCTGCGGTGGTTTAGTGGCTAAGGTACTCGGCTGCTGACCCGCAGGTCTGGGGATCGAATCCCGGCTGTGGTGGCTGTATTTCCGATGGAGGTGGAAATGTTGTAGGCCCATGTGCTCAGATTTGGGTACACGTTAAGGAACCCCGGGTGGTCAAAATTTCCGGAGCCCTCCACTACGGCGTCTCTTATAATCATATCGTGGTTTCGGGATGTTAAACCCCACAAATCAATCCCTTAATTTATGCATGTCTGTCTGCCTCTCTGTCTGTCCGTCTATCCGTGTATTCCGTGCATCAGTCCATCCGTTCCTCGTCCGTCCACCCGTGTGCTCGTCCATGCTTCTTTCCGTCCGTCCATCCGTGCGTTCGTATGTCGGTCTTTCCGTCTGTCTGTCTCTGTGTCTGTTTGTCTGATACTGCCAGTTGCGCAAAACAAGGTGAAACTAAAAAGAGTTTAGCCCCCCCCCCCCCCCCCACAAAAAATGAGACTTCAAATGTCACGGTTCGTGTTCGAGGACGTGTTATTTGCAGTTGATTGCCAGTGAGGTTTCAGCAGCAGCACCAAATAGGTTGCAACTGAAACGACGTAAAAACGGGGAGGTATTATTTCACGGTAACTTAAATATGTTCGGTCCTTGAGTGATTAAACTATTACGATAATGCCACGTTCCATTTCCAAAGTGTTTGTTATCATCCCAAAACACCACACGATTCTCAGCGCAAACCGCGCCTGCAGTTTTCGAGAAGGTTCCGGACTGTAGTAGATCTTTTCGATAAGATCATGCCCGCTGTGCGAACGGTACAGATTGTTCTGGAACCTACGCCACCGCCAGCGATAACGCTAGAACATTAGACGGCAAGAGTATAAATGCCGACGCGCTTCGCCGCCTGTCAGTTGTTGATCGAAGGCCGACGCTCCGTTCGCCGCTATCAGTCCAAGACTGCTATCTGTGCGAGACTGCTGCTGTAATTGGACTTTCCGTTTGCCGGGCACAGGTTCGCCCAAACAAACAGTTAAATCCCAACACGAAGTCTCCTGTCTTCGGCCACGTCACGACCTCGTGACATCGGGAGTCCACGCTGCGAACGTGGGATGTTTTCTGCGGCGCATTCCTGCAAATGTTCGCGAGCATCGCTCGCAAAGAGAGGGCCGCTGCTTTATTAGAGACCCGGGTTCAGCTACCAAATGAAAATGTCGCCATTTACACAGAAGAAATGACCCGACTATTCCGTCACGCTGACCCAGACATGCCTGAGGAGAAAAAAGTTCGTTTCCTCATGCGAGGGGTCAAACAGGAGCTCTTCGCGGGACTGATGAGAAACCCACCTAAAACCGCCCAAGAATTTGTAGCCGAAGCGACCACTATCGAAAAGACCCTGGACATGCGCACCAGACAGTATAATCGTCGCCTTACTGCAGACTGCGCTGCTGCTCAAGCCAGTAACTCCGGAGACCTGCGTGAAACGACCCGAGCGATCGTGCGGGAAGAGCTGCGCAAGCTGTTGCCTTCGGCGCAGCCTCAAGTGGATTCAATCGCCGACATTTTGCGAGAAGAAGTTCGGCAATCGCTTCAAATTCCCCACGCACCGCTGCCCGAGCCGGAAGCTATGAGCTACGCCGCTGCACTGCGCCACAACGCTCCTCCCCGTCCACGCCAAAACGCCGCCCCATCACACTTCCGTCGACAGACGCCACCACCCCCACCGACGACCTACCGTTCGCCAGCGGCCCAGCGCAGTGCACCGAGGAAGACTGACGTCTGGCGCACCCCTGACCATCGCCCGCTCTGTTACCACTGCGGCGAGGCCGGACACACATACCGCCGTTGCCAGTACCGACAGATGGGACTGCGTGGCTTCGCCGTCAATGCACCGCGTCCACAGCCAGGAGAACGACCACGTGACATCGCGGACTACCTGACAGGAACTCGGTGGACACCACGAAGCCCTTCGCGTTCGCCGTCGTCCAGCCGCCGCACGTCACCGAACCACCGGCAGTACTTTGGCCCAACGCGGGGCCGGTCTCCTAGCCCGTATCCGGGAAACTAAGGGCAGCAACCGGTGGAGGTGCGGTTGCTGTGCGACGAACTACCGAAGATCCTCCGACGATGACGACGCTGCGACGGAGCTTTCCGAACACAACGCCAACCAGGCAAAGCCCTGACGGCAAAAGCTCACTTACCGAAGGTGGCCTGACGACGCAACATGGAAGCAGCGAAACAAGCCGACGCAGCCGTGACCCGACGCCACGCCCTTACTGTAATGCGAGACGGCGAACTAGCGACCTTGACGTTCTTATTGACGGCCACAGTGTGACCGCTGTCGTCGATACTGGAGCCGACTATTCTGTCATCAGTGGGTCGTTCGCCGCGAAGCTAAAGAAAGTTAGGACAGGTTGGAAAGGCCCTGAAATCCGCACAGCCGGAGGTCATCTCGTAACGCCTGCAGGAATCTGCACAGCGAGAGTCACCATTAACGGCCGTATTTATCCTACAGACTTCGTAGTCCTACAGCGTTGCTCGAGGGATGTCATCCTTGGCATGGACTTCTTATGCCTCCATGGTGCAGTCATCAACCTAAAAACAAAGTCGATAACGTTATCCACAGGAGAAGCACTACTGCCGCGCACGCCATCAGGACATCATGCCTTGAATGTGCTGGAAGAACAAGTCACCATTCCGCCTCGCTCAAGCGTCATTATTTCAGTCGGCGCTCCTAAATCACCTGACTTCGAAGGCGTCATTGAAAGCAGTCAGCATCTGTTGGTCACCCGAAATATTTGCGTCGCAAGAGGAATTGCAGAGCTGCGGGGAGGCAAAGCAACGGTTATGCTCACAAATTTCAGCAATGAGTGCAAACATGTGAACAAAGGAGCAACGGTCGCATACATCGAAGAAATTGTCGAAGCCACCAGTGCTTTCGCCATGGCCGATTCTGCGGAACCTGCTCAGAGGAACCAAGCCCCTCCCACAGCTTTCGACATCAATCCCAGACATCCGAACGATAAGCAAGAACAGCTCAAGGCCCTGCTCCTACAATACGAAGATTGCTTCTCGTCGTCATCGAAAATTCGGCAGACCCCAATCACGAAACATCGCATCATAACCGAAGAAAATGCCAGACCGCTCCGTCAGAGTCCGTACAGGGTTTCGACGCGAGAACGTGAGGCCATGAAGAGACAAGTTGATGAAATGCTGCGGGATGACATTATCCAGCCGTCCAAGAGTCCATGGGCATACCCCGTGGTGTTAGTGAAGAAGAAGGATGGGACCCTACGTTTCTGCGTCGATTATCGCCGCCTGAACAAAATCACAAGAAAGGACGTGTATCCTCTCCCACGAATAGACGACGCACTTTATCGGCTCCATAACGCCAAGTACTTTTCGTCAATGGACCTCAAGACTGGCTATTGGCAAATCGAAGTCGATGAAAGAGACCGAGAGAAGACGGCGTTTATAACACCAGACGGCCTCTTCGTGTTTAAGGTGATGCCCTTCGGCCTTTGCTTAGCGCCTGCAACTTTTCAACGCGTTATGGATACAGTACTGGCAGGATTGAAGTGGAAGACTTGCCTTGTGTACTTGGACGACGTCGTCGTGTTTTTCTCGAGTTTCAACGAGCATCTTCGGCGCCTTGAAGCTGTACTTCAAGCCATCAAGACTTCCGGACTTACACTGAAGCGAGAAAAGTGCAAATTTGCGTATGAGGAGCTCTTGTTTCTGGGGCACGTTATCAGCAAGTCTGGAGTTCGTCCCGATCCACGGAAAACAGCCGCCATCGCCGACTTTCCGCCGCCCACTGACAAGAAAGCCGTGCGCCGATTTCTGGGCCTGTGCGCCTATCATAGGCGCTTCGTGAAAAACTTCGCCCGCATCGCCGATCCTCTTACTAACCTTACCAAGGCCGACGTGGAGTTCAAGTGGGAAACGCCACAGGAACACGCTTTCCAGGAGCTTAAACATCGCCTCCAGACGCCTCCGTTACTTGCCCATTTCGACGAATTCGCCGAGACATAAATACATACTGACGCAAGCAGCGTAGGTCTTGGCGCCGTTCTTGTGCAGAAGGCTGACGGACTTGAAAGGGTTATTAGTTACGCCAGCCGATCGCTATCCAAAGCAGAAGCAAACTATTCCACAACAGAAAAGGAGTGCCTCGCCATCATCTGGGCTACGTAGAAATTTCGCCCCTACCTCTACGGCAGGCCCTTCAAAGTTGTGAGCGACCACCACGCCTTGTGTTGGCTAGCCACCTTGAAGGACCCTTCAGGTCGCCTCGCACGATGAAGCCTGAGACTTCAAGAATATGAAATTACTGTCATTTACAAGTCCGACAAAAAAACACTCCGACGCCGACTGTCTCTCTCGTGCGCCTGTCGACCAACCGCTACCCGACGACCCGGATGACGACTACTTCTTGGGAACGATAACTACCGACGACTTCACTGAACGACAGCGGGCCGACCCGGAACTTAAGGCCCTAATAGAATACCTCGAAGGCAGGACCGCTGAAGTCCCGAAGGTATTCAAGCGCGCACTTGCGTCGTTCTTTCTACGAAACGGTCTTCTACAAAAGAAAAACTCCTCACCGCTTCGAGCTAAGTACCTCCTTGTGGTGCCTTCAGCTCTGCGACCAGAACTCCTGCAGGCCCTGCACGACGATCCGACGGCAGGGCACTTCAGTGTTTCTGGCATGCTCGCGAGGATACAAGAAAGGTACTACTGGCCACGTGTTACCACCGACGTCACTCGTTATGTGAGGACATGCCGGGACTGTCAGCGACGCAAGACACCGCCGACAAGGCCAGCGGGACTTCTGCAGCCAATTAATCCACCTTGCCGACCTTTCCAGCAGATTGGTATGGACCTACTGGGTCCTACGTCACGGCGCCCCGGAGGACCTTATCACCGACAGAGGAACGGCATTCACTGCCGACTTAACTCAAGCGATCTTGGCATACAGCCAAACAAACCACCGCCGGACGACAGCGTACCACCCACAGACCAACGACCTCACCGAGCGGCTTAACAAGACGATCGCCGACATGCTGTCAATGTACGTCGATGTCGAACACAAGACGTGGGACGCCATTCTTCCGTATGTGACCTTCGCATACGGGGCCGTTCCCGACGTCGGCTTTCGGAAACAAGTGGATCGTGGTAGCTACCGACTACCTCATCCCGCTACGCCGAGACAAAAGCCCTGCCAAAAGGCAGTGCATCCGAGGTAGCTAAGTTCTTCGTCGAAAATATCGTCCTACGTCACGGCGCCCCGGAGGACCTTATCACCGACAGAGGAACGGCATTCACTGCCGACTTAACTCAAGCGATCTTGGCATACAGCCAAACAAACCACCGCCGGACGACAGCGTACCACCCACAGACCAACGACCTCACCGAGCGGCTTAACAAGACGATCGCCGACATGCTGTCAATGTACGTCGATGTCGAACACAAGACGTGGGACGCCATTCTTCCGTATGTGACCTTCGCATACAACACGGCGGTGCAGGAGACGACGCAGATATCTCCATACAAATTGGTCTACGGAAGGAGCCCGGCAACGACGCTCGATGCCATGTTACCCAACGTCACCGACGAAGACAACCTCGATGTGAGCGAGTACCTTCACCGCGCCGAAGAAGCCCAACAACTTGCGCGTCTCCGTATCAAGAATCGACAGACGACCGACAGCCACCGTTACAACCTTCGACGACGCTTCGTGGAATACCAGCCTGGTGAACGTGTTTGGGTGTGGACGCCGATACGCTGACGTGGACTAAGTGAAAAGGTTCTGCGACGGTACTCCGGACCGTACAGGGTGGTTCGACGTCTCGGCCCACTTGATTACGTGGTTGTCTCCGACGGCATCACGAACTCTCAACGACGCCGATCGCGACCTGAAGTCGTCCATGTCGCGCGCCTCAAGCCGTTTCATGCGCGTTAACAAACTGAAACAGTAATTTTTTGTATTATTGTTTTATCGTAATTTATTCATTGTACTTTCTTGCATTATTATTGTACCTTCATCTTTAGTTAAAGCATCTAGACGATGGCTTTTTTCAGAGGGGGGCAATGCCACGTTCCATTTCCCAAGTTTTTGTTATCGTCCCAAAACACCACACGATTCTCAGCGCAAACCGCGCCTGCAGTTTTCGGGAAGGTTCCGAACTGTAGTAGATCATTTCGATAAGATCACGCCCACTATGCGAGCGGTACAGATTGTTCTGGAACCTACGCCACCGCCAGCGATAACGCTAGAACATTCGACGGCAAGAGTATAAATGCCGACGCGCTTCGCCGCTTGTCAGTTGTTGATCGAAGGTCGATGCTCCGTTCGCCGCTATCAGTCCGAGACTGCTATCTCTGCGAGACTGCTGCTGCAATTGGACTTTCCGTTTACCGGGCACAGGTTCGCCCAAATACTCGGCTGCTGACCCGCAGGGCGCGGGTTCGATTGCCGGCTGCGGCGGCTGCATTTCCGATGGAGGCGGAAATGTTGTAGGCCCGTGTGCTCAGATTTAGGTGCACGTTAAAGAACCCCAGGTGGTCTAAATTTCTGGAGCCCTCCACTACGGCGTCTCTCATAATCATATAGTGGTTTTGGGACGTTAAACCCCACATATCAATCAATCAGGTTCACCCAAATAAACAGTTGAATCCCAACACGAAGTCTCCTGTCTTCGGCCACGTCATGACCCCGTGACAATATACTTCCTTCAAGATTCTAAAGACAAAATAGCCTCAATGCGTCCTCGTGATAGAATCAAATATTTTTGCTTTATTTGCATCGGAGGAAACTTTTCCCCTTTTCCTTGCTCAAGTTTCGTTTAATACCGAGTGCGAAAGAGGAGCGCCTGCAGCCTCTACATTATCATTTGAGGTAGAGGTGTGCATCCCTTCTTCGTGCAGCCGAATCCATACTGGCAGTCCATGTCCAATCCACACGGTTTCTGGTAGTGAATAAAGAAGACAATGTATTAGATGATACGCAGATATCTTACAACAAGGAACATTCTATAAAGTTTGCGAAGCCGTATGTGATTCCCTACACACACAAAAATAGAATGTTAAGTTTACGTATACACAACTTCACTTTATTTTTAATCCTATTAGCTTTTCCTGCCATTTAATTATTTATTGTTACTATACTATACTTACTTACTATACTATACTTACTATACTATACTTACTATTCACGTTTTACCAATGTGTTTGAACAGATTTCAAGCTATGCAGTTCTAATTATATTCGGCTTGCAAAATATCTTATGCCTAAAAAATGTACCACCCGTTCTCTGGCTGATCCCCCGCGGTGGGTTGCACTAGGACACAAAAACACAACCAACGAACCAACATTCTATAAAAAAAAAAGGCACTCAATACGGCTTCGAAGCCCTCATCTGACGGTGCACTTTCCGTATTATTAAAAACACAACACAGCAGTGATAACCTTTCTGTTTCTCTTCTGTTTTCTCTTTCTTTTATACTGAACTGTTTTTTTTTCATTATCTCTTCTTCAAAAATCTCACGTGGTCAATCGGCTTGGAATAATTAAGATTTCATGAGTTGGGTATCACATTTTGGGGCATTGTGCACGAACTTTGCGAGCCCAGTTTTACGAAAAAAAATTACAACAGCTTTGCATAGTGTTGCCAGGCTTGAAGAAAGTGAGAAAACGGGCAGTCTTGATGATAATAATGATGATGATGATGCCCTTATTATCGCTGATACCTATTCAGGGCGATTTACCAAGAAGTGATTACGTGAATTATATATGCATATCAAGTAATAAATATTGTTACGTTTACGAGAGGGGTTTATTCAGAGGTGACGTAACAGTTGACTCGAGAGTATACAGTGAACGCGCACCAGAGACTTCTTGCCACCAACCGAACGTCCTCTTCGTCTGGCACCACCCTCTCTCCCGCTACACACAGGCACATACATAAATTGCATATGTGGTAACGATATTGATAAAAAGAAAGAAAAACGTACGTAAAGAGAGAAAGATTGCACTAATTCTTCGTTTTTTAGACAATTCAGATCAGCCACTATAGCCTTTCTTTATTTTTCTTTTGTTTTTTTCTTCCATTATGTCCTTCCTTTTCGTTTTTTTCTTTTCCAAACATTTGTTGTCTTTCTATCTGTATTTTTATTTGATTTCTGTTTTTGCTTCTATTTCTGACTTGCTTCTTATTTTTATTTTTAAATAGTTTTTCCAGTGTTATCGCCAAGTGACGGCGCCGTATTATATGGCATGCGGCAACTTGACGTCATCATCAAGGCACTCGAAGAACAAGAGAAAGAAGACCTCTCTTTGGCGCGAACGCGAGCTTGATATGCCACCGATGGCTATGCTTTTTATGCCATATCAAGCTACAGATGACAGTGCGTGTAACGGTAGACGTTTCAAACTATTCTAGAATATCTACTGGAGGTACAGTTGCTAGAATCCTACTACGCCATAATTCAGGCTTTCACTAATTAGCGAAGAGCCAACTACTTCTTCGTATTGTGCCACGTGCTGTTGCACAGCCGCACACTTTATAATGGGCGGGCAGCTTAAGACCACCAGCTTGTTGCGCGATTTACTTGTTTCCACAACTGGTGTGGTTGTACGATTCTGAAACGCAATATTACACGCGCTAAAAATAGACTCTTGCACAGCTTGATTGGTTGGTCGGCCCTTAGGTGCCTGGCGCAACCGACCACGGGGGATCGGCCATGAAAAGGACGCATGACATTCATATAGTGTTTTTTTTTTCAAAGCAGCTCCCAGCAATGACGTAGTAGCACTGTCGTAAAACACTTTTTGCCATGGTGAGGACCTAGATTCCATGCTCATTTCGGAATGAAAACGTTTATCATTTATTTTATTTGCACCTTCATCAATATTTTGTCAAGGACAAGATAATGATTTTTTTCTCACAACTGTCGAAGCAGTAATTTCTGCGAAACGAGTTCAATAACGCCTCAAAGGTCAACTGCAGCGAAATTTGGCACTCCGGAATAAAGTCACTTAGATGGAGGTAGTGCTGCCTGTCAAATGTCGCCTTCGAAGTGTAAGCGCTTACCTTAGAAAAAATTCTGCAAACAACGGTGTTTATGAGACCAAAACTAGAAAAAACGACTCCATTACGGCTGACCGGATGTGACGTAAACGACAAAAAAATTGTCTGCTCCGCGCTCTTCGAGCACGCACATCGTGGACGCCAAAGAGTTTCCTAATATAAACTAGAGGGCACTAGTGTTTATGGGAGCTGCAACGCACGGCGCGTGAGTGGGCATGGGAATGATGGGTAGTACACACATTTGTTTGATTTTCGTGCTTCTGGCCTGCTTCTGGTTCCGTGCGTGTTCGTGTGGCTTGGAGCTGTTTTTTCATGAAAAAAAAAATTTGCAAATGTTGAACGTTTGCGCTTGACAACCTTATTTTTTTAGGCTTACCATTTCGAATCGGGTCATACAGTTCAAAAGGGCTCGTTCTTTCCTTCAAAACAAAACCGTATCCAGCAATAAACGAAGCCGTAAGTACGATTTGCCACCCGCAAGTACGAAGACTAGGCAAATGTGTGTACTACCCATCATTCCCATGGTCGCTGAACGATCGCAGCGCCAGAGTACCCTCTAGTTGATTTTAGGAAACTCTATGGTAGACGCGCCGCTTTGCATGTGTGTGTGTGTGTGTGTGTGTGTGTGTGTGTGCGCGCGCGCGTGTGTGTGTGTGTGTGTGTGTGTGTGTGTGTGTGTGTGTGTGTGTGTGTGTGTGTGTGTGTGTGTGTGTGTGTGTGTTTCTATGCGTGAACATGCCTCTTATCAAACGCTGCTTCCCACTGGTGGGTTTGCAGTGTCTGACCCCCGTATTCAGAAATGATGCTTGACTTGAAGTTAACTTGCCATCGACTTCAATGCAGCACGAACACGTTTCGAGCACGCTGTCTTTAGGCGGTGCCAAGGCAGCCCAAGAGCACAGAGCGATTCAGCGGCAGGGAGGATTTCTCACAAGGAACTACGCGGCGACGTTCTGTAGTAATCGTCATATCTGGTTCTGTCCGATTAGCCTGGGCACATCCCCAGAGCTCCGCGTCGTCTGGTTGCTGGCAATTAGAGCAGCAATTATAAATTAAATACGCGACTGCAAGAGTTTTCACTGTTGTTATCGTAACTTACCGTATATGTACTACGTATTTATGGCCGTTTCCGCTAAAATAAAATTTCGTTACAGTTGGCCTTTGATTCATTTAATTATCTTGACAGTCGATAATAATACTGTCTAGGGTTTTACTTCTCGAAAACACGATATGTATGCGAGGAACGCGAAGTGGACGGCTCCGAAAATTTAAACCATTCGGTGTTCTTTTAACGTGCAGTCACGTCGCACACTGCACGGGACCCCTGAAATTTCAGACCATGAAGATAGCCCCACCGCGACATAGTATGATAATTAGTTAGCCCATATTGTGAATAATGTTATGCTCCGATATCCCATGTATTCATCATGACTCTTAACTAGAACGAGCACCACATATTTCATTTTACAGTGGAGCCATAATGCATTTCGTTACGGCGTTACGGGAGACTCCATGAGCGAATGGAGTTCCGGCATCAAGACCATTCCGACCTCTTGTGGAAGTAACTACAGTGCGAGATCTCATTCTATAGCTACTGAAAGCTTTGTTCGTGCATTCGGAAGGCTCCAGAGAAGTCTTTAAAATACAGCACTTATAGAAAATTAGCGGACCCTGAAGCTTGGGCTTTAAGAGTTGAATGTGAAAGTATTACCCTGTTCTTAGTGCGTACATCAAACACTTAGTGAATGAGTTCTTTACGACCTTGCTAAGCTTCACTATGTGACCTTAATGTTTCTTGTCCCCTTTCCTAATCCACCAGTGTAGGGTAACCAACCGGACGTCTTTCTGGTTAACCTCCCTGCCTTCTCCATTTTCTTGCTTCCTTTCTTTCTAAAGAAATAGGCGAAGCAGCGTGTGTGCCTTTTGTAGTGGGTGGCCGGCTTTAAGCCACGAAGACATTACGGTAATCACATGTTCTGAAACCCGCTGGCACTGCGTGTTTGTACCACGCATTATTCCTGCAATGTTCCTTGTTGTAATGTAAATCATGTATACAGGAGGCATGTGTTTGTAAACCACGAGTTACATTCACTGTATTTACAAGCAGAAGTTAATTTCACACTATTCACAAGCAGAACAACCACTTGCCACGCAAATGATCCCGGTTCGGTCCCCACACAGACCCAAGCAACCCGGGTTCGACCCCATTATAACTAAACATTTTTCGATCACTTGTTTTATTTGCATCGTTCTCGATGTATCTGCCACGCATAAGATGATGATTTTTCGCTCACAACTAACGATGCCGACGCCGGAATTTCTGCAAAACGAGCTATTTACCAGTGTTGAGTTAATAAAAACTACGAGGTTTAGAACATTCTGAAAATGCGAAGACAAAAGCCTGGCTCGACCAATAGCAATGTGATATGCATTTGTGGGTCCACGCGGGGACATATAGGCACCATGCAAGAGATTTTTCGAAGTGCTCACAAACGCTCACATCTTGTACACACAGATGGCCATATTATTCATGGAAACGTGTCCAAGGTGGTCGAACAATCAGTTTGGCACCGTTGGCGGGGAATGACCTCATTTGCAACCATAAAAAAAGAAAGCTCTATGATTCAGAAGCACTCACCAGAACTCTTCGGCCGAGGAGCGTGGCATAGAAAAAGAAAAAGAGGAAGATAGTGCTTGTTATAAATTTAATACAATTGGCAAATAGGGAACTTCCTGCAGCTAGCTGCATTTCGAAACTTGCCGTAGTAATTTGTGTAAGCGTACAGAAAGCATTACGAATGCAGGAAATAAAGAATGCTAGCATTTTTCTTTTAATATAGTACCACGCCCACATGTTTGAACATCAGAGCGAAAAAATAAGAGAAAAAAATCAAGAGGGATCTACGAAAACAAAAAAAAAAACAGCAGAGAGAAAGGCATAATCAACACACATCAGATCGCTCGTACAGTGTGATCGTAATTGATAACAGCGTAGTTCAGTGGCTAAGGTTTCCAGCAGTCATGCAATAGCGCTCGGGAAGGTCGATGCTTCGATTGCGGCCGCGGCAGGCGCATTTTGATGGTGGCGAAATGTGAGAGGCCCCGATACTGTGCACATGTGAGGTTAGAGCACGTTACGGACCGCTAGATGGTCGAAATTTCTGTTGTGTTTTGTTTTGTCGCCTAAAAGCTCTTGACTTATACCCACCTGGGGCATTGGCCACACTGTACCTCATAAAGTAGATTTGAATACAATAGCACTTAAAAGAGAGAGAGAAATCAGAGAAGCATAAGACGTGACGTATAAAAACAAATGATAAAAACAAAAGCATTTGAAAAGCCAGAGATAGATAGATAGATAGATAGATAGAGAGAGAGAGAGAGAGAGACAGAAGAGGGGAAAATATTCCACTTGCCTGAGTGAATTTATGTAACGAGGACAGAACAGCACCGGGGCCTGTACGTAAGTCACTGACTTCAAATAATAAGAACTTTGATCTTATTAAACTGAAATCCGAGCATACCAATCGGCATTTCAAGAAACATTCGGTGGATTGAGGCCGAATGGCGGCATGAGAGAAGGAAGTGTTCTATTGTTTCCGGTTTATTGTGAACTGCGCGTAAATTAGTTAATGACAGGCCAGATTGCTGAAGAAAATAGTTAGACCGAGGATCTCCACAGCAAAAGCTTGTCAGGGTCGTTTCACGTTGACGGGAAAAGCTTTTAGCGGGGTTCCATGATAAATTTCGGGAGTGCTCTTCTACGGCTTGCCTCGTAATTCTATAGTGGGGTCAAAACACAAAATCCCGCCTGTATTATTGAGTTCCAGCACAGCATTGCTAGAATCATACCTAGTTAGTGTGTGATCATTGATAAACAACAAATAAATAAATAAATACTGCGCGAAGTATGCAGTATGCCAAGTGAAGCTTGGCACAGTGAAGCAAGTTTGACGCTCTAATCCTCTGGCTAAATCTCCAAGTGTCTGAGCCAAGGTGTTTAAGAGTACATACATACATACATACATACATACATACATACATACATACATACATACATACATACATACATACATACATACATACATGCATACATACATACATACATACATACGTACATACATACATACATACATACATACATACATACATACATACATACATACATACATACATACATACATACATACATACATACATACATACATACATACATACATACATACATACATACATACATACATACATACATACATACATACATACATACATACATACATAAATTATGAATGTACGGATGCAATGAGCGTCCCCTTTATAATGGAGCGATGACATGTGTTTCACTAGGCTCGCGAAAAAGTGAATAGAAAACTTTATTTTTATGTTGGCCTAATTTCTTAACTTCGTGTCTCTTCAGACATAATAACCTCATTTTCCCACTACTTCTGTTTTTTATCTCTAGTTTTCTGCCACCAATGTTCTAACCGTCTCTTACTTGCTTCTATCGCGGACGTGTTAAGCTTTCCATGTTCGTCCTTAAAACCCAAAACTTCGTGTAGGCTTGTACCTACGCGTATAGCAGTGTGGATATCACCGCATTAAATCGGAACATATTCCATCATTTTCTTACCTCCCCCACAGCATCTACATCGTTCTTCTTCTTTATTGAATCTCGCTTTATCACTACGCCTTCTGAAGCAACCCGATCTCGCTTCGAGCAGTAAAGCGATTCCCCTTGAATTATTCTACCACGGAGCCACGCCAGGCTCGTAGCTCCTTTGGGAAAAGACCCTATATTCAGACCTAATGTTAGTGAAACGTCGTTTATAGTTGAGATGCTGCCCATATGAATTCATAAACATTACAAGTGTAATCCAATGGTACAGGCGTCACGTCGAGTTAGCGTCAATTGTACTTAAGTGCTATCCTCTGAAGTCGGTTCACGTAACACTATTAAGGGCTTCCATCCTCCTGGTTAGCCTCCTCCTCATCCTCCTCCTTTCCGCTTACCGCTCCCGGTGTTCTTACCCATGATGCTCTTGTCGTCATTATGCAACTGAAAACTGCTTATATAAAACACATGCGACTATTCACCATGCCTATCTGGAATATAATATTTTCACATATTTTAATGTCGTTTCGTAATGTCTCGCCTAAGAAAAAAATTACGCCACAGTCCCCTATCATTCCGCATGGTTCGCATAACATCGTATTCTATAGTACGCGGGATTTTCGAATTTTTTAGGGAAGCAGCAGTGAGTAGTAAACATTTCCCGATTCCGATCGGAGATACCCACTCAGGAGGATAATAGTCATCTGTGATCATCAGTGCTTCCTCGAACTTCATAAAACATCGTTAGGTTCTCTTTGAGAAAAATTAGGTCGCTGACATTTAAACTAAAAGCTTCTCCGCTTCTGCTTACTCATAGACTAGAAGCGGCTGCGGCTCAACACAACTGAGTGAAAAGAAGCAATGTTATTTGTTTTACAATCACGCAGGAGCCTTCTGTTTAACGAAGGACGTTTGATTTGGCTTCTCCGCAAAAAAAAAAAAAAAAGAGGCGGAGTAGTGTACGCTAACCTTTTGAAGCTTAATACGGTAAATCTGGCTTATATTAAGTGCCTGACATGGCCTTTTAGGATGACGCTAGGTCTTTCCTTGGCAGATTGTAATTTACTCGTACACCTTTGAAAATACCTTCTAAAACTAAATTATTTGCGTGCGGCTGTACCGGACATATTACAATTTTATTATGACATCTATTACTTGTGCTTAAACTAATGTGGGGTGATGTTGGTGGTCGTTGTCGTGGGAAACATGTATTTATGAAAGTGTCGTACTGCAAGGGTAGGTAGCGGACTTTAAGGGGCCGCCCCATGAACACTCAGTTGTGGGCCACCACCACCTCCGCATAGTGGTGGTGGGTGGTGGTGGTGGTGGTGGTGATGGTGGAAACATTTATTTATGGAAATGTTGTACGGGGAGAGTGGGGAATGGACTGAAGGGGCCGCCACGTACAAGCACTAGTTTGTGGGTGCGGTAAGCAAATACCTACTGGAACGAAGCTGCCAGTACCAATGGAATGTGCAGCGAACAAAATTTCCACATAGTGACATTTTGATTGACGTGAAGGCACTTACGATTGCTTGTCTCCCGGCCATTCTTCCACGTATTCCCTAGATATACAGACGGGAAAATTAGCGTGGAAGAACAACAACGTGAAAATTTATCTTTACGTTGTCGTGGCAGAACCTATGTTATAGGCTTCAAGCTGAGCGCTCACGATTTGCGACGATCAGACCGGCGTATGCTGGAAATTTACCCACGAACGTGTTAAAGGAACACCCATGACGATGCATCGAAGGAAGCGTGCGTGCGCAGAACAAATGTCCGAGCAGTGGAACGTAAAGCGCGCATATCGCTCCGCTTAAGGAGTCGATTCACTGGAGCGTGAAGATAGCTGATAATAAGCAGCTCTCAGGTAAAAGCGTCTATCCACAAGCTGGTCAGCCTCAATTACGTATGAGACCGTGCCTCTGCTTATGAAGCTTGCGCTGCGCCTCGCGAACTTGGAGATAATGCCCGTACGGTTGCTGCTGTTACCTATAGGTTTGCCAAGCTGGTGCTTTCTTGTTTCGCAAACATCAAGGTGAATATTGGTGGGCCATTGCGGCATGCTGTATCGCCAAATAGAACGAAAACCGTGGTTGATCACTTTATTTAGAAATTGGTATAACACAAAAGTGAAACGTGTCCTAACAGGTGTAGTTGAGCAGTCATTGAGCATTGCCTCACCAAAAGGTTCAAGGAATGAATGCTGCAGTAACAAATTACATTTCCCGGCATGAACGGAAAGCAGCTCGAAGCTGGCGGCGCTCACCTCAAGCAGAAAGCATGCTCGAAATGAGCATACACAGAACAAGCGCGGACAAACAATTAACATAGCTCGGCACTTAAAACAAGCTGCCCAAATAGAAAGAAAGGCGTTTGCAAAGAACGCACAGATATAGATAGAACGAGCGTCAACAATGGTCACAATTCTTCGTGTGTGAGCAAGCAGCACGCTCCTTTCGTAAATGTGGCCGCGGCAGTGAGCGAAGTGACCTTCATGCTCTTTTTAACTACTGTAACTTCAAAGTAAAGTTAGGGTGGAAGGACAAGAGGTACAACGTGCCCGAATCCCGAAATAAGCGCGCACGCGAGAGAGCCACCGAGCTAGAGAATAGCTATACGCACTTTGACCTCGCCATGTGGAGGCGCGCCCGCACAAAGACGCGCCTGGTGGCGTGGCACGACGACCTTCAGAGCGCGCGCGCACGCAACGCGCGCCCGTCGTGCCATCTCACTACGGATGAGGAAATCGCACTGAAGCTACTGATCTCTGAGGACCGCGAGAGATGTATGGCGTATATTAATGGCTTGCCGTTAACACGTTGGAAGAGGGTCGCTGTGTGGCTCAGCGGTTATCGTCACGCGTAGAGGAGGTTGCTGGTTCGAAGCCCCGCTATACGGAACTTTCCCTTCTCGTTCTTTCTTTACAAAGCTATTAGTAAATCTTTTAAAACATCACATCGTGACGTAAATCCGTCACTTAGCCGTGGTGTACCCCGGCAAAAAGACTTTTGTGTTAATGTAGCACACGTAGGTGGGTAGTATATAAGCCTCTCAATAAGAGCTGAGATATTGATTCCTACACTTCAGACACTGCCTTGAGTCTTTGGCCTTTCTTCCGCTTACTCCTTGAAAACAAATCTCCAGCTTGCTATTAGAACACTTATGTAACATCTGTCTTGTATTTTCGGATCGACACTGTTTGACCGACCACTGTGTGAGCGGTAACCGCTTCTTTGTACTTTAGAGGAGCCTAAAAAACAAGTCATTATCGATGTGAAACAACGTATGCTTTTGAGGCTCGTGTAAGTTTACATGTTGAAGCAACTGGTCTCGTTTCAATTCAACCTGTGAGGTATTCAGAAGGCATCTCCTTCATTGCGGCTGTGATCAATAAGGCGGGTATCGTGTAACGAGCCGCCCACGGCTCACGTCAGGGCCACTTCAGGAATTGATTGATATGTAAGGATTAACGTCCCAAAACTACCATTTGATTATGAGAGACGCCGTAGTGGAGGGCTCCGGAAATTTAGACCACCTGGGGTTCTTTGACGTGCACCCAAATCTGAGCACACGGGCCTACAACATTTCCGCCTCCATCGGAAATGCAGCCGCCGCAGCCGGGATTCGAACCCGCGCCCTGCGGGTCAGCAGCCGAGTACCTTAGCCATTAGACCACCGCGGCGGGCGCCACTTCAGGAAGAGACCGCAAATGACATAAAGTAGCAGTGACGTGCTTGGTGCAATGTAGCGCTGTGTGCGGCCTCATAACGAAGCTATATACGCTCGTGAAAAACACGAACAATCGCTTCCACTTCGGCATATTATATATAACTTCGGGTAGAAACGCCTTACTCGTAAAGGCTTACGCGTCTGGCGTGTGTTTTGCTGCAGCTATCAACTTGCCTGGCATGCACTCACTGAGATTTTTTTTTTTGCTTGATGTCAACGCAGACAACCATTGCAGGTATCACGTAGGGCCACCGTGACTCCGCGTGGACGTGTCACGGAAGCCGTGCCCCTAACCGTTGTCTCACAAGAGGGCGTCAAGGTATATCAGGTGGCACAATTTCACTGCCGTACTCACCCGTCAACTGGCCCTAACGCGGTGGTACTCTTCGTTAAAACGTGGCTTTCCAATGTGACGAACACACCGATGATCACTAGCCATGGGCTAAACGTTCTCAACACTGCCTGTAATGACGACAACAAAAGAGAGGCATTAATGAACACGAGCTCATTGCTTTTCCAATGGCAAACGTTAATAAATTGATTCGAGGTGCTCCCAGACAACGAAAAGGTTCAAATACGAGCACAAAAGCACTCGATATCTCCTTTTAATCCCTACTAACTCTGCATATTTAGCTTTAGCAGACCTCCTATTTGCTTTGGGCGGTACTAGCTACTAGTGTCATCCTAGTTTTCGTCTTAGAACTTCCGCTTGTGCACTCACTTCCAGTTTTCAAAATAGTCAGAAAAAGTATTTTCAAAACAATTCACCGAGGAGTATACTCTACTACCTAATTTGAATACCGACCGGAACTTCTTGTTGAGGTAGCGCCAACTGCTTTTGAAGTATTGGCTTTTCACCGTTTGTAATAACTTTAGTATGAAATACTAAAAACGCCGAGCAAAGTAAAATACACGAAATTGGAAAAAAAACGTTTAATATGAGCGCAATACGCCAATTGCGGTCATTGTGATCAAGGCTCCCGTATGGGGAGCCGAAACATGTTTTTTTTATTTTTGTGTATTTTACTTAGGTCGGCGTTTCTAGTATTTCAAACTATTTTTGTTTCCGAACAGACGGAATTCCATCGTACTCTTGACTGTTAGAACTTTTTGCGAATGTGTAAATTCTGGATACACTTGTTCATGTTGATGCTGGTATGTATGTATGCACCTCCTGCTTTGCACCGGCAACTTCGGCCCACAGTATCATAAATTAAGTGAATAACTAACTAACTAACTAACTAACTAACTAACTAACTAACTAAAAGTAATAAGTAAATGGGCGAGAAGCGAAAGTATGTAAACAAAATTTTTTAGTCTGAAATGACGTTATAAGCCTACTTTTTGAGAATGGCCTTGCCTGGGGCAGATGAAAGATGACAGCGATATGAGTTCCTCGTGTGTACTTTGGCTGTGACGTAGAAGTCGTTTACATGTTGTGCCCTCGGAACGTTGGAAGATACGCCTCTCAAGTTATGTTAGCGTCTTCTAATTCACTCTTCGAGATTGAAAATCCTTGAGCACGAACCTGTCGATAACCCAACGTTCAGACAAGTGGTTCTGTCTTTTCTAAGGCAGCAGCTGCCTTTGATGCCTTGTTGTTGAAGTTGCCACATTTTAATTCACCCTCTGCTCTCGAACTACTGCCTTGTTTACAACCTATACACGCATATTTATTGTGGAGTTGAAAATGGTGCCGGTGTTGGGAATTAGCAACGCAAGACACGTTCGCAAGGTGGCAAAGCGAGAATTTACAGTTAGGAAAGTCTGCGTTTTAAGCGGTATTTTACGAAATCCGCAGACTCACGTACGGCTTGCACCAAAAAAGTGCCTTAAATTTTGTTATTTATAAATATACGAGACATAGCTTGCGGTAAGTGTTGTCTCCATAACTGCGACATTTTAGTTCTAGAACAGTCAACTTCTACCCTCAGTGTGTTTGAGGGTAGAAGACACACTGAGGGTAGAACAGTTCAGCTTCTACCCTCAGTGTTCAACTTCTACCCTCACGTTTTTCCCGTTTAAAGCATCTCCGGCGCGTGCACGCGTGTTTGTGTTTTTGTCGCTAAACACAAATGCACGTGGTTGAACACCACGATTAAAATCTAGAGCAACGAAATAAAGTGGCCGATAAAGATCATATTCCAAGACTAAGATACTGTATCCTTTCCTATCTTTGCAATGAGTAACCTATGCGCCAAATCTGCGAAATCGTTTAATAACGTCACGTCATTTCACTTACCGATTTTATCGAAACACTGCGGTTCATGAAAACAAAAGAAGAAAGTTCCTATAACGACTTACGCTGTGCGGATCACCACACATTCATTGAATCTATTCTGCTACAAAGTAGGCTTATATAGTCGAAATTTCTTCGCCATTGTGCGTGGCTTACGCGGGCTTGATGGCTCTTTTTGTGGACGCCAGCTGCGCTTTGAAATAACACATGCTAGGAGTTGTAAAATAAATTCTGCGAATCTCACGTGGTATCGCCCGCAGAGAGTGGTAGGTTTGTCTGTGATACCTTGGCGCACACGAATATCACTGGTTTAACTGTAGGGCGAGCAAGTGTGTTGACATAAAAACCATCCTGAGAGTGCGACTAAACCGGGCACACGAGAAGGAACAGACGATAACAGGCGTCGCCTGTTCCTTCTCGTACCTGCGATACAGGAGTGGTGCAGGCTCTTCTCACGTTCTGTTCCTTCTCGTGTGTCCTGTTTTAGTTGCACTCTCACGATGGTTTCTGTGAAGATCGGAGATTTGCTCGTCGGCATATAACGAAGCGATGTTTTTTCGGGGCGAAGCACTAGACACAGCACAATGTCCCTGCGTCCATAAACCGTCTACAGCAGATGTAGGAACCGATACATTTGTGAACAACAAAAAAGGTTATCAAAAGGCTAGGCTCGTGACATACATACATACATACATACATACATACATACATACATACATACATACATACATACATACATGCATACATGCATACATGACATACATACATACATACATACATACATACATACATACACTACATACATACATACATACATACATACATACATACTATACATACATACAGTACATACATACATACATACATACATACATACAACATACATACATACATAACATAAATTACATACATACATACATCCATACATACATACAACATACATACATACATAAATACAACAGTACATACATACATAATTTCTTAATCTCATCAGCCCATCTAAATTATGTCTCCCCCAACCCGCTTGCCCTTCTCTGGGAATCCGTTAGTTACCCTTAATCGACCAGCGTCATCCTGTCTACGCGATACATGCCCTGCCCATGCCCTTTTCCGTCTTGATTTCAAATATGATAACCCGTACCCACATTTATCCTAATCCAATATGCTCTTCTTCTTGTCTCTTAAGGATTAACCATCATTTTCTCCATTCTCAGTTGCGTCGTCCTCAATTTAAGCTGAACACTCTTTGTAGGTCTCCAGGTTTCTGTCCTAGCTAAGTACCGGCAAGATACAGCTTTATGTACATCCTCTTCAGGAATAGTGGCAATCTCTTTTTTTTTTTACCATGTCATATTCGAGAGTGCTTGCCAAATGTGCTCCACCCCATTCTTATTCTTCTAGTTACTTCAATCTCATGGTTCGGCTCCGCGGTTATTACCAGTCCGAAGTAGACATAGTCTTTTACAACTTCAAGTGCACTATTACCTATCTCAAAGCGCTGCTGTCTTCCGAGGTTGTTGCACATCACTTTCGTTTTCTGCAGAATAATTTTAAGACCCTTGTTTCCTGCTCTCCTTGTCTAACCCCGTAATCATGAGTTGCAATTCGTCCCCTGAGTTACTCAGCAATGCAATGTCATCGGCGAAGTGCAGGTTACTAAGGTACTCTCCGTTAACTCTTATCCCTAACTGTTCCCATTCTAGGCTTCTGAAAACCTCCTGTAAGCACGCCGTAAATAGCATTGGGGAGATTGTGTCCCCCTGCCTTACACCCTTCTCGATTGGTATTCGGTTGCTTTCTTTATGAAGCACTATGGTAGCAGCTGATCCCCTGTAGATTTCTTCCAGGATGCTTATATATCCTTCATCGACGCCCTGATTCTGCCGTGTCTGCATGACGGCTGATATTTCTACATGCATGCATACATACATACATACGTAAACACACACATACATACATACGTACATATACATACATACATACATACATACATACATACATACATACATACATACATACATACATACATACATACATACATACATACATACATACATACATACATACATACATACATACATACATACATACATACATACATACATACATACATACATACATACATACATACATACATACATACATACATACATACATACATACATACATACATACATACATACATACGGACGGGTGGACGGATGGACAGATCTAAATTCCTGCGTAGTCAAGGTGCTCAAAACCAAAGCATGCGCATCTGCTTTTTATATCGGGCACATTGTGCTTGTACCAAACTTTTTTTTTAGTTGGGGCCTTCCGCTAGAATATCAAGACACCAAGTTCCACAAAAGTTCATAAAGGTCGTTTTAAACGTGGCTTGATCCCCTTCTTCTAGGAATTGATATAACAAGAAAGTGAAATGTGTCTTCACAGGGGTTAGTTCAGCGTTTATTGTGCATTATTTCGCCACATGGTGCACGAATGAATACTACAGCAACAAATTGCGAAGTCATGCGAAGAACGTCAAGAAGCTTGAAACTTGCAACATGCACCTCAAGCAGAAAGCACGCTTGAAATGAGCATACACAGGACACGCGAGGACTTACACTGTCACAGCTCGACACTTAGAGGGTCCCGTTGAAGCAATAAGAAAGATGCACTGAACGAACGCAAGTGCATAGACAAGACAAGTGCGAACAACTGTCCTAATTCTTAGTTATTCCTGTGAGAGCAGCGTGCTCCTTTCAATAAACGCAGCCGCGGCAGTGAGTGAAAGGATCTTTGTGTGCTCCCTGAATCACTGAGTATGATAAGCGCGTGCTGCATGGAGGGACCACGCCACCTCGCTCCGTGAAGGCTGCGCTTATCAAAACGCGAGATGCGGTGACTTTTAGAGAATGCCAATCGCGAGCCCATCAAGCCAACTCGCTGCTGATGACGAAAACGCGCTGAAGTTACAGAGCTCCGAGGATCCCCAAAGTGTGCATGTTGTATGTAAATTACTTGCGGTTAACAAAGTTCGCTATCGTATGTGGGCTAGTGGTTATAGCCGCGCGCTGATGATTGCGTGGTTGCTGGCTTGATGCCCCGCAACAGAACCTTTCTTTCGCGTTTTAAATGCAGGGCATTTCTAAGTCTTACAAGTCGTAGATCCAGCGCCTGCGGCGCCATCCACACACCTATACTGCGCACGCTCGCGTCTCGTGCCAGCTGTCGTTCCCTTCCCCCTTTCTTGCCTCGCAAGGCCGACGCAGGCAGCATCTGCTAGTAAAGACCAATAGCTTGCGCAGCACAACCGTTTACTGGCCATAGAGTTTCATACAATAATACCAAGAGAGGAATCTGGTGCTGCGATCGTGTACCCTCATGGGAATTACGGGAAGTAAGAGATTCGGATTGGATCGCGTTAGACAGTGAACTGTCTACAGATCTTTTCCTGCACTTCCCAGCACGGTGAAGATCAGTGCATACGCTGATGACATATGCATATGGGCATCCGGAACTACTCATCCATAATTACGAGCTCGACTACAGCGTGCAGTGACGATCACATACAAATATCTACGACGTCAGTGGCTCACTCTTTCTATTGACAAATGCGCAGTGCTTACGTTCACGCGCAAGCATATGTCTAAATACCCGATATTTATTAATGGGACAGCGATACCTGCTGTAACGCACCACAAGTTCCTTGGGGTTGTCGTACACAGAGATCTATCATGGACGAGGCATGTCGCAGTACTTAAATCTAAATTGAAGAGCTTTGCTCTCGTTCTTCGCCACGTAGCAGGAGCAAGATGGGGCCCGTCAGAATCATCGCTACTTCAATTGTACAATGCTCTATTTGTGGGATACATTCGATACAGCATGCCGGTGCTCTCCAATATGAGACCCTAGTTGTGTGAAGACGTAAGAGAGTGTTCAAGATCAAAGCTTACGAAGATGCTTGGGTCTACCGCGCTGTACTTCAACAAATGGAACAATCGCAGGGGCGCGGGCTTGCCCCATCAGTGTATACATGCTGTGCGAGCCACTTAGAGCTCACCTTCGATTGCTGAGCAGACACAGAAAGCACCCACTGTCAGTACTACCCGCCACTCACCCAGATTGCAGTTTCTTAAGAGTAATATCGCGGCATGAAAATATTATACCATCAAGATTTTCTCCGCCAATTGCCCCAGCAGTGCCTCCATGGGTCCTACCTAAACCACCTGTTTCTTTTACGATACCTGGAATTACGAAGAAGTCACTCATTTCTTCTGTTGGCCTCGGACAACTGACCCTATATCACATTTATACAACGTACAGTGATTCTCTGCACGTGTACACCGACGGATCCACCACGCTAAATACCTCCGCCGCAGCCTTTCTCATCCCAGACATGGATATCGCTCGACGATTCAAAGTGGACCATAAAACCACATCAACTGCCGCAGAGCTTGTCGCTATCCGGGAGGCAATAAGATTTATTTCCTGAGAGCGACCTCGAGCCTGGACGATTTTCTGTGATACCAAACCCGCTTTGCAAACCATTCAGTGCATCATGAAGCAAGGCCCGTATTACAGCTTGGCAATAGAAATCACAGAACTTATTCAGGTTGCTTCAACAAATGGCCATCTTATAACTTTCCAGTGGATTCCCGCTCATTGCGGCGTGATGGGAAACGAAGAGCGAGACACTGAAGCTAAAAATGTCTTAAGGAATGCCCCTGAAGTACGCATTGCGTTTTCACGAGCTGACACGAACGCCCTGCTTCGCTGCGTGATGTGCAGCTACACACTTCAGCACTGGACCAAACCGGAACGGCGACACCAGCGACTTCACAAATGGGACCCGGAAATGAGGTTCCGCATGCCCCCTAAATTGAAACGGCAACTCACAAGTATGATCCACCGCATTCGTCTTGGTGTAGCGTACACCAGACGTTACGCACATATCATCGGTCGCAGTGACACCGGTTCTAATTGTGAACACTGTGATGTGCCAGAAACACTTGAGCACATATTTTGTGTCTGCCCAGCATACGCACGTGAACGACAAACACTGATTTCTTCTACTGAACTATATCGCAGTAGGTCATTAACTGATGAGACCATGTTGGGCCCTTGGCCAGACACCAACAGTGCAACTGCGGCCACAAGAGCAGTTATAACCTTTTCGGAAAGAACTGGACTATGTGCGCGGCTATGAAGTGTGTCTCAGCTAGAAAGAACACTACATACTCACCTCTCTATCTCACCATCGTCATCCATTATTCTTTCTTTTCCCCTTTCCCTTCCACCAGCGTAGAGTAGCAGGCTAGAGCAAGCTATCGCTCAGGCCAACCTCTCTGCCGTTCTGTAAATAAACTTACCTCCTCCTCCTCCTCTTTTTCCTGCATTTTCAGTTTCGTTCTTCGAGTAGAGTGGGTAGTGAAGTGGGTGCAAAAAACTTAAGCTGCGCCTTTGTTGTTCCAAGAAGCTAAAAACTAGTATACCTCTTAATTTACTACAACGCTGGAGCTGTAGAAGGCGTGTTTGACAGCTTAAGCGGAGCGTCGTCCACTCACCGCTGCGCATCGATGCAGCGTCCCATGCCAGTGCAGGATATTACACTGAGATCACGTTTGTTGTTAGTGCGTCTTGCCAAAACTCGTTGAAATCAACTTCAAAACGATGGTAACGCGAAGTAGACACACTGCCATGCTCTTCTGACTCAACTTCACAACAAAACGAAAGGTGCGTTGAGGGCAGACCACTTGAACAGACGCACCTGGCATCGCAGCAGACAAAACGTTAAGTGTTTCTCCCTCAATACTGTGCTGTTATTTCCATAAATAAATATTGCGTACTTTCGAGGGCAAACCAAGAATGTTTGTTTACGAATGATGTAACGAATAATTTATTACATCTTGATGGCAAATCTGGAACGTAAAGACAAAACAATGCATACCCAGGTGGTTAAATTTGTCGAGGTTTCATTTCAACCGTCTAGTCACAAAAGCCGTTCGCAATAAAGTTTGCGTACCAACAAATGAAGCAAGTTTCAATTATATATAGCTTCATATTACTTTCTTTTCCGCTCGGAAAAGAAGCGTCAGAAATATCAAGAACGTGATCCATCCGAAGCAGATCCGAAGCCTGTACTTCCCATCATTCCCATGCGGGTACAAGCGCCGCTGAAGGAGCCTGCGTAGACACTAGCGCCAGATTCCACTCCAGGTACTATTGTATGAAACTCTGTCACTAGCAAACGCGCAGTATATAAAGTGACTCTTAAAAAAGAGAAAAGAAGAGAAAAATGAGCCCCGTTATTGTCTGCTTCAGTGAGCGACACCGCCACAGTAGCTCACGAGGGATGGGGGTGAGGAGGGATAAAAAGGATAGGAGTAAAGATGTAGGAAAGCCGAAGAAGGAGAAGAGAAGAAGAGACGTGAGGTGGTGAGCCAGAGCGAGCGACGACAAGATGAGGGGATAGAAGAGATAGGAAATATGAAGCACGGTCACTGGAGTCCGAGGACGGGGCGCACCTGCGAGAGCTCCTTTCGGCGTCGGTGGACGGCGTAGAACAAGTCCAGTAAATCAGAGCTGCACTGTCGTCGGAGGTGGAAGGTCGTCGGCGGCAGGAGGTGACGTAGGGCGAGCCCAGTCGGCCAGAGCATAGCCTCCTCTATAACTTTGTGCCCGAGCGGTCGGTCCCTCAGCGCCGTCCCCCGAGCTATTATGGGATGCGAGCGCTCCTGGCGGAGCGCCGAGGCGCAAAACGAGAGAATGGATGGCAGCTATGGAGAAAAAACCGGCTTTGAGTAACTACCGAAAGGGCAAAAATGAAATAAGGAGGGAGGCATTTTACGATAATTCAAGGGGAAGCGCTTTACTGTTTGAAGCGAGATCGGGTTGCCTTAGAACGCGTAGTTATAAAGCAAGATTCAGTAAAGAAGAAGAACAATGCACATGCTGCGGGAAAGATAAGGAAACGGCGGAGCATGTTCTGATTGAATGTGGAGATATCCACCCAGGTGTACGTTTGGGCACGAGCCTACAGGAAGCCTTGGGTTTTAGGGACAACAATGGAAAGCTGAACACACCCGCGATTGAAATAAGTAAGAGACGGTTAGAGTATTGGTGGCAGAAAATTAGAGAGAAAGGACAAAAATAAATATTGGAAAAATAAAATATGGACAGTGTGCCGTAAATGGCAGAGAACTTAAGCTGAAAATTTACCTTTTTTTCCATTAAGATAGAATGACGAGTGCGACGAGTGTGACTGACAAACACGACTTGGCAAAAGATTTTCATGTCAAACCATTGTCTCGAAAAGTGCTCAAGCTTTGAGCGCGAAATCAAATAACAAAGCTCACATTGCATTCTGCATACAGTGCTTGTGTTAAAAATTTGGTGTGTGCGCACTTCTTAACGTATACGCATAATCCAATGCAATGTAGACGGTTTCTAGACCGTCATAAACGCAAGCGTGCATAGGCCGCGTCGTCTGCTGTTATTATGGGATCGGTGCGGCATCTGGCGGCGAGCGCCAAAACTATAAGGGACGGATGGCGCGTATGTATTTAGCGCTAATGCGCGGGCACAAAAAAATATAGGAGGCTATGGCCAGAGCCACGCTGACGCCGGAAGTCGCAAGCGCGCGAGCGCGCGAGCGCGCGACCGGTCAGCCCGAAATCCAGCAAGCGAGTCCGCAAACGCGCAGTGCATCGCGCGTTCGGAATTCAGTCAAGGGTGTCTTTTACTTGGCTATCGCTTGACTTCACACTTTGCTTGACTCGACTATAGGTGCTGTGGAAGCAACAGTACCTTCAACCAGTAGAGGCGCATAACTATACTCGGCGACAGCTTTTCTTGACAGCACTGTTAGAGTGTACTAGAACTTTTGAGTGGCGCGACCGAAACGCTCTCCCCTTGCTTTCTCCGTCCCCCACTTGCGGCGAAAGTAGCGGCGGCGCTGCCATCGCCCAATCTTCCCACTTGGTTTACTCGGCTGGCTCGGCGGCATGGCCGGCATCTCGGTTTTAGTCACGAAATGACGAAGAAGCAGCGTCTAAACCATTTTTTTATGCGCCAGGTTGCACAACTGGATATCCGCGTGTGCAACAAAGTCGGAAGTTTTCGCTTTTTAAGGCCCCGAAAGACGAAAAAAGACGACTTCTTTGGGAGCGGAATCTTCCTCGGCTTGACTAGCCGCTTGACGCCGATTGTGGTGTGAGCGAGTTACATTTCGAACTGCATTTCATTGTGAGAGACTACGTACATGTAATCAATGGTGTTCAAGTCCGAATTCCTAGGGGAACGCCGACACTTGCCCCTGATGCAGTCCCGACGATCTTGCCCAACCTGCCTGCATATTTGACGCTCAAAACTCCGGCTCCGCGGACCCAAACAAAGCGGCGGTATCAGTGTGTGCCGGCTGAGAACGACAACAGAAAACGGCGACGCATTAGCACTCCTGCACAGCTCCTTGTGGATACTAACGGTGCAACTTCTGCAGATGGCGACGAAGCTGACGAGGCAAGCTCAAGTCCTTCGTCTGACGCGGTTGTCACTCTCGGTGACCTTCGTGGTCTTGTCCTACCATCAAAGTCATGGGAGCTGCACGAGTTTCCTAGATTTGCCGGCGTGTCGTACGTAGTGTGCTCACTGAATCCTAGCACTCGTGAACTTTGCATTCAACGAGCCGTATACTTCACCTGTGCAGACAATGGAAGCGTGCAGTGTGAAGGGTTCGTGCAAGAGAAACTAATCAGCAAGTCCAGTTTAGTAAATGTTCGAGAAGCCTCAGATGCTTTGCAGCTTGTTGCAAGCATCCCACTCTGTTGTGGAGCAGCAGAAACTTCATTTTTGCCACCATCGGACCTACCCACGGTCTATACGGGCAAATGAAGTCTAGAGGAGAAATCTTCTACAGTGTCAAAAGCGCACAGCAGCAATTAAAATTGAGTAGGCTATAAATTGCTACAGTGGCGTAAAAAGGATGTCATTTTTCGTGCATATTTTTTTACACTCTTAATTTTTTGGCGGTGCACCAAGAAGAAAAACAATTTTTCTTAGAAGAGGCTTGTAAGCGAGAGAACGTGCAAATAATGACGCGAAATCTCAAAATAAATCTTTGATCTTGAATCTTTTTGTATCTAACCTGTGATGGTAAATTTAGCAGCATTAGGGATCTCGGTGCATAATTCATCGATCTAAGCCAATTCATTGTTGCGCTTCAGTGTCCCTTCAAACGATCTTTCGACCATAACATCTTTTTTTTATTTAAATGCATTTTGGAAAGACAACCTGAACTCTGTCGTTCTCTTTGCTTTGCTTTATGTTATCTTTTGTATCCTGGCTCTATATTTTACGTTTTTCACAATTTACCTAATTGCAAATGTATTGTTTTTTTAAATACGTAAACCTTGCATTTTTATGTTATCAATTATGATGATCATTAGTTACGGCTCTGCGTTGCAGTGTTGTTGCATTTTTAAACTCTCAAAATCTTCCAGTACTATGTTTCACTTAGGACATTCTTGTGCAGTATTACTTATTTGCATTTCTGTGGGTCCTACAACAATGAATCTATTCCCATATTTCAAAACCAAATGGAGGTTTGGAAAAACTCTGCTGTTCTTCAAATAATATCAATAAAGCCTACTTTTTTGTCGTGTGTGCAGGCAGCCACAAGCAACGAGCCTTTTATTTGAGTCTGCAGCTTTGGTGTTTTACGTGGAATGGACCAAGAGTGCTTCGTTTTGTGTGCAGGATATTCCTTTTTTTTTGGGGGGGGGGGGGGGGGGCGCTTCCGGTGTGTACCGGCCAGCTGGTTTCTTGTCTAAAATGTGTAACTTTAAAAATTAAAAAAAAAAACGCGCTGTTATATCGTACAATGTGCTATGCTGCTTCGGGCTGGAGTGTGGTCAGCAGCAACTTCAATAACAATAATGCAAAATAACCTTTATTTGCGCGAAAAAGGGGAGGTATGTGAATAAGAAAAAAAAAGAGGGAGAGGTACCATACTAGGCGCGACGGAGAGGTACCAACAGGTACGCTGGAACGCCTGCCAGCCATCCGCCCGGGTAGATTGGTGGACGCCAGCGCCACCGCATCATTCCACGCCGAAATGGCCGCTCCCAGGCAGCCACTCGCGCCATTCAAAAGCTTCTAGTACAGTCTAGCACTGTGGAAGCTATAGAGCCGAACCACCTGCATGCGCGCGCGCCAGGAAATAGTACCTATTTTATTTTCTGATTCTAATAGCTACTTGGCCCGAATAAATAAAACTTTCTTCATTATAAGGATAGAACAAGTATGGGACGCTGTTCATGAAAAAGAAGTTATCGTGCGCCCTAGTTTTTTTTTCTTTTTTATTTCTTGGACGGCACCACGTTTTCCGCACGCCGGCTGCGTCTGCTGCTTGCTCTTGCAGCGGCGAGCACAGCATCGGCCGTGGAAAAGCTGCTCATCGTTGGGACGCGCCGTCTTTTATACATCACGCATCGAACTTTCCAGCCTTATCACTGGTGGCCGCGCAAGCTCTGAAATAAGCTTCACTGTTCGCGTCTTGCGCGCAATCTTAACAACGATCTACAACAATTGTGAGGCTTCTCGAACACTGAGGCGCAGTCTGCGCCGACCATTGCTGACAGCCTTTGAGGGCATAAACCGAATACAGCAAAACTGAAACAAGACAGGCCCGTGGCCGGATCATGCCGCAACCGGCCTTCCATTTCTCCTGTACCAGGGCTCAATGTCGTAAACGTTAACATTCGATCACGTGTGGCGCGTACCCGTATATACTGGGCTGAACACGGAACCTAAATTTCATTGTTATAAAGGCTGAATAATGCTGGGAAAACGTTCTGAACAACGGAAAATTTTATATGTACCAGTATATAAACAGCACAGTAACTAGCTGCATGCATGCATTCTCATCAAAGTTTAACTCTGACGTTCCCATTTTGCATGCATACATTTTGCTAAACACACTAGCGCAGCGAGCAAGTGAAAACCGAAACTGGAACCGAAATTGGCTGCAAGCTGCCGGACTACTTGCGTAGTAACACAAATGTGTGGAGGCCCCGCCTCCGTAGCCTTCGCTCCAATGTCAAGAAAAACTGTCGCCGAGTATAACCCAACATCAGCGTCCCACATGCAACGCGTCTCTTTCATCCAATAAATAAGAATAACAAGGACAAAATAACAATTAAGCATTCCCAAACCATACCCAAATACGCCACATTCACGCGATACTCCCCCCCCCCCCCGCCCCCTCTGCAATGCATTTACTCGAGTTCTCTCCATGAGAAGGTGTGGTCGGCATTTTTTTTTTTGACACTCTGTTAGTACATAACTTACAACGCTATATCTGTGATGAAATTACGTCATACGTCAGCGGTGCCGTAGTGCACCCCGGCACAAAACACTTTCATGTTAAATGTTGTGACGGACTTAGTCTTCTAGGCGTCCCGACATTTACAAAGGCACTTGAAGCTAAAGGAGTTTGCACATTGTGCCAGGACAAAGATTATCCTGACCTATAGTGCCTAGAATAAACTTATATTCTAGGCACTATATCCTGACCGTAGCTTACCGTTCAACTGTACCGCAACTACTAGAGCCGCATTCACGTCGGGAAGGTACTTGGGGCTGCAGGAAGAACACCCAGATGCTTTGAATAAAGTAGCAGTGGGCCCGAAGCGTTTGGTCGACGGCGACGTCACCGAACATTGTTTTTCAAAGCTTTCACTCGCACGAATAAGCGAAATGCTGATCGGTCACTCCATTACCGATCAGGAGGAAAGAAACAGAGATGGAGGCCCAACAAGTGGAAGAAATGGCAGAATGACCACATGCCGGATGTAGTTAGAGAATTTGATTGATTATGGTGGTGACACGCGTTGCCCATTCGTCCGGGACTGTAACAGTGGAGGCCCCGCCACGGTGGTCTAGTAGCTAAGGTCCTCGGCTGCTGACCCGCAGGTGGCGAGATTGAATCCCGGCTGCGGCGGCCGCATTTCCGATGGAGGCGGAAATGTTGTAGGCCGCGGTGCTCAGATTTGTGCGCACGTTAAACAACTCCAGGTGGTCAAAATTTCCGGAGCCCTCCACTATACGTTGTCTCTCATAATCACGTGGTGGTTTCGGGACGTTAAACCCCACATATCAATCAATCAATGTAATGGTGGAATGTTGTTCCCAATGATCACTGCTTGGACTATGTCAAAATAGAAATGATCCCCCATACGATGCTCCAATACATGACGGCAAAAGGGTTGTGGCACGTCGTGGGGCGTCAATTCGGAGTCTGTTTCTTCAAGCCGGCAGCGGTATCTTTTGTCACAACGTTCGTATTGTGGCGTCGGCGCTGTTTGACCGATGCACGCCGATGACCACAACGATTGATTGATTGATTGATTGATTGATATGTGGGGTTTAACATCCCAAAACCACTATATGATTATGAGAGACGCCGTAGTGGAGGGCCCCAGAAACTTAGACCACCTGGGGATGACCACAACGAGCCGCATACCGAGCGTTACACAAGGTGAAAATTATAACAGTCCCGTACTTTACCGAACAGATTGAAACACGAGGTAAAGAAGCCTTCGTCAGAAGGTGACATATACGCAATCTTTCGGTGTGAGGTATAGGAATATTAAACTTCATCTACTCCCGTTTTTAAAGTCACTGGCGAACAAAAAAAATGGCGCTCTTTTTCACAAATTATGTGATTCTGTTCGAACTTAGTGCTTTGTGTGTTCCCTTTTCTTTTCGTCCCTCTTCAGTGATCTGTTATTCTATTGCAGTGCCGTAAGTTACATTGTGTCTGTGTTCTATTGTTTGTACGTACCACTGAAGTCATATTGTTTCACGGTGCCGTTGTACTCACCGGTACCGCTGTTACTAGTGTCCAGTAGACTAACCCGTTTGAAGTATCCCAAGAAAGACAGTCGTATTCATAAATGTGGGGCCGAGAATTCCACCTTGAGGCACACTGCGATAGATGATATGACGCGTTGTACCACCCTCATGTACGAAAAACGTCATGTTGTTCAAATAGCTGCCAGTCTATTGGTAAACACGAGCTGCTGATTCACCATTTTCCAAGACATGCAGAATGAATTGATCCAATACGTTATTATGTGCACCCCTTACTCTCCAGAACAGTGCGGCAAAGCATCGTTTCATTCTTTTTCATATTTCACAAATGAAGACAGGTCAATGATGCTATTTATGGAAGACCGTCCACACCGAAAGCCGGCAATTGCATGGGGGTATAAATCACTCTACGCGAATCAGTATCATCATTTGCATAATTTTTCTAAAGTGGCTGACAAGTGTAACGGGCCGTTAGGAGGTCCCCTCTAGATGAGGTTTACCAGATTTAAGAACAGGGACGAGTAGGTGGATGGATTCACTCGAAGAACAGACCGATCCCCTGCTCCACGAGTTGTTGCAGACTGCTTGAAGGGCACGCGGAGCTACTCGACTGAGGTTGCAAAGACTTGATGACGTACGTTATCGCGTCAGGGCTAGATGATGAAGATAACGTGCATTCTGTGCATTCTGTGCGCGAAGCTCCTCTAGGGAGAAGAGGTAGCCCATTTCTGAATCTCTTCAGATAGGCGCATTTTTACAGGTGATGCGGGGTGGAAACTTCTAGGCGGCCTTGCTGTTGCGCAAGACACATGACACGGAGCTGTCGATGCAGCGACGTTTGTAAGCCGCGAACAATCCTCCATAATTCCATTTAAGGTTTGTGTGAGTCAAACGACTCGCACGAAGATTTCTACTTAAAATACTGGAGCGAGTTCATTTGCCGCTGAATGTGATTTTGCACATGCCTTGCCTCCCTCAAGCTGTAAATTGATTTAGTACACCTATATCATACTTACGCACGACGACAAATCACTCTGGGCCAGTAACAGTCCACCTATGCTACTCGCAAAATTTTGATGTTAGTTCAAAATTATAAGTAGCCTCCTCAGCGGGAATCTCAGACCCCATCCTTAAAGAAGCGAAGAATATGTGCTTCATTTTCTAGATGCCACGATTATGCCAGTGACCAGAACGGTGACCAGTCGATGCGAGTCCAAGCATTGCTCTTTCGTGATCCGCTTAAGTCCTTGATTTCTTAATAAGTGGGTATGCGGTCACTTCCACGAGTTTCATTGTCCGCAAATCACTGCACCTTATTACTTAGGCTTCGTGACACAGACGTCAAGTCGAGGCAGCTGCTGTACGACGATCTCTGCGGAAACGCAGGACTGCCATCGTTTGCACAGCGCAACTTCCGATCCGATGCAAAGGAGATTGTTTGTTTTTCCGCGACAGCCTATATTCTGGCTTCCTGGGTGGTGAGCTTCGAAATCGCCGGTGATCATCAATGATGAAAAGTGGCTGCTACCGCATCAAACCAGCTTGAATGTAAAATACATGCATCAACTATCGTGAAATCGATGTCCGTGTGTTTGTTTTGTCGATAAACGTGCTGGTTCCAATCAGGCTTTATATAGTGCTCGATAGATGTAAGCTGGCTCCGGATATTAACTGTGACTCTAACCCCCGCATTCTAAAACGTCCCTCCACTCAACGCTTCACCTTCACTTGAGAAGGCCGACGGGAGCGCCGTCTGTAGGCAGGGAATCTCACTGCATATCAGCGATAATCCGTTGCGATTCCTGGGTCTCGCAGTGTCACTTTTAGCCCAGCAGTGGCGCAGTGCTCAACTCTGTCAAGTGAAGCGTGAAAGTCGAGTCGAGGAGCGTTTCTGAATACGGTGGTTAGATGCGAAGCAGGTTATGGTCGACCTCGATTCGGTGTGCGTATACCACCCTACTGCGCGTGCGCAAGAGCCGACCCAAGCACTGCCAGAACGCGCTCACCCGCAAGTGCGTTCGGGCCTGCGTAAAGGGCTGTGTAGGAGGGTGTGGCCTCTCCCCTGGCACATTCTCAGCAATCACGTGATGGCGACGACGGGGAATGCGATTCTGCAGGCTCGCGATGAACACACGGGCTCCCACGTAGTGTGGCGATGAACCCGCGTGGCGTACTCCAACAAGACTTCGAGACTTGTGACAGCAACGGAAACACTGTGAATTCGTGGTTGTGCTTTACTTGCAAGCACGCGTTAACATCGGACAAGGCGCCCGTGATTAACGGAACTTTAAGTCGACCCACGTGCGGCTTCGCATACTACTCACGGTTCTCTTTATTTGAAGATGTTGTAATTTTTGTAACATGTATTATATATCATCTTCTACTCAGCTGACCCGCTTCTCCAGCACAAGGGTGCCAGCCGGTCTAAGAACTGGCTAACCTCTCTGTACTTCCGTTTTTCTATTTGGGGGCGAAGCTCCTTATAGCGGCACCCGTTCGTCCCTCGTAGCCGTTGTAGTGTGTAACAAGTATAACATTTTGACCTCCAAGGTGGTGCTGGTGAGAGATTTCGTCTGTGCGTTGTTGATCAATGAAAAAATAGTGCTTAATGTACATGCTAATGACTGCTAATGGGGAATGAGAGACAGGAGCATTCGGCTTTTAGTTAACGCGCACGCTGCGATCCCCATTAGCAGCCATTGGCATGTACAATGAGCACTATCTGAAAACAAAGGTTTGCTACGTTATACTCGCTGGGTGTAACCTCCTAAGTTTTAGAAAGGTTCAGCAAGCGTCGAGCCGCAGTGCCATGAATACAGTCAACTAGTACGTACCATGATTGAACTCGAGGTGGTTAAAGGTGGGAAGTAGATACGAAGCGCAAGCCGTAAGAAAGTAAAAGCCGAATTCTCCTGTCTCTCATTTCCCATTAGCAGCCATTGGCATGTACATTGAGCACTATCTGACAGGAAAAGGTCGCTACGTTATACTCGCTGGGCGTAACTTCCTTGGTTTTAGAAAGGTTAAGCGAGCGTTGGGCCGCAGTGCCATGAATACAGTGAACTAGTATATACCATGAACTCGAGGTTGTTAAAGGTGGGAAGTAGACCCGAAGCGCAAGCCGTAAGAAAGTGTGCGTGTACCACGTCTCGTTCAGTCCTTGGAATGACCTCTGGATGGTGGTGCTTCTATATGGGGAATATATGATGAAAAGATGCGAGATGGTGGTACTTGGAGTGTTGAATAGATGGACGAACGGACACACAGACAGATGCATGGATGGACGCATGAACGGACACAGGGGCGGATGCATGGACAAACGCAGGGACGGACGCACGAACAGACGCACGCACAGACGGGCGGATGGACGCATGGACCATCACACAGACGGACGTACCGATGGACGGCCGAATGCTTCACCCCCCTCTCCATCATTCACTCTGTGATGCGGCCAATTTTTTTTTTTGCTCCTCTTTCCTCTACCACAGACTATCGCCTGCACTTGTTCATCTACCGTGTGTCATCAATGTCTCTTTCACCCAGCTAGGTGTATCGTCTACACGAGTATCGCGGCCGTAATATGCTGATATTCGGCGCTTCACGCGTATAGAGTGAGGCGTTCATCTTTTACATGGCAGGTATGTTTATAACGTTATGATCCGTCGTTTGTGTTCCATACAATAATATCAGTGTATGAAAATTTCGGAACATTCCAAGCAGCAGGAACACATATGAGAGCTGCTATACCCACTTGGTTAGATAGGCCAGCTCCGATGATTTTGCGACCCTGTCATGACGATTTTATGTTCCTGAGACACTCTTGTCGCGCTCTCGATAGCTGAAATGCTCCACAAACTCGAAAATAATTTTTAATAACCAGAAAACCACATTAAGATAACCGAAAACGAACAGAGTGCGCTTCTGCGTGTGACGTAATTTTTAGGGGCGTGTGACGTATTTACGTGTGACGTAATTTTTTATAGCGAAAGAGTTTAAGAGAATTTTATTTCCGGATATATCTTACACAGCTTATGTGCACGCAGGAAAAAGGACAATGGCGATCGATGCGTATGTACAATTCAAGATGTTATATACAGCGAAAGAAGTTGTAGCGTATGCAGTGACGTACAATGCAAAAATTGTACAACAAAGACAGGACATTCATGACATCGAGATGATTAAACTTACTATATGAACAAACAAGGGGAGGTCATTCACAGTGTAGCGTGATGTTTCGCATTCATCAGTGAGGACAATTTGCTCTCGCGCTCAAGAACAATATTACACAAAAGGACATGTTTCTAAAGAAGCAAAGAAAAATACACAATGTAGTGTCACAGTGGTACAAGCTCTATAGCCCACCTCCTCAATAGGGGAGGAAAGGCGTGGACACTCTGTTGTTTTTTACGATAATAATTATAGCGAACGTTTAAGAGAACGGGTGCTTAGCGGCACCCGTTCGTCCCTCGTAGTCGTAGTCGTAGTCGTAGTCGTAGTGTGTAACCAGTCTTACGCTTTGAGCTCCAAGGTGATGCCGGTGGGAGATTTCTCCTGTGCGTTGTTGAACAATAAAAAAAATGGCAGCATGCGCGTTAACTAAAAGCCGAATTCTTACGTCTCTCATTTACCATTAGCAGCCATTGGCATGTTCCAGTAGGAAACGTTAGTAGAAGTAGAAGTGTTAAAAGCCGACTTCTGCGGTCTCTCATTTCCAGTAGCAGCCATTGTTTACCTCCAAGGTAGTGCCTGGTGACATTTCTCCAGTGGGTGATTAAACAATAAAAAGTTTTCGTTCGAAACGTCGTTGATTGATGAAAATAAACCAACGAAAGTCGCCAGATGTTTTCTAAAAGGAAAACGAAAAGACGCCAGATGTTTCTAAAGCAAAGCAAAAAGAAAACGCCAGCTGCTTAACGAAAGACGCCAGGTGTTTTCTAAAGCAATGGTTTTATAATCAAAACCATATCGATACAGGTTTGTTGTTGCCGATGCTCGTTGCCGTCGGTGTGTGCTCGTATAGATAAGGATGCCGAAAGGCGGGGGCGCAGGGCAGCGGTGGCGCGCGCTCGCAGACAGGACCCTGAAGTGAGAGCACGCGAGACAGAAGCGCGCTGGGAAGCTGCGCGACGTCGCCGCCAAGATCCTGCTGTACGGGAACAAGAAGCCACATCATGAAGGCAGCGTCGGCAAGATCCCACCATACGTGAACAAGAAGCTGCAGCGGCACGTCAGCGTCGGCAAGATCCTTCCGTACGGGAACGAGAGGCCGAGGCAGCACGTCAACGTCGCGAAGCAGATCTTGAAAACATTCGACAATGGAAAGCGGCGAGGAAGCGCGCATATCGCCAGGCGAATTAAGGGAAGAAAACTTCACGGTATTACTTTCAGGAGCTTCACCTAATCTCATCTTCATTCACCTCGTGGATCTGCTGTCATTTTTTTTCACGAACCTGCATGATTGCGCATACTGCCCGCCAGATCGCACTACCTGCCCATGCCATTCGCGGTGATCAGTTACAACGCTTACGCTGTTATGGTGGACATATCGCGAATCGTGGGTGGCACACGACGCGACACCACTTGCCACCTACGCCACGCCCACCAACACGGAAAAAGAAATCACACGCTCAATCAAGGAAACACCGGTTGAACCCACGCAATCAATAGCGAACAAGCAGACGCTGCAGTGGCACATCAGTTCCGTCACTTCCGCCAGGCAAAAATCAACGTCACACACACAGTGTTGCCATTAATTCTGGCAAGACAGGTGAAAGTTTGTGGACAAGCTTTGAAATTCATTTGAAAAGAATCTGCGAAACTCTCCAGCCTGCGATTTGGCATGAATGACGCAGATGTGCAAGTGACGTAACCAGCGACACTTCTTACTAAAGGAATTGTATACTTGGTGTTTAGAAATTCCTTTTGATGATTGAGAGTACTTTGAACTCTACCATAGAGTTCCAAGTAGAGAAGAAAGTTGTCCCAGTTTAATCGTATGAAACGGGGTACTGACGAAGTGTGTATTCACATGCCCCTGAAGCAGGGAATCCAGCTGGAGGTGAAATCAGAGTCAGCACTTTGAGAATTTACCGTTAAACAACATTGGTTTCAGCAACGGAAGTGGCGCACGTTACCTCTATTTGTTGTTTTTGAATGGGCAGTCTTCACAGTGCACAGGAATTGTTTTATGAAACCATCATGCGGCCGTACGAAAGAAGCACCGAGCTATATTTTCAGATTTTGAATATAGGATATCACACTTACTGCAGCCTAAATTACGACACCTGATAGCTGCGAATATGCGACATGTGCCTCGTACGAAGTATCGTGAACTGCTCTTACTTAGGCGTGGAAGACTTATAGTGTTCGGCGTAATCTAGTTCGGTGTTGTATATGCGAAGAAGCTTATGGCGGAGTACAATCCGGTGTGCACGCCCACACTCACTGCGCATGCGCAACAGCTGGCCCAAGCACTGCCAGAACGCGCTCACGCGCTACCGCATTCCGGTCTGTGTAAAAGGCTGGGTAAGACTTTGTGGCATCTCTCCCTTACACTCTCTCAGCAATAATGTTATGGCGTCGGCGAACAAGATTTCGTAGACGAGCGATGAACCAACTCAGTGTATCCTAGCAAGAATGCACTGGCACGCGGTAGCGCGTTCGGGCCTGTGTAAGTGGCTGTGTAAAAGGCGTGGTGACCAAACTTTGAACTTCGAACTTTATTTTCCAACACAAAAATGCTCAGGTGCTCCCAGGCAAAAAAGCTATAAAAAATTCCCCCGCGTCTCCTAAGGAAATCGTGAGGAAATGCGAATACATTTCTTGCGCCGAGAGAGCGTACCGTTGCCATCAGACATTCGCCTTCACTGACTTCTGCCACAACCTTGAGTGGCACCCAGCCAGCGAACGGTCGAGGGCGGTGGTAGTAGTAGTTAGAAGAAGAAGAAGAAGAAGGCGCCTAATTTTTGCAGCTTGGTAGGGAGCATGGCGCAGAGCCGGCGGGAATTGGGGATGGAAAAAAAGTGGATAGAAGAGAGTGGGGCGCATGAAGGAGAGAGAGCGAACGGTGAAAGAAGGAGCGGCGAAGCACTGCACCTACCCTCTTCTACACTCTCTCGCACCACATGCCCTGGTTACTAGGGGAGAGGACAAGCTCACTTGCCCACAGTTGTTGCTATGGGAGAGGGTGTGAGAGTGGCGAGATAAAACCTGCCGGCGTGTGGAGCACGTCGTGGACAACGCTGGTTGCCTGACATAGCCCGACTAAGAAATACATTCGCATTTAGAACAACTTGAAGGGACCTGAGGGGCCTTACAGGGAGCAATGAATAAATAGTCACATTAAAAGCGATATTAATGACACAATAATCGCACATTGAAGCATCTGCCTGTCTGTCTGACGTAACTTTGTCCGCAGGTCAGACAGACAGGCACATGGCTCCATGTGGGATTACTTGAACACAACCAGAAAGTAAAAAAGGGGCTCTGATGGTTGCCTGGCTGCTTCTTGCGCAGGAATGCGAATGCTTGCCGGTATTTGATAAAACACCTGTCTTGGCTACTCACCCTAACAGCCGTATTAGGCTCATCATTGAAGTGGCGGCGATAGCAAATCGAAGCTGCGTCAGCAAGCCATTCATTGCACTAACAAAAAAAGCTAGATTACTTGAATTTACCCGCACATGATTTTTCTATGTAAAATTGGCTTCTGCTTAGTTTTATTCTGTCTTCATCTTTGTGCGTTGATTGATATGATTGTGATGTGATGTGACAGGTATGTACTCTCGGTACTTCGCTATAAAATTTTAGTTGGTTTGTTGGTTGGTTCCTCAACACCTTGGCGCAATCCACCTATGGTGATAGGCCATGAATGGGACAGTGCCTTGCTTTTAAATTAATTCACTCCTTTAAAGGAAGGGTTGGATTAATTAGGTAATACAGGTAATATTTTCAAGGTGTTATATTTCTAAACTAACAAAAGAAACATTGAAAAAGAAAACATAATGATCACACAAAAAAGAAAAAAAATCTACACATAAAACAACTAAATTTATCTATGTTTAGCATTACATGCTTTTAAATTCTCGTAGGAAATTTGTAACAGCGGTAAAAACGCTCCTGTGACTGAAACCAAATGCGACTACGCCAAATGAAAGAATCACCAAAAGTGTCAAGTTTAATTCCAACTTTCGAAGGGGTTCTTCTAGTAGTCTTTTCCTTTGACTTTTGAATTTTTGGCATGACAAAAAGTGCTCCAACGATTCAATCTCATTACAACAAAGGCACAAAGGCAACTGTGCCAGAGGCAACCTGTGAAGGTAAAAGTTCTATGAAGGGACTCGACAACGCAGCCTTGTAATTACTATTTGTTCCTTTCTTGATGAACACCACTTCTTCTTCCAAGGGAACTTTATCTGTAGATAGTCAGATAAAAACAAAGGAAATTTTTCGAAGTTATTGGCCATTGTGCGTTTTTCAAAGCGTGCTGCTTTGATATATTCCGAAGTTTGGAAGCTAGCGCTTGTCCTCGTTGTCATCTTCGTCCGTTGTCTACCTTTATTGCGCCCCAGTTGTCAAAAACAGAGAAAAAAAAGACTTTTTTGTGCTTTCTTTTTTCTTCTCTTCTTGCCCTTTTTTTTACTCTGTTTTTCACGCTGTTACCATGTCGAAAATCGAATGATGTTCTCAGGATTCTTGAGAGAGAGAATATATTCAGCTGGTGCAACAAAATAACATTCGGAGCTCCTGTAGAGAAAGAGACATCATGCGACTCGGTAATTCATGGCTGGTCAATCTTGGATTTGTGTATTTAAGGTAATCTGAGATAATCTTTGGGTGTGTAACACAGAGGTAAGACATTGTCGCATGAAGACATTGGGGATGTCGGAAATGAAGTTTGTGCGCGATTCGCAAAATTCGAATGGTCGGGGCAAAGACATTATGATGAGAAATGAACCAATGTATCGAGGCATACAAATTGAAAATATCGCAGTGGGTAGGCTTATTATTTTAGTATCTTATTTCTGTATCTCACATACCTAACTTATCTCTGAATTATATCTCGATACATTGGCCACGTATATTTGTGAGCTCTGCATAAATTAAATGTATTTTGTCCGGCTGTATCATGACACTTTAAGAAACCTGTGCTCACAACAGACCAATCATCATCACGTGACACGATGGTTACGTCACAAACTGGCGCGAAAGTCGCCCTAGATCAATGTTGCCAGAACGCGAGTGCTCACGTGAAGTCTACGGTGTTCACTTTATTAAACAATGCGCTTTGTTGATCACGTGGTACAGTGTATTAAGATGTAAGGGAGTAAAAAAATGACACAAACGAGTAAATGCCGGGGTGCATCGGTAGTTCATTGTTAACTTAAAAGAGTTACAGATGGGCAACAAGACAGAAGGAAGTAACAACACAAGGCGTTTGCGTTGTCGCCATCCTATATCTTGAAAGCTAGTTCTCGTTCTTTAGCACTGCTCCGTTTGATAAAAAATTATTAGGTTATCGCCTTCGGCTAGCCATGAAGACATAACATGTTTATCCTGCCTACATTTCTGCGCTTAATAACGCTGGCGCCATCTGTGAAGTCTTTTCGTAATCGCACGCGAATCGCGCGCGGCCTGCCGGTTCCGGTCCGGCGCGGCTGTTTCGAGCCGGTCGTTCGTTTCGCCGGCAATCACGTGTTGCCTCCTGAGCTCGAGGTGGCGGCGTCCCCATCGTTCGAGGTCCCCCACCCTGGAAGCCCGCGAGAGGAGAATATAATTTTTCTTTTCCCGCGCGACAGATGTTGCGCGCCGCGCGGAGGGAGGAGTTGCACGGCACGCCACTCTCCACGACAACGCGTGTATGCGTAGTGGCCCGCGGCGGCGCAAAGCGTATCGTAACCGGCCGCGCACTTCTCTCAGTGCTCAAGAAGTGAGCACTGGACGACGACGCCGGATACGCACTTTGCGTGTCGATAACAGCTCGTGCGCGTCGTTGTCGCTCCACGGTGGTCTCCGTCGACGACACCAACGCTCTCAGGCGGCTGTTCTCTCTCCTCGCCGTCTTCTCCGGAACTTCGGGGGGGAACGACGTCGCCGACTTCCGTGCGACCGGACTCCTTCGCAAGCCGATCCTCTGGCTGCGCACGACTCCGAAGTCCACGCCGCGGTGGATACCTTCTTCGAGCCGAGGCTTGGTGTTGCTTTTTTTTTTCTCAGCGCCACTTTTGTTTTCGGAGCATCGTCGACTACCCTTCGAGCGTCCTGTCCTGTTACTGGAGTTGACGTCGATAATACTCCAGTTTAAGGGAGTAAAAAAAAGCGTCGCCGTGGTTTGACCTGGAAGGTGAGTTTACAAGCGTCTTACCTCTTTGACAGAACTAGAAAGGAAGCTTGATGGCTTGTTTTCTTCTTTGGACACGATAATAATGACAACCAACATTCAAAGCATAAGAAAAGTATGGGGAAGTTATTTGTGAGAATTGTGGCATAAATGTAAAAAGAAAAAAAAATGAGTGGACGAAAGACAGCTTACTGGTGACTGGGACCATGGCCGGAGTCTTCGAGTAGCGCGTTCGATGCTCTCAATTTTCCCCGGCTTCATTGTCTGTTGGTTTTCGGTAATGTTACTCTTTGACAGCCTTACGTGGGAATTCGCAACCAATGGCTGTGTTTGGGAAAATGTATGTGGTTTCTCTAAGCGACGCTGGCGTAGCTTTTGGCCCCTAAAGCGGCTTCTTGCACTTATGACCTTTTGAAATTGTTTTTCTTGACAATCGAGAAGCCAAGTGACATAGCTCAAGTGGTTGCGTCGCGGCAAGACGTTGATGTTAATGCGGTTTGTGGTGACGAGTCGGTGAACTTTTCTGGCCATTAGGAAGAAACTAAAGTGACCAATCAGTGCACTCTACAAAGCTTGCCTGTTCCCTGAGAACCGAAACATTGCATCATGCTCGCCTCAGGAAGAGGCTGTAACTACAACTAGCAGTGCCCCTTAGCTCCAGTGAAGGAAGGGCAGTACTATTTTAAAATACAGATATCGACGTACAGCGTTGGGTGCTCAAAGGGAATGCGTGATCTAACAATGACACGTGCGTCATACTGCAAGGATATCAGATTTACATATAGAGCCGCAAAGTGATATTACTTTTTTTTCGTTAAATCGTCGTCAAGCAGATTAAGTCAGCTGTTGTTGACTTAATCCAACGTGTATATTGCATTGCCATAGTGTATATTGCACAATGTGCTTTTAAGAAACAAAATAGTGAACATGCAGGTAAATGAATCATCTGACAGTAACAAAATGACAGGAGCATATTCAGCGTACCGATCTTGTAGTTGGCTTTTTCTAAGCGATCAAATGAACATCGACCATTCAGGCCTATCACTCTAAATTTGAAAAAAAAAACGCGAAAGCTTTTCATTTGACTTTGGTTTAAGGAGGCGTGATGTTTTGTGAGAGTAAACTGAAAAGTCAGATTTCGTATCATGGTTTCTATTGAACACTAGAGACAAATGAACGCTTGGTTTTCAACGTGAATTATCTCCCGTGCCTTTACATTACATCTCTTTCTTTTTTTGTTTTCATTCACGCAGTTCACGGAATTTTTTCTCGTAACTGGCGAATCAAAGTTCTTAACGAGTGAACGAGCATGCAGTTTTAAATATTTCACACGCGTGACACGCATTACGATCGACAGTTTTATAACCGCGAAAAATTTACATGAATGTATGCCGAGGTTTAGACTTGACTTTACGCGAGTGCGAGTGTCATGAATTAATTATGTCGTATAATATAACAATTATTTTCAAGTTAGCGCGTTATTGTTTATCTAATAATCGTTCTCTCAGTAATACCATGCTACTTCATAAAACTTTGACTCCGACGACCCACTCAAACCACATGCAATAAGTATCTGCCTGTTGCAAGTATTACTGAAAATGTAAACGAAGATTTTTTTGTAGTTATTGCCAAAACGCTCAAACTTCAACGGCTCGTTATACATGGTACTGTATTCTGCAAAGTGATCGCGCGAAGCGAGACATCTCACCCGGAATTGTTATTAAGACAGTCATGGTAAAATTGGTATCTCGTATAACGTAATCTTAGTGTTGATCGTCCCTTTCTAGGCAGTAGTGCACGGAAATGGTATAAGTCGCGTCTACAAGCGAGGACGACGTGTCGTAAAAGAATACAAAAAAGGTCAACTTGTTCGTCACTGCACTGCTTACTATGCTGTCCGCAGACAGGCGCACATTTTATAATTGGCTTCTCATTTCGTTCTCCGTCGCTTTCTTCTTGTTCGAGAAGGTGGAAGTCGATACGCTTTTAAAAGTTTATGTTAAAGGCCCTTACGGCAGGTTATTTCTATGCGCACAAACTGCACTGGTTGTGACGAGCACAAATTACACTTTTTGCTTTCGATTCATGAAGAAGTGGAGAAATCGCACACTCGTTGGGCGATATAGCTAAGTGCTAGCTTTTCGTTTTCTTACCTTCAAGACACCTTTAAGGGGTGTTACCTAAAGGGTGCATGTGGAGAAAATATACAGAATGGCAACCACGTGTTCTAATTGCGATACACTTAACGATACACTTTGCACGAATAAAGTCGGGTAGGTAATGGCGGATGCTCTGTGGCAAAGCTCGTTACATTCAGATGATGAGCATGAAAAGGAGGCAGAAAATGTCTCGGTGTAGCTCAGCGGACGGGTGACTTGCAAGCTGTAAGGCATGACCGTGGTGCAATGAAATATGCTAGCTGGCGGGGTGATGAGTCTGGATGGTCACGTGAGCTGTAGAGAGAGAGAAATAAATAAAAGGAGGAGACAGGGAGGTTAACCTAGAATAACTGGTTTGCTACCCTTTACGGTGGTGGGGAAATACCTGTGGAACAGAGCTATACGGTGGCAATGCGAAGACAATAGGTGCACGAGTTGATAAAGATGATTCTTCTTTCAATGATGGCGCACTGACACGATATGAGTATAAGGAGTTTTTCATGAACACGTGAGTTAAAATATGCAAAAGAACTGGTCATGGACCTTCGTTCCTGTGTTTACTACATGCGTTTTGCGTTTGCCCTTAATAAAGAGCGGAAATGCAGAGATCTGCTTAACAAGCCATTACACGCCCTATATGAATTCAAACAATATGCCTATTGGTCAATCTGTCGGCCGGAACTGACGTCATATTTTGAACCTGTGGAAAAGCTTGATCATGCAAGCCTATTTGGGGATGCTTGCCCGTACACTGTTCGTGGCTACCGGCGAACAGTTCTTATGAACTTTTCATGACCTGAACAGATACAAAGGCTCTACAACTTTGCTTTGCCTATACAGGGAATGGGGAAATGGGAGGGAATGAATAGAGAAGGAAAGAGAGGCAAAATAATATGACAGCACGCATAGCAATGCATGTACGGCGCATGCCCAGAAAGTCATAAAAGTGGGAACAGAGTACGGATCGACTTCGACTGTTTTAGATTAGGTGCACTGCAATCCAAGACGTTACCATGACGTTCTACCTCTGACCGACTTCAAAAAACAGGATGGCTCCAGCAGAAAAGAGTGGGCTTTTGTCTAGGGAGACCAGAGTAATATCGATTTGTGGCTCTGTGTGCCAAATCCTAGACTACTTCCGATGTACATCGAGGAAACCGGCTTTCACTTACATAGTTATTCGTCATTTCCATTGGGAATGCTTTCAAACGAAATGAGAACAATAAGAAAATTTTTTGGTAAGCCAGGATACGTTAACGAGTCTGTGATTGTGTCTACTCCAGTTGCTGGCTTCCATCCAGCAGATTATAATGTTATCGTATTTAGCGTACGTTCACTTATATACGGCCGAATCATCGCGTTCTCGCCCAGTGCATTGTTTTCATCCATTTGTGACTGTGGTCTCGTGCGGCATAGGAGGACAAACACCAGTGGTACACATAGCAGTCGTACTGTTGTACCAGCTGTCTGCGCAGTAAATATCGTCCCGACGTGTGTTGGACGTGCTCATGGAATGTAATCGTCGTAGGTTCCTGTTGCATTTACCTGTCTGCACTTTTGGGGAGGCGAATTATTCGTTGAAACTAGTAGTTTCTGCTTAAACATATATGACAGTTATGTGTCATGTTTACTCGTAGCAACAACTGAACCCTGCTATGTTCCAGATAAAATCTCCTTACAGGATGTTGAGGCAAATACAGTCGTGACCAACATGAGATAAAACGCTTAAATCACACTTTAAAGGTGAATGCGGATAAATTCAGTTGGCATGCGCAGAAAATGGGAACACAGAATGCTAATGCAGAAAGGTTTTGCTTCCGCTTTCACCGTATGCTTCTTTCTAACTCGTTTATTTGCCTCTTTGTCTATTATTTCTCTATTGACATGTCACTTCTCTGTCTTTTCCGGCGTGCATATACACTGTGAAAAGTTTTCTGGAGGAACTGCGCAGTTACCCCGAAAAAAGATCTTTGCTCCTCCAAAAGATGAAATAAGCGCAAAAGATTACTCACGCAAAGGCAATGAGGGGCACTTTCCTCATTGTGGAGTAAAAGCGCCCGTTTTTTTTTTTTTCGAGTAGCTGCAGGAATGTTGTGCTGTGTGCAAACGACCCATCGGTGCCTACACAAGCCCGTTTCCCTTCCTACGGGGCCGTAGCGTGGCGTGGTGTGGTGGTTAGTGTACGCGCTTAGTGACTAAGTGGTCGTGAGTTCGAGTCCCCACGTGTAATGCAAACTTTCCGAAATTTATTTCTGAATGTGGTGCCTGCACATTGATTGTATGCCTAATCAAATGCTGGCTCGCACTTCAAAAGGCTGGTTAAGTCAAGCGAAACGAGATTTTTTTTTTTGCGCGAAATAAAGGTTGCTCCTTTGTGGAGTAACCGCGAGAGTGTGGTTACTCCTTCGCAGTTACTCCCAAAATGGTGCAATGGGTGCGGCCGGTTAGCTACTCCTCTGAAAAAGCAACCTCGATACCCCTTTTCTCTTTTACCTTTTAGAGTGCACTTTTGCAAAATACGGTGGCGTGCACTGGTAACTGCAGTGCTAGTTCTATGTCAATTGGTAGTATGCAGTAGTAACTGTCTGTTAGATGTAACACGGAATTATGCGTTGTTGTTGTTGTTATTTTTTTTATAAGTAATGAGACAGCCTTTGGCTTTAGCACCCAAATGTGCGTAAACTTATGGATGTTTAGCACTCACTCAGGCACCTATGTAACTCAACAGGACTTCGAAACGAGTTACGATGTATTCCCCACCACCTTAATTGCCTACCGGAACTGTCTACAGCCCTATTTGGGAACAAAGCTCAGTGTCAGTAGAAGCATTGCAGACGGCGGTGAAGATGGGATGGGAAGGACATCCATAGTCGCAGAAGATGGCTTCTACAGCCGAGTGTTCGGTTTGGTTTCCCCATATCAGGGTAGAACCGCCCTGAAGCACTGGGTGTGGTGGTGTGCCGGAAAAAGCAGATCCCTCCGTGTTTCGGCAGGTACAATGTCTTTTTTTCGATACGGAAGCAGTCTTTTATTCTCTCGACTGGTGTTTTATATTGTCCTTTTCTGTTGACTTTGGAACAGCGCTCACTTGTCAGCTGCTGGAGCTAGACAGTTGCAGCGCGGCCATCTATAATACATCCCCCTGTTTCCTCACTATTTTAGTTGTGTGAATAGTTCCTTAAAGAAACAGCCACGTACACAATTACGCGTAGTAGTCAGCGCGGTCTTCGTTCAGCGCGTGGCTGAGCCGAAAAGTTAGAGGTACTCAGTTCCTCTTAACTCGGCCGCGGTGGTCTCATTTCGAAGGAGGCAGAAGTGGTAGATGCCCGTGTACTGTTCGAATGTCCAGTGAACGTTAAGGAACACCAGATGGTGGAAATTTCTGGAGTCCTGCACTACCGCTTCTTTCATAGTCATATCTTGGTTTTGGGAAGTAAAACCCTGACATATTGGTATTGGCTTCTTAACTGCACTGAACGTACAAGGGAGGCATTGCCTTGCTTTTCATGAATGCTATCGACGGTCGTACTATGCGACGTCTAAATGACGTGGCGTGACGTGACATCTTCCAGCCGCGTCTCCTGGTGACTTGGTTCGGGACGGTGCGATGTCATCGCGGTATCATCATTTGGTCAACGTAAGGTTTCTTGAAATCGGCTGGTGATGCCGCTCGTTGAACTTTTTTTTACTTTACGAGATTGGTAACATCTTCTCATTAAGTGAAGCGTTGAAGTAACAGCTACCTTACAATACGCGACAAGCGAACACTGACAAGCGAACACTGGGCACTCAGTGTCAGCATGTAGGTCTCCCCCAATAAACCCCCGATGATAAGGCTGCTGTCTGGTTTCCGTAGAGTAAGGAAAGAAGGAAAATAGAGGGAAAAGAAAGGCAACGAGGTTAACCAGCCTATAGGCAGCCGGTTTGCTACCCTGCGCATGGAAGAGGGATGGGGGAGATGAAAGAGAGCGTAGAGGGAAGTAGAGTAGGGGACACAAAACGCACATTGGGTGACGGAGGCCTCTTGGTTATCGCACTATTGTAGCACAAGGATACAAATAAATCAACCGAAATTTACCAGAAAAACAAAACAAAAAAAGCTTCGTACTTCACGAAAAGTTTGCCCTTGCCTAGGAATGAAACCTGGGACTTCCCATACGCGCAAAGCCACGAAAGCCCTCTTACACTTCTTAAGGGACACCAGACTTCACGACCGCTTGTGAAAGAGCAGTGTGAGACCGTGCTGTGTAGTCTCGAGCTGACTATTCATCATTCTCTTTCTTACTCCGCTTCTTTTCTATCTATTTCCTTTCTATTATTTCTCTTTCCCCCACCGCAAGTGCAGGGTAGCCAACAAAGCCAAGCTTGGTTAACCTCCCTGCCTTTCCTCTCTATTTATCTCTCTCTCTCTATAAGACAAACTTTCGGTATACAGAGAGTGCCTTCAGTGCGGTCGCTCCTTCTTTGGCCCACAAAGGCGTTGATCCAGGATTTGATCTCTTGACCAGGACGAATTTTCGGAGAACGTTTTTTTTTTATCTGTTAGAAATCCGCATGAATTTACTTGTATCCTTTTTCTATAAACGCGTCGTCTTTCGATTTTCTCTTTCATAACACGCATTGTTTTGGGCTCTCATTCGCGCGCCAGCCGCAACAGTGCCGCGGAGACGTTCTCCCGGCTTGTTTCCGTATGCGCGACGCTTCACAGCTTTCTCCTTCGGTCACGCGCATTATAACATTGCTCTTTTTTTTCGCTGCACCAGCCCGACCGGTTGGGCGAGGCGCACTTTGCTCAACGCTGTGCTGCCGCGTGCTCTGTGTATACATGTATGTATACCCCGCAGCTGATCCCTGGAAACATCGGACCACGCAAAAAAACGCGGGAGAAAAAATAATCGACGCTAGACGGAGTGAAAAATGTGACTCAGCGACAACCACCGCGCTTGGGCAACCGTTTATATATATGAGAACGGCTTGACCTCTTGAGCTTGAGAGAGGGTCAGTGCGGTGCGGGCGTTGGGCGCAGAGTGGTCGTGCCGTGCACGAGATCGAAGTACATACGTTACATGGTGAGCCTATACGACAGCGTTTGTGCCGTAAAATTACTTATCCACCCATTTTTTTCAGCGCCTCGATCTAGGTACATATGCATGCATTTTTAGGTAAAGTTTTTTCACTCTATCATATAAGTTGGAAACAGGAGAGAGAGAAAAGAAAGAATTATTAGAAAAGTAGAGAGGTTAACTAGACTAAGTCCAGCTTGTTACCCTACACGGGGGGAGGGTAATGAGCATAGAATAAAGTTGATTTCGCATGGCTCTTCGAAAGAATTCCTGAGCACTTCCCAAAAAAGCACGCAATGGTTCTTGTGCAAGTCGCTGTTGGGCAAACTAGCCCTCGAACTCGAAAATCAATGTTGTGCGAAAGCGCAATAACCCAATGTAAGGTTCTGAATAGCGAGTATGATGAGCACAATGGTGTGTGATGTACGAAAATGTGGAGAAACGTAAAATTAATGCACAGTTATAGTACGTGTTATTGTAACGTGGGCTAGTGTGGCCCGTTTCGTCTGATTTCGTTACCTGCTTACATGTCTGTTGCTGCTGCGGACTTTATCTTTGTTAGTTTTCACATCACGAGTACTGTCTGCTCAACGAATGTCGTATATTTCTTTCCGCTTGTCTAGGGCCTTGATTTACATTTCATATGAATAAATAAATAAATAAATAAATAAATAGTATCGTCACATCATATTGGGTTTTCCTGTGATCGCATTTCATGTTTGCAGCCGAAACAAGATGAAAGTTGAGTGGTATAAAAAGGTTTAAAGTTATAAAAAAGAGTTATTGCTGAATGTATGTTGCCGGAGCCAGCGCTTCGGCAAGGGGACTCATCTTTTTCAGTGCAGCAACTGCGTTAGCACTGTGCCTTTGTCATGTTACTTGAATCTGCGGCGCACACCCACAGCATCCCGATGAAGTTGACCTCTTTCCTCATTTATTCTATATGATCCAGGTTTTCGATGCGTCAGTCGCTACAAGTGAAGGAGACAGTAGCTGACGCAGTTTTTGCACTGACGAAGACGACTCCTCTGGTCAAAAGGCTAGCTGCAGCGGCATTCTCGGTACGGGTAGTATTTTTTTTCACCATGCACGCTGAAGAATGTGCCCTCTACATATACAAAGGAACACTCCATGGCACATATAAACGCTTTATGCATACGCAGTTCTTTGAAATTATGCACATTTAGGTTGGCCCTTATTACCTGCTATTCACGCCCATGTAGTGTGGCAGAATAGTTGACGTGTCGACTAGTAGAAAATGGTGACAGTGAAGAGTTGTCATGTCGTAATCGTTTGGCATGGAAGTATATGGTATACTGTCTATTCTAGTTGAGTTGTTCTTGGCAAAAAATGTTTACTTCATTTATCCACTATCAATATACACACATTTTAGTAGTTTAGAGTGTGCAGAGACAATACCCTAAATGTAGCCATCTGCGCAGGAAAAGTGTTTACGCCGGTAAAAAAAAAGAAGAAAAGAAAGCAACGATGAACTTACGAATTACCTGTTTCTGTGACTTGTAATGCATTTTGTGACACGCCGTGGTTGAGGCAGCATTGACGCACAATTATTATATGACCTCAGTTCACAGCTCGATTTGTAAGCCGCCTTACAGTGAATGCGGCGACCACTTGAGAAACGCGGGGCTGTGCTTGAAACAATCCCGCGTGTGTCGTCAGGTCAAGGCCATACGGTTGCGAACGATTGGAGGCGGGTTTCAGTACAGCTGTGGGTTACTCGTTCGAGTTAGAAAACACGCGATTTCTTATCTCACATACAGACAGCGTCAGCGTGAAGGCCCGCTCCTAAAAGCCCGTCCATTGTGACAAAAAAACTTGGAACTGTGCTGCCCGCAAATAGGAAACCTGCTGCGCTTAGCGCTTAAACCTATGGGTGATATCGATTGCGTTATCGCTTCGCGGTGTGAAAGAGCTCGGCCACTCGAGCCTCCACCGAGAGAGCAGGCTGGATTTTTCGCGTCGCAGGCTTTGGTCAGAACCACGGGTAGCGTGGTCTCGCCGCTTCGGTGTCCCGTCAGATCCCGATCAAGAAACCGTTATGTGCCCCCCTCTCCCCCCACCCCGCGTTTGTTCTCCGGTTTAAGAAACTGTCAAAAAACATTGCTGTTTACAAGCCCCTCAAGCCACCAAAGCCATCGAAGAGAGAAGCTGCCGCCCCTTACTAATAACGATGATAAACATCATTGGGGTTTGAAGAAGTACTTGCATGAATTTTAAGTACTTTGGGATTGATGCTTTAAATAAGAACATAGATTTCTAGAACCTTAAGAAGAGTACCGTGGTGTCTGGGAATGCATCGCATATATTTTCGATACCGCTGCGCTAAAAATAGAATTTCGGTTTTGATATCGCTGGGTGGCTTCACCGTCACGTTTCGTATCGGTATGACGTCACGGTAAGACAGCAATTCGTGACGTAGTCGTGACGTATACGCAAACAATGATGAGCGCATTGTCATGAAGAGACTATGACAGTGGTTTCTGTGGTTCAGGTTGCATGCAGGGCACGGAGTTCGCGAATTCAATAGAACTGCGTTGACTAGTCGGATAATGTCCATCGGGGTAAGGCTGGCTCGCTGACGCTCAGCGACAACTTAAATATTAAAGAAAATAATTTTTACATGTTGGCTGACTCCAGTGTGCGGAGTGTTGACACTGCATACCAAGGAAACTAAAAATGTCCCTTTTCCTGCGTCTTGAAATTGTTAGTACACCTTAACGTGTCAGAACCACTATCTGATTATACGGGGAACGTTTCAGTGAAGGATTCTGAAAATTTCGATCACGTCTTGAACACGCACCCAAGTCTATAAATACGAGACGCGGGCCGCGGGCGGTTTCACCTCCGTCGAAAACACTGCCGTCATTCAGAAGACGTTGCCTTTCCTTTCTAAGTTCCGCCAAACTTCCTGCGCCATGAAGTGGATAAACGAAGAAACTTTATTTAAAGTCCCGCAGTGCCAATTTTTTTTCTTGTTTAAATGACGCTTCCTCAAGAAAGATTAGCAGCCCGCTTTGTGGCTGTTGGGCCCGACGGCTAATCTGAAGGTCCCGGGGTCGAGGCCCGGCCGGAAAGTCTGCATTTTCGGTGGAGGCGACGGCGCAAGGTAGACTATAATTTTTATTATTTTTTTATTTATAATACCCTCAGGGCTAAAAAGGCATAAAAGAGGGGAGTGGGTAAATACATGAAAAATACAAATAAAACAGTGCAATAAATACATATACAAGAATACAATAAATACAAATAAAACAATACAATAAAAGACAGATAATATTAACATTTCAGCTTCGTTGTAAAAGTTGGAAACCTCGTGGTCTTAGAATTGTTGGTAAGACAGAACATCTGGCCAATGCTGATACTTAAAGGTTCAATGAGGGAGAGTCTATTTGCACGTCAAACGATCGTGGTATTGAGACCCGAGCATAGACTTCGCGTATGGCGTCATTGGCAGGATTGCACTTCGCTTCATGTCCTGTCACTGGCAGCAGCAGCAACAACAACAACAACAACAACAACAACAACAACAACAACAACAACAACAGCAACAGCAACAAAAACAACAACAACAACAACAACAACAACAATAATAATAATAATAATAATAATAATATGCGGAATTTTACGTTCTGAAAAGCACAATATATTATCAAGGACACGGTAAGTGAAGGCTCTAGAAATTTCCACTGCCTACGGTTCTTGAACGTGCGCTGGCATGGGCCTTTAGCATTCCGCCTCCATAAAGATGCAATAGCCGATTGAGCCTGCAACACTCGGGTCAGCAGCAAAGCACCGTAAACGTTGTCCCATCGAGGCGGACAACAGTAGTGATAGCGTCAAGACACCGAGAACCGCGAAGCGGTATGGCGCGAGTTACTGCCGCTTCCCTTCCCCCATAACTACTCGCACTAACGAAAATTGCGGTGCAGCACCAGGCGAAACGTATACGCATCCATTCAAATTAAGTGCCTGCCATAGGGCGTCATATTCAACGTTTGTTGACAGCTCGAGGACTAACGCGACTTCGAGCTGTTGAGGTGCAAGTATAGGCTATTCCTGTCCATTGGATGGCCGATGTCGAAGAACAGTTAGAGACTATTAAGGTACCCTGTGAATGTGTAAACGCCATACGTAGGAACAAACACTTTTAAGCTAATTTTCTTCAAAATAAACTCAAATTTAGTTCTTGTCACCTCTTGTCATGTGTCTGTCCCGACGTTGGATGTGTCGTTAGGGAAGGCCACCAGCCAATATTAAAGAACTTAGGAATGATGGGATGTATGAATACGAGGCTATATTCACGAGCCATGGCTGCACGTTTAACGGCTGACGCCGCAACATCGACACACAAATGGACCGCCCTATGCGGGCCGCGAACACTCCAATTATCGAAGTTTATTTCAATGGGCTACAAAACCGAGGTTCGATATGGCGAAGGAACTTACCACGCGTATATTGGAACATTAAACGCCCCATAAAAAAGCGTGCTATAATAATGAGCATCGGACATATATAGGACGGCATATTTAACGATCTGGCTCGTGGCTCATTTAGGGAATGGGGACTAAGATAAATATCGTATACGCCTTCAGTAGGGTTGATCTTTCGTTCTGGTAGCCTCAAATGAGGCATGTAATATTTTAATCTTTTATTTGATGCACCTAACCGGAGCGCGTGCCCCCTGCTTTTTTTAGCCCTCTCTATCTCTATCTCTCTTTTTTACTCCACATTCCCAGTCTTTTTTGTTCACAGTTGAGAACAGCAGACTGGGACACACGTATTTGGAATGGAACGCTGGCTGCGGCGGCCGCATTTTCGATGGAGGTGAAAATGATTGAGGCCCGAGCTCCTCAGATTTGAGTGCACGTTAAAGAACCTCAGGTGGCCGACATTTCTGGAGCCCTCTACTACGGCGTCTCTCATAATCGTATGGTGGTTTTGGGACGCTAAACCCCAACAATTATTATTAATATTATTAATGTTATTATTATTAGTATCATCATCATCATTACATATGTTTATTTTCACCGACGTCGAACAGCAGATAGACTTAGATAATTCTCTGCAAAACAACAGTTAAAGTCACACTATTTGGGCGCCGCCGATTGTGGCTTTAGAAAAAAGTGGTATAACGATTTAGAGTACTACTTTACTAAGGGAGCGCATAGAGCCTTCCCGTGGGCCTCGCACTTATTGAGGCCCTGTCCCTATCCCTCGCAAAGGACAATCACGCCCTACACAAAGGCTAAGTGAACATGCTATAACTCACAGATTTCGGCACTGTGTCTGTGAAGGTCCCGGCGCCGGCGAGCTTTCGGAAATGCGGCCCTCGAACGCTAGTCATGTGCTGAAACACGTATCTGTACGTGCCGTTTTTCATTAATCGATGCACCCTCGATCGGGGGCTCGTCTACGATGAGCCATTTCTGATATCGCAGCCTGGTCTTTTATCGCAGTCACTTGTCATTTCACGTTGCCTCATGGTATTGTTGTCCGCATATGAATGCATAACCATTGTTTGTTGCACGTAGCAACTTAATTGTTGCGCTGCTAAGAACATGCATGAAGGGCCCGTCCCCGGCATTTAAGGAGCACATATTTATAGGAGGGAGCATCGCCCAATGCGACAAAAATAAATAATGACTGTTCGCGGGTTTAACGTCCCGAAACTGCCGTATGATTGCGAGAGACGCCGTAGTGGAGGGCTCCGGGAATCTCTAACACCTGGAGTTCTTTGACGTGCATCTGACATACGCAGTAGAAGGCCTCTACATTTCGTCTCTATCGAAATGCGACCGCCCCAGCCGGCATCGAACCCTTGACCTTTGAGTCAGTAGTTGAGCATCGTAGCCACTGTTTCACCGGGGCGGCGAAAAAGAAGGAGGAGGAGGAAAGAACTTTATTCAGAGTCTGGTGAGTAGATGGGGTGAGACAATGGCCCCGCTTAGGTTACAACCAGGAGTCCCTGAATCCTGCAGCTTCCTCGGCCCGCTGGACGGCCCACATTCGGTCTTCGAGGACGGGGCTGAGCACTGCGCCTTCCCAGCGCGCGCGAAGGCTGTCACCAGAGACTGCATACTCGTTATGGGCACTAATCCCTCTTCGTTCCCATAACAGGCTCCAGAGTGGCTCTGGAGTCACAACACTTGCAGCTGTCTGTTTTGTATATATCGGGATCATGTAATGTGCGAGGGTGCATGGTTCGGATGCGTCCTAGTTTGTAACTGCCGCCATTCAACAGACTGTCTTTTTGTTAATTTTGGGTGAGGGGGTGGGACTATGAAATACGTGAATAAATTAGAAGAGAAATAAAGGATTAAAAACTGAAAACAAGATGGCAGGCAGACCTAAAGCGTCTCTTGCCCCCTTTTTCACGATAGAAGAAGAGCTACGTAATTTTCTTTTTTATTTGTGTATAGGACTGATTACTTACTCGTCGCATAAATGATTTCGCGTCCCAAAAGAACGCGAAGAGACTAGGGGAAAAAAACAGTAGTGCAGTGCTCCACGGCATTGTTCAGGGTCGTTTAATTACCGCGCGCGCAGTGCCCGGAACGCGGATTCTCGTCGACAGGATGCATGAACTGAGCGGTGCGCTACCTACCACTCTTCCTAACGGCTAGGAGGCATTGCCTCAGTCGATGGATTGGCGCGTGGTGTGACGTCACTACAATCCCTGGACGCTAGCTGTTTTGGACTCGCTGTTTTCTATCGCCGCAGGTGGTGAGGTATACGGTCGCGGCCACATGTTGTTTGACTGCCGACCACTTTCCGCACATGCAAAGCCGGAGAGTACGCGCCCCGACTGTCACTTTCGTTTCAGTTTATTTTCATGTCAACTCTCGCTACGTCGCTACAGTGTGATTGGGCTTCCACTGCAACGTGCCGTTTTGACGAAGGGAAAGAGGAAGAGATAGTTATAACTACGGGCAGATCGGGGTTTACGTTGGAGTTAATGGGTTCTCTTATGTTAAAACAGCCAACGTGGCTTATCAGTTCACAAGAACCTGATACGCTAGAATTACTCGCGAGAAATATTTCAGTGAGTCATGATAACAACAAAAGTAGTTAGGGTTTTAGGTGCCAAAACAGCAATATCATTATGAGGTACGCCGTTTTGCAGGGCTCCGGAAATTCCGACCTCCTGGTGTTCACTTAAAGGGACACTAAAATCAAATAGCAATTTACGTGAGAGAGAAAGCTCAGCGTATGACAACATCTAGAACGACAATATTATCAACAGCGGTGCCCTACTTACCGAGAAATTAAGGTAAATGCACGAGAACACACGCGCCGCTGTATAGGACTTTCGCAAGTAATCCCGATGACGTCAGAGTTATCGCCTACAAGTAATCACTACTAATTAAGCTAGCTGCAATGAAAAAAAGAGCCTCCGTTCATCAAAAGACGTAAGAAAATGCTGCTTGTGCGTTTCTGTTTGATTTATGGAAAAAAGAACCGCTGTACGTTACTAAGGGGAATGGCGTGGGTTGTTCAAAAGTTCAATTTTCGCCTAGTTAAACTGGAAAGGTCGTGCCGTCTAGCGGAGCCAAGTTGAACCAGACACGCCTGTCATCTCGGAGCCAATCACAGGAAATTGTTCAAAGAATGTTGTTGCTGCTGTGACTCGCGCTGATTTCGTTCTGCTGCTACTAGTGTCGGCGGCGGCGCAGTAAAGCCGGGAAACATTGTGCATGGCAACAGTGACGGGAGACGTTCCGTTTGAGGCGGGTAATTTGAGTGCGCTAACCGGACGCAGGCCACTAAAACGTAATTTCATTTCAAAATAAGCACTTGATTGGCAATCAATTGACAATCAACGTCGACTTAATAATTGCCTTTAGTGTCCCTTTAAGATGCACAGTACAATTAAGGGCCTCGATTGCGTTCTGCCTTCACCGAAGCGTAAATACCGCGACTGTATTCGAACCCAGAACTTTCATGTAAGCAGCTGGTGCGAATCTCGAGGTTATCCCCATATTTAGTGAAGGCCAAGAGTGGGGTTGTAAGGGATCGTTGTAACAATCACCACCCTAAGTAGCAACTGCAGGTGGGAAGTGCCAAGTTAGTAACTTTACTTCTACGACAGTTACTATTTACAGTTACTTACAACCACGAAAATACAATGTAATTTAGTACCATGTTAGTACGGTTACTGAAACCAGTGAGATATGTTTACCGAACAGTAGGTTTGCAGCTACTCGTTTTTTTTTTGTGTGGCTTAACAATTGCAGTTACTAACCTGTTACAGTCTTCCTATGTTACGATTGAATTTCCGGAAAGATACCTTTGTTTTGTACCCTGATTGTGGAGCACGTTGTAGCAAGTGCTTCCGGGTAAATTGTTAATATTGTTGCGCATACGTGCCAGTGTTCTAGAAAGCGCGCCTTCAATTAAGCTAAGTATACTTCATTCTAGCCCGGACGGAAGCGGTTGTCGTGCACAGAATCACGCGCGCTGTCTTAAGATATAGCAGCACTACACCACAGCATCTGAGCTCTACAGCGCGCCGCAATACATAATGTTACTCAGGCGTATACACGGGTCGCTGTTGAAAATGAACAAACACGCACGGGCAATTTAGCAACTCGAGCTGTTGTCGTTGTGCCGCCGCTTGAGAGTAACAAAAACTTTTGCCAAGGCGGTGAAAAACGACTGTAGAAAGTTTGCGAGGCCTTCTCTCTGTTCCCATTTAGAGATCACTAGAGAAAAAGAAAGCCCCTCGCTACGGCATCTCTTGACGTTCTAGGGTCGCCCTTATCGCTACCCCGACAACTGCTGCGGTAAACAGGCCGATAAGACGAGCGCGCCAGACGTTCGGGAGTAAATGCGGTGACTCTTCCGATACGAGCGGCGTATACAGCAGCCCTGGGTGACACTCGAGCAAACTCGGCTTGGCTCGGCTCGGTTCGGTTGGCTCCGTATGTTCCGGGCCGCCGCTCCTGGGTCGCGGCCTTTCTGATTGTTCAGCGTGACGCGGGATTATGACGCTGTAGTGGGGTCTTCGAGGCTGGAAATGGCAAAGGGGGAGGTCACGTGCGCGTTTCTCACGTCCCGCGCTTTTGTTGGTCGCCTACTGTGACGTCACCCTTCTGTAAAGTCGCTCTCCATTCCCGTGGCGGAGGGGATGATGGATGGACGGCGTGTGGCGGTTGTTGCATCGTCCTTTCAAATTTTCTTTTGCCGTTTTCTTTCTGTACCAATTTTACTTTTATGCTTTGCCGCTTGTTTGCTGCTGCAGCAGCCAGCACGCTTTCTGGTTCGATCCGATCTGAAGCTGTCTTTACCGCTTCAGTAGTCACGTGCTGTGTTCGCGCTTCATCCTTGCTTCCAAAAAAAGGGTCGTGTTTCGTCTTGCTCGCTTATCTTCCACGTAACGCAGCAACGTGAGAACATGTGTGCGTGTTTATTTCTTTGTCTACGTCTCTCTCTGTCTCTCTCTCTCTCTCTCTCTCTCTGTGTGTGTGTGTGTGTGTTTGTGTGTGTTTGTGTGTGTGTGTGTGTGCGTGTGTGTGTGTGTTTGTGTGCGTGTGTGTGTTTGCGTGCGTGTGTGTGCGCGTGTGCTTGCGTGCGATAGGCGTTTGTCACAGAGTTATCTCTGCGATTGTTGAATCTTTGTACTTGTAGAAGGAACTCCTAGCAGCATAGTTGTGTGTCCGTCATCAAACAAACAGACTGTGATCCAAAAGCAAAACTTCACTGCGGCTTGGGAAAAACATAAACGTATGGCTTCGGGAACTGCTGTCCGGAATGTGCGTCTCTCTGGCACAGCGGCCACGGTACTCAGCTGCTGTACCAAAGGTCGCGTGCTGACCTGGAGGTTGCGGGTTCGATCGCCACAATGTCGGTCGCATTCCGGTAGAGCCAAAATCCCGGAGGTCCTCCTACTGTGTGTTGTCAGTGCACGTTAAAGAAAACCAGATGGTCAAAATTACCGGAGCTCTCCACTACGACGTCTCTCATAATCATATGGTTGTTTTGGGACGTTCAAGCCACATATCAATCACAAATGGCGAGTGACCAGCCAATTGCGCAAGCAGCGAGCTCTGTAAAGACGCCTTCTATAAGGCGAATGCTTTCGACGCTCGTAAAATATAAGAGGAACGGTCACTCTGGGCGTTCCACGAGGCATCCATAGCGTTCGCCTTTTAAAAGCTGTCTTTACAAAGCTCGCTGCTTGCGCAAAGGCGTCAGAAGTACGCATAATGCACAATCTGCACGATCAAAATGATCCACCGATCTCCTTCGTGCGTGTGCGACAGCTGAGCATACAGCACGGCAAGCGTTGGAAGACGTTCGTGCCCGAAAGCGCGAGTTTCCTGCAAGCACGAATGCGAGCGTTACGGATCGCCTACCTTTCTTCTTCTTTTATATTATCGTTTCGTTCCTTTGCTTATCTCGCTTTCCTCGCCACCGTCTTTCACGCCCGTACACTTGAACTGGTGCCCAGAAATTCGCGTTAGCAAAACCCGGCTTCCGTGGATGTCGCGCGTTTTTGCATTTGCGCGTCGCTGTATAAGTAAGTGTTCTACGTGTTAGTGTGCGCGCGGCCGTCGCTCCTCCCAGGACAGGAGAGGCTCTGCCTGCCGTATTAGGTGAGCGCGCTTGAATACATTTCTCTGCGAATTCAGAAGCACTGCGCGGAGCGAAGCGACGCTGAGATCAACGTAAAAAGGAGAGTGGAAGGAGTGAAAGACTTTTTCTTTAGTATAGTAACGAAAGAGCGCAACTATTCGGCTACCGTTTCTGCATTGGGTGGCGTCGCCGCTACCGTTGTTGTAGTCATGGGTGACGTAACTGATAGACATCGAGGAATGAACTGAGAATACAAAAAAATACCCAGGATCGAATGGGATTTCAAACTTGGCCCTCTGCGGGGCAGTCGAGTATTCTACCACAGAGGCAATCTGCCGCCTTTTTTTTTTCTTTTGCGGATGTTAAGAGAGTGGGGAGTTTTAGAATAGCGCACCGCGAGCCCTTGCGGTGCGGTCGCTGCCACCGCGCATGCGTCGTAACGCGAGTCGGCGTTCGCGGACCGCGAGCAAAAAATCCGAAATTGCGTGCGGTAATGGCGGCCCGCATGTGGCACGCAAGCGCTGGTTTCGAGGCTACGGTGTCGCTGCGATCGTGCGTTGTGGATCGCAGCAGGGCAAACGCTATTCTAAGCTTCATATGGCGCCCGCTACGCCCGCAGTGTTTGCAAACGGTATTCTAAAACTCCCTAACTATAACGTGACGAATTATGTTGTGCACATTTCACAACAATCGCAGAGCTACGCCGGTGTTTGAAGCTCACTTGAAAAAAAAAAAAAAAAACTCTTACAAGCGTCGTGCGGAGCGACAAAACGCGTTAACCTGTATGTAATATTGCGCGCCCGAAGAGCAAATAATGACCGGTCATCGCACAATGATAACTGCGCAACGATTATCTAGTTAGATGATTCCCACTCACTGTTGAAGGGCCCAGCCATATTTTCTCTTTGTCACCAGCCACACGCAGCCACATGCATATAACACCTTACAGATGAGGAGCGGGCACAATGGCGTATATAGTTGGTGATATCCTGCTTCACTAACGTGGTGCTGTATGACGTAGTGGATACCCGCGGGAAGCCACAACTTCAAACACAGTTGGCCTTGCCCCAACTCGAAGCTTCTCTTAGAATTCGCATTAGGCGGTATTGAAGTCGTCGATAAATTTAGGGGCGACGCTGCTTAGTGTCGACGCATGTACGCCGTCGTCCCCCGATGACGATGCCGCTGTTGAAATTAAAAAAACAAAAAAACAAGCGCGTTGCAGAACACACATTCTCTTTGTGCCATCATGGCACAGCAGTGCACAGCACGGCTAGATCTGATATTACAAAACAGTGATAATAAAGGCAAAACTAAACTAACAGCCCAACAAAACATACCCTTTATGACCAATAAGCATTGTATAGAACTCTACACCGCTTTGTCACTCGTATACATGCGAGAGTGGTCAATGTCACGGATGATTTACGGTAAGACCGAATGACTTCAGTGCTTCGCCCACTCATCATCATTCACTTCGTGGATATGCCGTGATTTTCTTTTTCCTAACGCGAATCTTTGGGTTCCTTTACTTAGCCAGAGCGTGTTCTAAGTCTTCCACAGAGTTACGTCTACTGAGTATTGTAGAGTGCGACTGTTTAATGTTGTTCCTTTCAGAAAAAAAAATTATTTACACTATGTACAGAGCATTGGTGGTGGTGATGATGATGATGATCTGTATGTACGGCTCACACATGCTTTGCCTCTAGTGTGTTCGTACCTTTAAGGAGCTCGTTGCGCAGAAATTCCGCTGTTGGTGTCGGCGTCGCCGGTTGCGAGCGAAAAATACCCACCTTGTCTGTAACCGAAAAATTGAGAAAGATTTAAATGAGCCGTCGCTGTGCAAAAACTGTGTATTTAGAAAAGGTTGTCAACGATTTAGAGCACGATGTGCTCTACTATGGGAGAGCATAACGCCGTCCCTAACGGAGCATCGTCCAAGCGCAAGTTTGCTAAAAGCAAAGAGGTTACGCCCAAGGAATTTTTGGTTCAGCTTGAGGGGGCTGCCATGCTATCGAGTTGATGAAACTGTACGGAAACATGTTCTTAAAACAAAGCCGTATGGGTTACTCTGGCAATCATTGCAAGTGTCTAACAAATATTTTTCGAAAGTGAGATCAACCGGAATCCCAAAAATGGCATTTCGATGTCTTCCATAGGCTACAAAAGTCCTTTAGCGCGATTCGCACCTATAATCCATCAGAAAGATTTCATTTCTTTCGGTGATGTTCTATCAACAAAGAGTAGCCCAGGTGTGCACAAATATCGTTACTGATCTGCTTTCCTACAAAGAGGAGGAAGAAAGGTACAGAAGAAGAAAAGACGCAAGTGGAATTTGTCACTTCCGGTGATTCTTTCGTTTAGTGTAATCTTATTCGGTTTTAGCCACAGGAGCGTTTTCACGCTCTATGTAACTTTTTACGAGAGTCTAAAAGAAATGGGTGTTGGTTGTAACTGAATCCAGTTGTGTTATTTGAATTTGTGTAAATTTCTATTTGTTTTTATTTTATTACTCGAAAGCTTTTTTTACTTTTAGGATCTTGCGAATAGTTATTATTATTAATCTGTAATGATTAAATGATTCATTTAAAACGTGATCCCTCATTAAGTAAATATGTTTTTCTAAACAAGGCGCCGTCCGACTCATGACCAACCAATAAACATCTGCAGTTTTCGTTGGGGAGCACGGCTCAGCGCCTGTAGGGAAATGGGGAGAGGGTAGTAAGTATGTGGAGAAGAGAGAAGAGAAATGACGCCCGTGACCGCTGACGTGGCGAGCGGATTTTATAGCAGGTTATCTAGCCCATTGTCTCCAACAAAGCGAAGAACCACCTTGAAGTCCTGGGTGTGGTGCCGTGCACGGAAAAGGAAGTTCCGAATGTACCAGAGTGCCAAAGCTCAGCGAGGATAGGGAGCCAACTACACAAAGGAAATTTTATTAACGAGTAACACATTGCCCTTCTACCATTTTTAGGGGCGAAGCTCCTTAAAGCGGCACCCGTTCGTCCCTCGTCGTAGTACGTAACATGTCTTACGCTTTGACCTGCAAGGTGGTGCCAGCAAGAGATTTTTCCTGTACGTTGTTAAACAATAAAAAAATTCGCAGCGTGCGCGTTAACTAAAAGCCGAATTCTCTTGTCTCTCATTCCCCATTAGCAGCCATTGGCATGTACATTGAGAACTATCTGACAAGAAAGGGTTGCTACGTTATACTCGCTGGGCGTAACCTTCTAGGTTTTAGAAAGGTTTAGCAAGCGTTGGGCCGCAGTACCATGAATACAGTGAACTAGTATATACCGTGAACTCCAGGTGGTTAAAGGTGGGAAGTAGACACGAAGCGCAAGCCGTAAGAAAGTGTGCGTGTGCCTCCTCTCGTTCAGTCATTGGAATGTCCTCCGGATGGTGGTGCTTCTATATGCGGAATATATGATGAAAAGATGCGAGATGGTGGATGGAGTGTTGACTAGATGGTAACGGACACACAGACAGATGCATGGACAGACGCATGGATGGCTGCACAGACGGATGGATGCATGAACGGACGCAGTAGCGGATGCATGGACGAACGCAGAGAAGGACGCATGGATGGACGTGTGGACGCACGAACAGACGCACGCACGGACGGACGGATGGACGAATAGGCGGTCACGCAGACAGACGCATGGATGGACGGTAGCAAGAACGAATGGACGGACGGATGCTTCACCCCACTCTCCATCATTCACCCCGTGGATATGCTGCCATTTTTTTCGGTTTCGCTTGTGTATATATACACGCACACTTGTTTATATATGCATGTGTAATACGAACCACTTGTGCGTACATACACGAACGACACTTGAAATACAACCCCCCCCCCCCCCCGCCAAAAAAAAAAAAACAACTGGCTTTTCTACTGTCTATGACATCTACAGAGAGAGAGAGAAAAAAAAAACTGGCTTTTCTACTGTCCATCACATCTACAGAGCAAAACGCTTCCGCCAATACCCTGCCGTAAACTTTACCAGATAGTTTTCTTGATTCAGCCCTTGATCGTTTATTAAGAGGTGATGAGACTCGCATGTAAAATAACGAACTCTAACGAGGTAGCTGGGAAAAACAGCGCAAAAAAAGACGAGGACGCAGGAACACAGTACACATATGAGCGCTGACCTGTCTGCCCTATGTACTGGCGGTCAGGTCTGCGATCGTATGAGTACTTTGTTTCTGTGTCCTCGTCTCTTTTTTTTTTTGCACTTTTTCCCCAGCTACCCAGCTAACAATGCAACAACTCCCCCAAATCAAAATCCTGCTCCAACCACGTATTCTACCACAGAGCTACGGCCGTGCTGTACACTCTCGAAAAAAGTTGGTAAAGAGGTAGTAACTGAAAGCAAATAGATAGTAACTGCAGCAGCCACTACTTTTCTTTCACCGTTACTGCCCTTTTGCTACCTGTTTACTACCTACGTTAGTAAACAGTTACTAGCTTCAACCGTTGCTAAATTTTTTCGACCTGTTTACTACCAGACGGAAACTGGAATAAAAGAGGTAGTATCTGCGGCCGTTACTACCTTTCTTACCCAGTTACTACCTTTTTACTACCCGGCTGTTGACTATCTAATCCAAAATAGTGTGTGATTACGATTCTGATAATTTATGAGAGGAATCGTCTCGACGTATTATCAATAACGAAAAAATGACGCGAAGGTATATTCATAGATCAAGAAAATACAATTTGTTTTAAATTACGCAACCAAGATATGTGAGTCATTTTGATATTGTCGAAACGGAGAAGTACAAGTTAACGAACCACAAGCAAGTGCTACACGCTTTGTAATTGACCATTACAACAAGCTTAGTAAAAACAGCACATATCAGGACCGTTGGATCAAAATAACCAGGTGGTCACAATTAGCCTCGAGGACGGTCACAATTAATCCACTGTAGCGTGTCTCAGAATATTATCATTATTTTGGTGCGTCAAACCACAACAACGATTATTACATTTTAAACGCTGATTTATTAGCCGTGTGAAGCATTCAAATGCACTGAGAATGAGTTAAGTACCTTGTTTTGGCCACAGCACACGATGCCTTTTTTGTGGCCATTTTATAATAAATAAATATAGCGAATAGTTTTTCATAACTAAGGGTGATTAAAAGTCTTGTGCTATGTCCCCAAACACACATGACCAGGTAGTATAATGTAGTGCTTTACATTAAAGTTTGTTATATTTCATCCTGAAACACAAGTGCTTCCCTGTGCCAGAGATGCATCTGCAAAGCAGGGGCTATATATGCCGCACGCTTACATCATAATCCATGTAAGCGTAAAAAATAGTGTGTAAAGAAAAAAAAAGTGTAAAAAATAGTGTGAATAAAGAAAAAAGCGTAAATAATAGTGAATTTGTTAGGAGTGTTCATAAGAGACAGTAGCGTGTTTCGTCTGATAACCCACTGGACGGCTTTTTGCTTTCCCATAGTAGAGTAACAGGTACTCTAAATCGTTAACAACTTTATTCCAAACACAACAGGTCTATGTGTTCTTCGCGTTCATGGCACACCACGCTTCATTACCCGAGGTTTTTTTAGTAATGAGACATTAACTGATCAACATTAGCAGTGGAGAAATAATATGCCAAAATGAATGAACAAGGTAGTTTCGGTTACAACTTTTCTCCTGAAACCTTCAAAAGTTACTACCCATGTGTAGTAACGGCATGGGTAGTAACAGGTACTACGTGCTAGTAGTAACAACAAAGTTAGTAACTGTTACCAACCTCGCCGTTACTAACTGCACTTACTACCATTGTTGTAACATATGGGACGAACCATTACCACCCCAAAGCTAGCAAGTACTATACGACCTTTTTTCTAAGAGTGTGTCCCATTCAATCACGAATACGCAAACATGGAACATATCCTGTGAAAATACCCACTCACTACACGCCTTTTCGATCACAAAAATCCGAACCTCCCTGAGACGCGTTGGCGCGATGCTTTGGCTATACCTCAGAACTACTTCGGAACTCAGAAGAGCAAGTTTCGGCCATCCAGAAGGTCCGGGAAGTGACGGAAAGGCTAAACCTTACCGCGCTACCATCCAGGTGGCCTAGGCCGGCCGCAAATCTGCAGCTTTCAAATATTAAAGTTTGCCCATCCATGCAACCACGTATATTTTGGAGACGCAGTCAATCTGTCAGTCGCCTCAGATATGCTAGTATTGGTACCAGCGTCAAAGCAGGCTGGTTCCAAAAACAGATAGAGAGACAAAGCGAATTTGTTAGAAGACATAGAGGTCGACCTGACATTATGCGCTCTGTCCTGCTACTCTACTCAGGGGAAAACGAGATGAGAGGAGAAGAGTGATAAAGAGGATGATGGAGAATGGAAGAGCTGACGCGTGTGTAGAATAACCTCGTAGTACAGTGGTCTTCTTAAAGTGTCGTGTCGAGTTCAGTACTCTTGAGCAAAAAAAAAAAAAGATTATATAGTGTGGGATATGTCAGGCGAGGAACCGGTTGCTTCCGGGCTCACTCGCATTGTCTTGGAAACGCGGGGGAGTGCGCTGTAACAAAGCCCCTTTGTTTGGCCTTCAAGATGAGTGTGGCGTGCGTGTCTCAAGCTGTCGAATGTGCCCATCAATAAAACGGGAAAGCCGCTGGCTGCGCATCTTAGACGTTTCCTGCGTGGGCCGTGTTCCTGTACGGTCACTTGTAGAGAAATCGCGCCATAATTGCCACTTTCGATGCGTGCTGATTGGTAGATTGGTTTGAAGAAAGCTGGGCAAGCATTCATTGGATGTGCGATGTTCTAGATGCGAAACAGACGAGTGCTATAAATAGGGTACACAAGACAGCGGCACACAAGACAGGTGCGCAACCTTGAATTGAGGTTTATTGGGTAGAAATAAACAATTTATGACCGCAACCAGCAAGGCGACGTCATTCGTCAGCAGTCCATCCCGATAACAAAACTGTCGAGGCCTCACCATAAACGCAGCATCATGACTGTGCAC
>NC_051167.1:77317876-77370376 GCF_013339725.1 Rhipicephalus microplus
GCGACGTACGTGACGGCATTGTGACACTATCCACGCCATGAAAATTGAGTCACATTCGCCAAACCGTCTTACTCTCCCATACTAATGTTAGTTTACCCTATAGGTTAAGGGTGTGATCACGAGAGCCCCCAGACGTAGGGGGATGGATAGATAGATAGATAGATAGATAGATAGATAGATAGAAAGAAAGAAAGAAAGAAAGAAAGAAAGAAAGAAAGAAAGAAAGAAAAGAAGAAAGAAAGAAAGAAAGAAAGAAAGAAAGAAAGAAAGAATGACTTCTGTGTGCAAAAAATACTTCGCATTTAAGAACGGCATGACACTGTAATGTAGTGACGACAAAAGTGTAATGTCGAGCAAAATGCACGAACGATAACGAAGGAGCAACACCACTTGTCCTGTCCTTTTATTTCCGTTTTGTTAGTCGTTCGTGCATTTATACATTACCTTACACATGACAAGATTAGGCCCGTTGGTTGGGGACTTGCTCTCCGGATTTTGTGCCGACCGGTTGTGCCCCCGCGATCTCCGACGACAGCGCAGCTCTGGCTGACTGGGCTCGCCCTACGCCATCTTTTGGCGCCGACAAGAGCTTTCGCCAAGTGGTGCCCCGTCTTCTGACCCCTGCGACCGCGTCCATCTTCGCTGTATTCTCCTTACTTCCGTATGTCGCTGCCCCTACGCCATGCTCTCTCCTTTTCCCTCTCTATCTCTACACCTTTAGGGGTGAAGCTTCTTCTAGCGGCACCCGTTCATCCCTCGTAGCCGTTGTAGTGTGTAACAAGTATAACATTTTGACCTCCAAGGTAGTGCCGGTGAGATTTTTTTTCTGTGCGTTGTTGAACAATAAAATATAGTGCTCAATGTACATGTCAATAGCTGCTATAGGGTGGTATGAGAGACAGTATCATTCGGCTTTTAGTTAACGCGCACGCTGCAATCCCCATTAGCAGCCATTGGCATGTACATTGAGCACTATCTGACAAGAAAGGGCTGCTACGTTATACTCGCTGGGTGTAACCTCCTTAGTTTTAGAAAGGTTTAGCGAGCGTTGAGCCGCAGTGCCATGAATACAGTGAACTAGTATATACCATGAACTCGAGGTGGTTAAAGGTGGGAAGTAGATACGAAGCGCTAGCCGTAAGAAAGTAAAAGCCGAATTCTTCTGTCTCTCATTTCCCATTAGCAGCCATGGGCATGTACATTGAGCACTACCTGACAGGAAAAGGTTGCTACGTTACACTCGCTGGGCGTAACCCCCTTGATTTTAGAAAGGTTTAGCGGGCGTTGGGCCGCAGTGCCATGAATACAGTGAACTAGTATATACCATGAACTCGAGGTGGTTAAACGTGGGAAGTAGATACGAAGCGCAAGCCGTAAGAAAGTAAAAGCCGAATTCTTCTGTCTCTCATTTCCCATTAGCAGCCATGGGCATGTACATTGAGCACTATCTGACAAGAAAGGGCTGCTACGTTATACTCGCTGGGTGTAACGTCCTTAGTTTTAGAAAGGTTTAGCGAGCGTTGAGCCGCAGTGCCATGAATACAGTGAACTAGTATATACCATGAACTCGAGGTGGTTAAAGGTGGGAAGTAGATACGAAGCGCTAGCCGTAAGAAAGTAAAAGCCGAATTCTTCTGTCTCTCATTTCCCATTAGCAGCCATGGGCATGTACATTGAGCACTACCTGACAGGAAAAGGTTGCTACGTTACACTCGCTGGGCGTAACCCCCTTGATTTTAGAAAGGTTTAGCGGGCGTTGGGCCGCAGTGCCATGAATACAGTGAACTAGTATATACCATGAACTCGAGGTGGTTAAACGTGGGAAGTAGATACGAAGCGCAAGCCGTAAGAAAGTAAAAGCCGAATTGTTCTGTCTCTCATTTCCCATTAGCAGCCATGGGCATGTACATTGAGCACTACCTGACAGGAAAAGGTTGCTACGTTACACTCGCTGGGCGTAACCTCCTTGATTTTAGAAAGGTTTAGCGAGTGTTGGGCCGCAGTGCCATGAATACAGTGAACTAGTATATACCATGAACTCGAGGTGGTTAAAAGTGGGAAGTAGATACGAAGCGCAAGCCGTAAGAAGGTAAAAGCCGAATTCTTCTGTCTCTCATTTCCCATTAGCAGCCATGGGCATGTACATTGAGCACTACCTGACAGGAAAAGGTTGCTACGTTACACTCGCTGGGCGTAACCTCCTTGATTTTAGAAAGGTTTAGCGGGCGTTGGGCCGCAGTGCCATGAATTCAGTGAACTAGTATATATCATGAACTCGAGGTGGTTAAAGGTGGGAAGTAGATACGAAGCGCAAGCCGTAAGAAAGTAAACGCCGAATTCTTCTGTCTCTCATTTCCCATTAGCAGCCATGGGCATGTACATTGAGCACTACCTGACAGGAAAAGGTTGCTACGTTACACTCGCTGGGCGTAACCTCCTTGATTTTAGAAAGGTTTAGCGGGCGTTGGGCCGCAGTGCCATGAATACAGTGAACTAGTATATACCATGAACTCGAGGTGGTTAAAGGTGGGAAGTAGATACGAAGCGCAAGCGTAAGAAAGTAAAAGCCGAATTCTTCTGTCTCTCATTTCCCATTAGCAGCCATGGGCCATGTACATTGAGCACTACCTGACAGGAAAAGGTTGCTACGTTACACTCGCTGGGCGTAACCTCCTTGATTTTAGAAAGGTTTAGCGGGCGTTGGGCCGCAGTGCCATGAATACAGTGAACTAGTATATACCATGAACTCGAGGTGGTTAAAGTGGGAAGTATATATGAAGCGCAAGCCGTAAGCAAGTAAAAGCCTAATTCTCCTGTCTCTCATTTCCCATTAGCAGCCTTTGGCAATTCCGTTGAGCGCTATCAGACAGGAAAAGGTTGCTACGTACATCTCGCTGGGCGTAACCTCCTTGAGTTTAGAAAGGTTTAGCGAGCGTTGGGCCGCAGTGCCATGAATACAGTGAACTAGTATATACTATGAACTCGAGGTGGTTAAAGGTGGGAAGTAGATACGAAGGGCAAGCCGTAAGAAAGTAAAAGCCGGATACTCCTGCCTCTCATTTCCCATTAGCAGCCATTGGCATGTACATTGAGCACTATCTGACAGGAAAAGGTTGCTACGTTACACTCGCTGGGCGTAACCTCCTTGGTTTTAGAAAGGTTTAGCGAGTGTTGAGCCGCAGTGCCATTAATACAGTGAACTAGTATATACTATGAACTCGAGGTGGTTAAAAGTGGGAAGTAGACCCGAAGTGCAAGCCGTAAGAAAGTAAAAGCCGAATACTCCTGTCTCTCATTTCTCATTAGCAGCCATTGGCATGTACATTGAGCACTATCTGACAGGAAAAGGTTGCTACGTTACACTCGCTGGGCGTAACCTCCTTGATTTTAGAAAGGTTTAGCGAGCGTTGAGCCGCAGTGCCATGAATACAGTGAACTGGTATATACCATGAACTCAAGGTGGTTAAAGGTGGGAAGTAGATAGGAAGCGCAAGCAGTACGAAAGTAAAAGCCGAATTCTCCTGTCTCTCATTTCCCATTAGCAGCCATTGGCATGTACATTGAGCACTATCTGACAGGAAAAGGTTGCTACGTTACACTCGCTGGGCGTAACCTCCTTGATTTTAGAAAGGTTTAGCGAGCGTTAGGCCGCAGTGCCATGAATACAGTGAACTAGTATATAGCATGAACTCGAGGTGGTTAAAGGTGGGAAGTAAATACGAAGGGCAAGCCGTAAGAAAGTAAAAGCCGGATACTCCTGCCTCTCATTTCCCATTAGCAGCCATTGGCATGTACATTGAGCACTATCTGACAGGAAAAGGTTGCTAGGTTATACTCTATGGGCGTAATCTCCTCGGTTTTAGAAAGGTTTAGCGAGCGTTGAGCCGCAGTGCCATGAATAGAGTGAACTAGTATATACCATGAACTCGAGGCTGTTAAAGGTGGGAAGTATACATAGGAAGCGCAAGCAGTACGAAAGTAAAAGCCGAATTCTGCTGTCTCTCATTTCCCATTAGCAGCCATTGGCATGTACATTGAGCACTATCTGACAGGAAAAGGTTGCTACGTTACACTCGCTGGGCGTAACCTCCTTGGTTTTAGAAAGGTTTAGCGAGTGTTGAGCCGCAGTGCCATTAATACAGTGAACTAGTATATACTATGAACTCGAGGTGGTTAAAAGTGGGAAGTATACCCGAAGTGCAAGCCGTAAGAAAGTAAAAGCCGAATACTCCTGTCTCTCATTTCTCATTAGCAGCCATTGGCATGTACATTGAGCACTATCTGACAGGAAAAGGTTGCTACGTTACACTCGCTGGGCGTAACCTCCTTGATTTTAGAAAGGTTTAGCGAGCGTTGGGCCGCAGTGCCATGAATACAGTGAACTAGTATATACCATGAACTCGAGGCTGTTAAAGGTGGGAAGTAGATACGAAGCGCAAGCCGTAAGAAAGTAGAAGCCGAATTCTTCTGTCTCTCATTTCCCATTAGCAGCCATGGGCATGTACATTGGGCACTACCTGACAGGAAAAGGCTGCTACGTTACACTCGCTGGGCGTAACCTCCTTGATTTTTGAAAGGTTTAGCGAGCGTTGGGCCGCAGTGCCATGAATACAGTGAACTAGTATATACCATGAACTCGAGGTGGTTAAAGGTGGGAAGTAGATACGAAGCGCAAGCCGTAAGAAAGTAAAAGCCGAATTCTTCTGTCTCTCATTTCCCATTAGCAGCCATGGGCATGTACATTGAGCACTATCTGACAGGAAAAGGTTGCTACGTAATGCTCGCTGGGCGTAACCTCCTTGGTTTTAGAAAGGTTTAGCGAGCGTTGGGCCGCAGTGCCATTAATACAGTGAACTAGTATATACTATGAACTCGAGGTGGTTAAAAGTGGGAAGTAGACCCGAAGTGCAAGCCGTAAGAAAGTAAAAGCCGAATACTCCTGTCTCTCATTTCTCATTAGCAGCCATTGGCATGTACATTGAGCACTATCTGACAGGAAAAGGTTGCTACGTTATACTCTCTGGGCGTAATCTCCTTGGTTTTAGAAAGGTTTAGCGAGTGTTGAGCCGCAGTGCCATGAATACAGTGAACTAGTATATACCATGAACTCGAGGTGGTTAAAGGTGGGAAGTAGATACGAAGGGCAAGCCGTAAGAAAGTAAAAGCCGGATACTCCTGCCTCTCATTTCCCATTAGCAGCCATTGGCATGTACATTGAGCACTATCTGACAGGAAAAGGTTGCTACGTTACACTCGCTGGGCGTAACCTCCTTGATTTTAGAAAGGTTTAGCGAGCGTTGAGCCGCAGTGCCATGAATACAGTGAACTAGTATATACCATGAACTCGAGGTGGTTAAAGGTGGGAAGTAGATACGAAGGGCAAGCCGTAAGAAAGTAAAAGCCGGATACTCCTGCCTCTCATTTCCCATTAGCAGCCATTGGCATGTACATTGAGCACTATCTGACAGGAAAAGGTTGCTACGTTACACTCGCTGGGCGTAACCTCCTTGATTTTTGAAAGGTTTAGCGAGCGTTGGGCCGCAGTGCCATGAATACAGTGAACTAGTATATACCATGAACTCGAGGTAGTTAAAGGTGGGAAGTAGATACGAAGCGCAAGCCGTAAGAAAGTAGAAGCCGAATTCTTCTGTCTCTCATTTCCCATTAGCAGCCATGGGCATGTACATTGGGCACTACCTGACAGGAAAAGGCTGCTACGTTACACTCGCTGGGCGTAACCTCCTTGATTTTTGAAAGGTTAGCGAGCGTTGGGCCGCAGTGCCATGAATACAGTGAACTAGTATATACCATGAACTCGAGGTGGTTAAAGGTGGGAAGTAGATACGAAGCGCAAGCCGTAAGAAAGTAAAAGCCGAATTCTTCTGTCTCTCATTTCCCATTAGCAGCCATGGGCATGTACATTGAGCACTATCTGACAGGAAAAGGTTGCTACGTAATGCTCGCTGGGCGTAACCTCCTTGGTTTAGAAAGGTTTAGCGAGCGTTGGGCCGCAGTGCCATTAATACAGTGAACTAGTATATACTATGAACTCGAGGTGGTTAAAAGTGGGAAGTAGACCCGAAGTGCAAGCCGTAAGAAAGTAAAGCCGAATACTCCTGTCTCTCATTTCTCATTAGCAGCCATTGGCATGTACATTGAGCACTATCTGACAGGAAAAGGTTGCTACGTTATACTCTCTGGGCGTAATCTCCTTGGTTTTAGAAAGGTTTAGCGAGTGTTGAGCCGCAGTGCCATGAATACAGTGAACTAGTATATACCATGAACTCGAGGTGGTAAAGGTGGGAAGTAGATACGAAGGGCAAGCCGTAAGAAAGTAAAAGCCGGATACTCCTGCCTCTCATTTCCCATTAGCAGCCATTGGCATGTACATTGAGCACTATCTGACAGGAAAAGGTTGCTACGTTACACTTCGCTGGGCGTAACTCCTTAGCCGCAGTGCCATGAATAGAGTGAACTAGTAATATACCATGAACTCGAGGCTGTTAAAGGTGGGAAGTAGATACGAAGCGCAAGCCGTAAGAAAGTAAGAAGCCGAATTCTTCTGTCTCTCATTTCCCATTAGCAGCCATTGGGCATGTACATTGGCACTACCTGACAGGAAAAGGGCTTGCTACGTTACACTCGCTGGCGTAACCTCCTTGATTTTTGAAAGGTTAGCGAGCGTTGAGCCGCAGTGCCATGAATACAGTGAACTAGTATATACCATGAACTCGAGGTAGTTAAAGGTGGAAGTAGATACGAAGCGCAAGCCGTAAGAAAGTAGAAGCCGATTCTTCTGTCTCTCATTTCCCATTAGCAGCCATGGGCATGTACATTGGCACTAGCCTGACAGAAAAGGCTGCTACGTTACACTCGCTGGCGTAACCTCCTTGATTTTTGAAAGGTTTAGGCGAGCGTTGGGCCGCAGGTGCCATGAATACAGTGAACTAGTATATACCATGAACTCGAGGTAGTTAAAGGTGGGAAGTAGATACGAAGCGCAAGCCGTAAGAAAGTAGAAGCCGAATTCTTCTGTCTCTCATTTCCCATTAGCAGCCATGGGCATGTACATTGGGCACTACCTGACAGGAAAAGGCTGCTACGTTACACTCGCTGGGCGTAACCTCCTTGATTTTTGAAAGGTTTAGCGAGCGTTGGGCCGCAGTGCCATGAATACAGTGAACTAGTATATACCATGAACTCGAGGTGGTTAAAGGTGGGAAGTAGATACGAAGCGCAAGCCGTAAGAAAGTAAAAGCCGAATTCTTCTGTCTCTCATTTCCCATTAGCAGCCATGGGCATGTACATTGAGCACTATCTGACAGGAAAAGGTTGCTACGTAATGCTCGCTGGGCGTAACCTCCTTGATTTTAGAAAGGTTTAGCGAGCGTTGAGCCGCAGTGCCATGAATACAGTGAACTAGTATATACCATGAACTCGAGGTGGTTAAAGGTGGGAAGTAGTACCGATGGGCAAGCCGTAAGAAAGTAAAAGCCGAATGACTCCTGTCTCTCATTTCTCATTAGCAGCCATTGGCATGTACATGAGGCACTATCTGAAAGAAAGGTTGCTACGTTACACTCGCTGGGCGTAACCTCCTTGAGTTTTAGAAAGGTTTAGCGAGCGTTGAGCCGCAGTGCCATGAATACAGTGAACTAGTATATACCATGAACTCGAGGTGGTTAAAGGTGGAAGTAGATACGAAGGCAAAGCCGTAAGAAAGTAAAAGCCGATACTCCTGCTCTCATTTCCCATTAGCAGCCATTGGCATGTACATTGAGCACTATCTGACAGGAAAAGGTGCTAGGTTATACTCTAGGGGCGTAATACTCCTCGGTTTTAGAAAGGTTTAGCGAGCGTTGAGCCGCAGTGCCATGAATAGAGTGAACTAGTATATACCATGACTCGAGGCTGTTAAAGGTGGAAGTAGATACGAAGCGCAAGCCGTAAGAAAGTAAAAGCCGGATACTCCTGCCTCTCATTTCCCATTAGCAGCCATTGGCATGTACATTGAGCACTATCTGACAGGAAAAGGTTGCTAGGTTATACTCTATGGGCGTAATCTCCTCGGTTTTAGAAAGGTTTAGCGAGCGTTGAGCCGCAGTGCCATGAATAGAGTGAACTAGTATATACCATGAACTCGAGGCTGTTAAAGGTGGGAAGTAGATACGAAGCGCAAGCCGTAAGAAAGTAGAAGCCGAATTCTTCTGTCTCTCATTTCCCATTAGCAGCCATGGGCATGTACATTGGGCACTACCTGACAGGAAAAGGCTGCTACGTTACACTCGCTGGGCGTAACCTCCTTGATTTTTGAAAGGTTTAGCGAGCGTTGGGCCGCAGTGCCATGAATACAGTGAACTAGTATATACCATGAACTCGAGGTAGTTAAAGGTGGGAAGTAGATACGAAGCGCAAGCCGTAAGAAAGTAGAAGCCGAATTCTTCTGTCTCTCATTTCCCATTAGCAGCCATTGGCATGTACATGAGCACTATCTGACAGGAAAGGTTGCTAGGTTATACTCTATGGGCGTAATCTCCTCGGTTTTAGAAAGGTTTAGCGAGCGTTGAGCCGCAGTGCCATGAATAGAGTGAACTAGTATATACCATGAACTCGAGGCTGTTAAAGGTGGGAAGTAGATACGAAGCGCAAGCCGTAAGAAAGTAGAAGCCGAATTCTTCTGTCTCTTCATTTCCCAATTAGCAGCCATGGGCATGTACATTGGGCACTACCTGACAGGAAAAGGCTGCTACGTTACACTCGCTGGGCGTAACCTCCTTGATTTTTGAAAGGTTTAGCGAGCGTTGGGCCGCAGTGCCATGACTACAGTGAACTAGTATATACCATGAACTCGAGGTAGTTAAAGGTGGGAAGTAGATACGAAGCGCAAGCCGTAAGAAAGTAGAAGCCGAATTCTTCTGTCTCTCATTTCCCATTAGCAGCCATGGGCATGTACATTGGGCACTACCTGACAGGAAAAGGCTGCTACGTTACACTCGCTGGGCGTAACCTCCTTGATTTTTGAAAGGTTTAGCGAGCGTTGGGCCGCAGTGCCATGAATACAGTGAACTAGTATATACCATGAACTCGAGGTGGTTAAAGGTGGGAAGTAGATACGAAGGGCAAGCCGTAAGAAAGTAAAAGCCGGATACTCCTGCCTCTCATTTCCCATTAGCAGCCATTGGCATGTACATTGAGCACTATCTGACAGGAAAAGGTTGCTAGGTTATACTCTATGGGCGTAATCTCCTCGGTTTTAGAAAGGTTTAGCGAGCGTTGAGCCGCAGTGCCATGAATAGAGTGAACTAGTATATACCATGAACTCGAGGCTGTTAAAGGTGGGAAGTATAGATAGGAAGCGCAAGCAGTACGAAAGTAAAAGCCGAATTCTGCTGTCTCTCATTTCCCATTAGCAGCCATTGGCATGTACATTGAGCACTATCTGACAGGAAAAGGTTGCTACGTAATGCTCGCTGGGCGTAACCTCCTTGGTTTTAGAAAGGTTTAGCGAGCGTTGGGCCGCAGTGCCATTAATACAGTGAACTAGTATATACTATGAACTCGATGTGGTTAAAAGTGGGAAGTAGACCCGAAGTGCAAGCCGTAAGAAAGTAAAAGCCGAATACTCCTGTCTCTCATTTCTCATTAGCAGCCATTGGCATGTACATTGAGCACTATCTGACAGGAAAAGGTTGCTACGTTATACTCTCTGGGCGTAATCTCCTTGGTTTTAGAAAGGTTTAGCGAGCGTTGAGCCGCAGTGCCATGAATACAGTGAACTAGTATATACCATGAACTCGTGGTGGTTAAAGGTGGGAAGTAGATATGAAGCGCAAGCCGTAAGAAAGTAAAAGCCGAATTCTCCTATTTCTCATTTCCCATTAGCAGCCATGGGCATGTACATTGAGCACTATCTGACCGGAAAAGGTTTCTACGTAATACTCGCTGGGCGTAACCTCCTTGGTTTTAGAAAGGTTCAGCGAGCGTTGGGCCGCAGTGCCATGAATACAGTGAACTAGTATATACCATGAACTCGAGGTGGTTAAAAGTGGGAAGTAGACCCGAAGCGCAAGCCGTAAGAAAGTGTGCGTGTGCCACCTCCCGTTGAGTCCTTGGAATGTCCGCTGGATGGCGGTGCTTCTACATGGGGAATATATGATGAAAAGACGCGAGATGGTGGTACTTGGTGTGTTGAATAGATGGACGAACGGACACACAGACAGATGCATGGATGGACGCATGAACGGACGCAGGGACGGACGCACGAACAGACGCACGCATGGACGGGCAGATGAAGGAATGGACAAACGAATGCTTCGCCCCACTCTGCATCATTCACTCCGTGGATATGCTGCCATTTTTTTTATTCATATCCTTTTAATCCTTGCTTACCCCCACCCCTCGTGAGCTACTGTTGAAGTGCCCTCCCCCTGGAAGACAGTTACGGGGCTCACTTTTCTTTTCTTTTCATTTAATAATCACTTCCCTCCCCCGTTGGTTGACCACGCTACAAGCCAACTGAGCTTCATTTTGATACCGTTAACCTCCTTGGTTATGACGACTTTCACGTCATCTGTGGTTGTAGAGCAGTGAGTGCTGCATTGTGCGACGGTATACCGATAAGCGTTCGAAAAGTGTGCATCCGTCTCGAGCACCAACCTGCATTCGGCATCAGAAATTTATTTACCACTTTAGAGATACGGTAACTAACCCGTGCTGTGTGACAAGTGCCCCATGTGCGCTTTTTCATTGCAAAAGAAGATGATGTCTGTTCGAGTATACATTCGAAAGTGGTGCGGCATTAATTAGAGGAAGCACGGAGGCTGCTAAAGACCCGATGTAAGTGCTGCTTCGTACGCACTACCAAATTCATCATAGTATCTTGTCATTATCAAATGTGGGGTGCTTCGATCGTCGATTGGTCGGATATCGTCGGGACGGCTTTAAGCTCTCCCATAGTAGAGTACTCTGTGCTCTAAATCGTTACCCTCTTTTTCTAACCCCTCCCCCCCCCCCCCCCAATGTTGGGTGCTATCTGTGGGCGGTACCAAAAGGCCGCAAATGAGCGAGGGGATGGCTTTATGCTCTCCCATAGTAGGGTACGTATACTCTAAATCGTGAACCCTTTTTTCTAAACACTTTCATAGATTACTAACATGTCGTAGAGTGCAACACGAGCCCAAGGGAGGGCTTTCAGCTCTCCCATAGTACCGAGTACTCAAAATCGTTAAGCACTTTTTTCAAACAACAGTACCAAGTACTCCAAATCGTTAAACATTTTTTTCCTAAACACAAGTGAGGCCCATGGGACGGCTTTAATACCCCCCCCCCCCTTCTCTTAGTAGAGTACCTAGTATACTCTAAATCGTTACCCACTCTTTTTAAACACACCATAATAACCCCCTTTATGGTACCTATTATCGAGACGGCTCACAGCTCTCCCATAGTTGAGTACGAAGTACTCGAAATCGTGTAACTCTATTTACAAAGTAATTTTCCAGGTGCTTCTCCGAGCTAGGGAACTTGTGGATGGCCTCATTCCCTCCCGTATAGGGGTACTAAGTACTCTAACAGGTCGAACAATCTTTCTAAACACGCAGAGGCTGCAGTCGCCCGTGCAAAAGACTTCGTGGACGGGACGTCTTTATGCTCTCCTATAGAAGAGTACGCACTACTCTAAATCGTTAACCAATCTTTCCAAATAAACGTAAGTGACCATTATACAGAGATGGTTTTACGCCCTCTCATAGCGGAGTACCAAGTAGTCTAAATCAATAAACACATTTTCTAAACACGATCTCTGAATTGCTCTCGCCACGTGTTACAGTGGTATTGGCTGCGGTAGCCATTTGGCCAGCTTCTTAAGCGTCGGCTCTCTGCGCTTCTATAGTTGAGTACGAAGTACTCGAAATCGTTAAGCGCTTTCTATAAACACGTGGGACATAAAGCTTGTATAGGAACGGCTCACTGCTCTCCCATAGTTGAGTACGAAGTACCTGAAATCGTTAAGTAGTTTTTTTATAAACACACGAAGTGTTGAGGAAGTTGGTTCTGTCAGACAAAACAGCCAAGGACTCGTTGCGCTCTGGTAGACTGCTAATGATGGCCCTAATTTTTATTTCCGTAAACGTTTTTGTGCCGACTGTGTCACCTAACATGATCATAGCCATAAATGAACAAGTGAAAGTCGTACTGAGGCAAACATTTTGGTGTGGTGTTTTTTTACGAATTATGTTGCTGGAGGCATATTAGTAATAAGTTACACGGCACGTAGCTTGCGGCAACGTGCTACAGATAAATAATTGCAGTTGGGTTATTTGTGATCGGTTTTCGTTTCAGTTTCGGAAACTACGAAAACGACAAGGTGCTGTTTGCAACTGACGCTATCTAGCATTTTAAACGGCAGACAGAATTGTGAAGCCATGGCCTCCGAGATTGCGAGCGAGCCTCGTGTTTCTCATCGCCGCGCTCGCCAGCAAAATGAACGAGTCCCTGGCGTGCCTGCCTACCGCGAGAGGGCGCCACAAGGATTCTGCAGGGCGCTTCAAGACACCCCAGAATTCTGGCGGCTGCTGAGCCTACGGCGGAAAGCATAGCGCACGGGATTCCAGCGCGCACGTTTTTTTTTTTTTTCGCATACGTGCAAGATTTACCGCCATAATATTGTTGCTTCAGCTCTGGGCTGTCCACCAAGCTCGCGAGGCAGCTGAGGAGCTTGGCATCTCAGTCCCCACGTGGGAGCTGCCCGCAACACAGTGATCTGTGTTTTGGAGGACCAAATAAAAGTTTATCCAATCCAATCCAATCACTGAAGGAAAGTAGTCATTCGTATTTTACTACGTTTATTTTGGATCAATTTACAAAGACAAGTTTGGCAACTGCTGAATTTTCCTGATAATATCATCGTAAAGAGTTGGTAAATACTTCGATGTTAAATACCTCTATTTGAGAAATATATAGGCATTCTAGCTTTCCTCCTTTCGGGAGACGTGTATGGGTGAAAACTGGGCTAGTTATCGTCCTTAAATGATACTGTTCTCCTATCGTGACACGTCGTTTTATTATTTTATCGCGTACGCATACTTATGCGATGGTCAACCAAAGCACACTTACGCTCTAAATAAGTAGTGCCCTGGTCAAATTACTGAAGTGAGGTGATGAGTAATTTTGCCGAAATGCATGGTTGTGGCTCAACGGCTCAACGTTTTCTTTTGTATTACCAGTTTTATTAGTAGGCCTCTAAGTGGACAATTTATTGGAGATCAAGCAGTCAACACTCATCTCATAGCGTTGCTACCGAGTGGAACAGCCAGCTTTTATTCCGTACTTAGCTGAGCCTTTATACAAACAGATCTAAACCACCATCCCATAAGTTGATACAACCGGAAAAGAGCATGTTTCCAATTTCATCGATGGAAGGGGGGGGTACAAAAGCTATAGCGTTACTTTAGCCGGTAAGGCGTTGCGACAGCTTCCACTCAAGAAATTTTGAAGGCAAGAGCCGGTACATGCCTCATCAAGCACGGAAATTGGCTGTCGGCGGCCCGACTCGTCGCTGTCTACTGCGAGTGATGCGAAAAATTCACGGCGTCTTGATTCTTGACGCAGCCATACTATCACTATGACGTCATCGTGACCTCACATAACGCGGCATGCATGATGACGTCATCACAAAACGTCGTGCCTTTGCACAGCCGCAGTCATGAGTGGTCTAGCCATGGAAACAGTGGAAAGCCGCTGATAGGTGCAGAAAGCTTTCGGAGGTGGCGAAGGATAATCGACAAAGTTATCTATGTGATTCTTATGTGATTCTTAAAAGATAATAGAAGAGAAAAGGGAGTCCCCGTAACTGTCTGCATCACAATGCGAAACTTCAACAGTAGCTCACGAGGGATGGGGGTTAGGAGGGATCCAAAAAGGTATAGAGATAGAGAGAGGAGGAAGGAGAGAGCGTGGCACAGAGAGAGCGACACCCAGGAGCAAGGAGAAGATAGCAAAGATGGACACGGTCGCAGGAGTCCGAGGACGAGTCACCACTCGGCGAGAGCTGTTGTCGGTGGCAGGAGATGGCGTAGTGCGAGCCAGTCGGCCAGAGAGGCGCTGTCGTCGGAGATCGCGGGAGCACAACCGGTCGGCACGAAATCCAGCGAGCGAGTGAAGAGAATAAGCAGAGAGTACTTGGGTGCTGCTATCGTACCGCGGGAATGACGGGTAGTACACAAATCGGCTCAATCTTCGAGCTTGCGGGCTTTAAACGTGCTTGTGGCTTTGTTTATTGCAGTGTATACCGTTTTTTTTTTTCGAATGAGAGAACGTATACTGTTGCGAACTTCGTGAATCGATTTGAATTGGTGAGCCTAAACTATTAAGGTGGTGAAGTGTGACTGCTGAACATTTGCTGACGGTCGTGTCGCGACAGAGCGGCTCCTGGCGACGTGATGCCTAACGGAGCCTAATGAACGAAAATTATATTATGTCTGTGTACTACCCATCATTCCCAAGCTGTAGTTCCCTCTTAGCGTATTTGCAAGAAACTCTATCGAGGATCAATATACTGACTAAAAAAAGAAGAAAAGAAGTGAAAGATGGCTGCTTTAAGCGAATGTCCTGTGAGTTCTTTAACCTTCTCGGTTCAGAACTGCACCCTGCTCGGCATGTGACCGCCAGTCGCCTCCGGCAGGGGTCTCTGTGGTCGCGCATTTACGAGCTACGTGCGTTCGCACGCTGATGGTGACCTGTGCGCGTCGAGTGACATGGGCGTGCCGGATTGAGAGACGTGCGTCAACTGCGGATAGGGGGCTTCACGGGCAGTTGCGTGTGCGTGCGTGAAATTTTCGCTTCTGCAGCTGCCTACATTTCCTGACAAACTGCAGGTGATAGATGTCCGCCCATCTCATTAGGGGAAGTGCAATGCGCACGTTTTTTCTTTTTTTGTTTGCGTTAACTTCCTGGCGGCAGAAGACAAACTTTACCCTTTTTTCTATGACCTCGAGTTTTTGTTTTACAAAGGTAGTTTGGGTAGCGCCAGCAGTAGTAATATCTCCTCGTCAGTTGAGGCGTGTTGTATTCTTTCGCCTTGCGTTATTTCGATCTGAGACCTGTCGCCTTTCTATTCATGTCTCCACCATCCCAAAGAAAAGCGCTCGGCTGCTGACCTGAAGGTCTCTGATAACTACGGAATACTTTGCCGCGATTTTCCCCAGCAGTTTTGTTGTCGCTGACGGAGATAAGAGTTTACGTAGTATACGCTCCATCGCGATCAATGGAAAGCTTAAAACAGAGAGAAAAGCAGAGAGTTCGTCGTAGGGGTGCTGGTTGTTGCATGGAACAGGCAACGATGGCTAGAACAATGAACCAACGTGATTTTAACTCCTGAACTTACTGCCAGGCTTCTGGGACCATAAAGTTTGCTGTAAGCAGGAGGGAACTCTGACGCTAGTGTCTATAGGAGCTGAAACGCATGGTGCTTCAGCGAGCATGAAAACGATGGGTAGTAGATGAATATGCCTAGTCTTCGTTTTTTTCGACTCCGTTTGGCTTCGCGTGGCATAAGCCGCTTCGTCACCAGATGACAATCAGCAAATGTCCTCCAGTACCACTTTCACCACCTTAACCTTTTTATTGCTATATTATAAAACACCGTATAACGGCAACAAACAGACATTCACAGCAAGAGGAGCTGCTCTCCCCTGTTTCTGCCATTACTTCGTAGCGGTATTTAAACTCACGTTCAACGTGAACTATGTCGCAGTGATCAAGCTGTTGCTACAAGGAACGACGCTTCGCATGCACCGAAATACACACCAACTGACAACGAGGCGAGCGTAGTCATCCAGCCGAAAGAGCGGGACTGCGTCTCGCTAATTGTGTGCAGCGGATTTCGATGCGCGACTGTTTCGCACGCCAGGCTAAGCAGGATGACTGGCTCGCTGCTGACTTACCAATGACAAAAGCGGAAAGTTAATCTCTATAACATGTTCTGCGACTGTCGGGACCTCTATTAAGAACACAGAGTGCGAAACATGACCAAAACTTAATTACAAGGGCAGTAAGAAGTGGCAGTGCAAGAGTCAACAAATGCAAAACCCCACTTACGTTTGTGGAGCAAGTGTATACCAGTCAAAGTAATTAAAAGGTACACGTTACCGAGAACCTTCAACATATCCGTTCAATTAGTTAAGTCGGAAAGATGAAAATGAAGCGCTAAATATTTCAGCAAGTTACCCTACACCTGTGGAATTTTTGCAGGTTCTCATAAAAGAGGTGTATGATAATTACTTCAGCTCTCTACGGCATTCAATGATGGCCAACCTCCGATTTGGCTTGGTTAGCCGTCGTTGAATGTGTCAAAATTAAATCAAAAGGTAGAGTCGGTGACCAATGATTGCGATGCTTGCCGCGAAGTTGTGAAAAGCGGCGTGCGCACTTGTGTCACAGAACGAGCGCTAAACAAGAGCGCGCCGCCAAATCCTTGCGACAACGGGCGGCAGAAACGCCGCGAGGTAAAAAAGAAAAAAAAAGAAAGAAAGCAAACATCCAGGGCTCCCGGGCGCGCGCTCTCCCCGCAGAAGCACGGCTTCGCAGACGATCCTCCTCACCCCACATCGGCGGCCCAGCAAGACCGCGATTTTTCTAGAACGAAGGAGGCGGGGTCAGACCGAGTGAATCATCCTCGGGAGAGGGCAGTCGAACCGTCTCGTGCCTCTCCCCAGCCTTCGCTGCGTAACGCGCCGACGAAATGACGAGAAACATCTGGAAAGTCGCGCGCAAGGTATTTAACCGAGCAGCCGAGACGAGAAATCAGGAGGAGACGGAAAGTTAGCGCCGGAGCGCGTAGGAATTCCGCCGTGTAGTCGGCGAAGGTTCTGCCCGTAGTGACAGAACAGGAGGAGACGGAAGTGAGCGCCAGAGTGCGTAGAGAGTCCGCCGTGTAGTCGGCGAAGTTTTTGGTCCGTAGGGACGGCTCGAGCTACAGGCAAGAGCGTGGGTTTACCGCTATCGAGCGAAGACGCGGGCAACAGCTGCGTGTGTGAAGCCGACGGATTTCCGGCGAAGAAGTTTGAAGCTTGGAGAGTGGCCATTTGAGGACGCGAGGTTTCCTGGAAGAGAAACTTCGAGAACTACGGAACGACAACAACGCTGGACTTTGAGTGAGTGATTCTCGGAAGAGTATCGTTCAGACTTTTGTTCCAAGGACTTTGGACTGAATAGGTTTTCTATCTCTTTAGTCCTTAAGTGTCTTGGTTGTTCAATGCATGCGACTGTATTGTAGTGCGTATTGTTGTCTGTGTCAGTTGTTTTGAGTGTGGCTGATTGTACTGTGTAGTACGTTGTCTGATTGGTGACGTATTGTATGTAACTATTGTGAAGTGTGCACTTTTGTGTATTATTTTCGATCTGCCATTATTGAGAATATAATTTGTTTGTTTATCAACTCTCGGCTCTGTCTTGTTCTTTGGGCCACAGCCGGCGTCCGCTGACGCACCAATAAGGACCACTTCTAAATTGTCCACGCTTTCGTGGTGCGGTTCGGGGGGCCGATACTTCGGCTCTTGGAATTAGCCCGGCGATCGCCTCCCTAATAAACGGGACAGGTGTGACAATTAATCTGGCGTCCGCGATACAGGACCTTTTGGTGCACAGTGTGTCCAATGTGGTGAGAAAGAGCCTCGAGTTGCTGATAGTGCTATCGGAACGATTTTGTGTGTTGTTCAGTGTTCTCGTTAACGAGTGCAGGGGAGTGTTCCGATAGACTGATCTAGGCAGATACTTTTTGCACGCGGCAAGGTTTTATTTGCGAGTTGCGAGACACAATGGATCTCGAAAAGTTAGTTGCTCTTGGTGAAAAGATGGGTCTTTCTGGCGCCGAACTACGGAAGTGGGTCACCCAGAAGGAAAAAGAAGAAAAAGAGAGAGCCAAAGAAGAAAAAGCAGCCGAGCTGGAAAAAGAGAGGTTGGCGGTCGAAAGAGCCAAAGCGGAAAAAAGAAGCTGAGGTGGAGAGAGAGAGGTTGGCGGCAGAGAGGGCCAAGGAAGAAAAGGCAGCTGAGTTGGAGAGAGAAAGGCTGGCCGCTGAAAGGGCGAGAGAAGAAAGAGAAGCAAAGGAGCGACAGCTGAAAGAAGAAAGAGAAGCCAGGGAGCGACAACTGAAAGAAGAAAGAGAAGCGGAGATGGCTGAAAGGGAACGGCAGCGGCAGCACGAAATTGAACTCGAGCGGCTCCGTTTGCAACAGCGAAGCGAAACTCCCGTCCAAGCTAGAGTTGAAAGCAGCGAACGGGAAGATCACGGCTTCCGCTTGAACCCAAGCAAGCTGCTCGTAGCGTTTGATGAAAGGAAGGACGACCTAGACGCGTACCTCCACAGATTTGAGACGATTGCGAGGAGCCAGAATTGGCCGGAACAGCAATGGGCAACTGCTTTAAGTACTTGCTTGAGTGGTGAAGCGCTCAGTGTGTACGGCAGGCTGACGCCGACCGATGCAGCCAACTACGCAAAGGTGAAAGCTGCTTTGCTGAAGCGATTTAGATTTACCGTGGAAGGATTCCGGGACAGATTTCGGACAGGAAAGCCAGCTGATGGTGAGACGGCTACGCAGTATGCCGCCCGACTTTGCCATTATTTCGACCGATGGATTGAACTTTCAGGGACCGCACAGGAGTACGAGGAGCTTAGAGAGCTCCTAATTAGAGAACAATTTCTTACTAGTTGCCACCCAAGCCTGTCGCTGTACTTGAAAGAGAGGAGAGCTAAGTCACTTGAAGACATGCTTGAATTAGCTGATCAATTCTTGGAAGCGCAAGGTGGCACTAATTTGGCCAAAGTCAAGAAGGAGGGTCCCGAGGATTCGAAGAAATCGGCTCCCGAGGAAAAGAAGCGTGCACCGGAGAAAATTCCGCGATGTTTTCTGTGTAACCGAGTGGGTCACCGTGCTAGCCACTGCCGAACTAACTTCACGAGCCCCACGGTAGTAAAATGTTTCAAGTGTGGTCAGACTGGGCACAAAGCAGATGCATGTCGGAACGGAGTGAGTCAAACTCACCAGGTATCCTGTGTGCAAGCAGCACCGAAATCTGATAATAATGCCGTCACTGATGGATTCGTAGAGTTGAAGAATGGGGAGAAAATTCCTATTGTGGGGGCTGTAATGTCAAAACAGCCAACCGGTGTTACGAAGGGAATGCCAACGCTTCCTGGAAAGATTGCAGGCAAGAAGATTACGGTTCTAAGAGACACTGGTAGCTCCACGGTTATCGTGAGGAGAAATTTGGTACGGGAAAGAGAGTTGACAGGCAGAACGAAACCGGTTTGCCTAATTGACCGTACGGTCCGGATGCTTCCCGAAGCAGAAATTGAGGTTGAAACCCCGTACTTCAGCGGGAAGGTTACTGCGTTATGCATGACGACCCCCCTGTATGACCTTGTCATCGGAAACATCGACGGGGCGCGAGGGCCAAGTGATCCAGAATGTTTGGGAGAAGACCCGAAGTTAGAGCCCTCGCCGACACAGCGGCCGCGAGATACAGTGGAGGAGCATCCCGTGACGGATCTCACTAGAGCCCGAGGCGAAGCCGCGGCGCAAGAGACAGCGAAGGAGAAGACGATCGTGTCGAATAAGTTCACGGGCCGAGCAACCGGACTTACGTCGGCACAACCTCAACCGACCGACAGTGTAAAGGAGACGGAGTTGGCCAGCCGGGAAAAATGTAGAGGCATGATCAAACGGGAAAACAAACAGACAGGACCCGTCGAATGTAATGACGCGTTAACGGTGTCGGAAGAGACAACGATGGCTGAGACGACGCCTCAGATTTCGTCGTTGGAAAGGGCTCGCCGAACAAGAACGTGGAAACACAAGAAGAGATCGAGCAAGCACCGCAAAAAGGGGCGCAAGCGCTGTTCGAAGTATTCAGGATAAGTGCTGAGGTCGAATCAGAATGTGTTGGGCAGTGCTGAGTGACATACGTTGTGTTAATGTTCTTTTTATCCTGTGTCTCAAGTGTATGTCGAGCGAGTCAGTGTTCTGTGCGATGGTGTGATGTATAGTGTTGTATAATTGTGGGATAGACAGAACTTTGTACGTTTGTATTGTTTAGAATGTGTGATGAAGTGTTGTAGGTATGTACCTGTGGTTATATTTCATGTGCTGTGGAATTGAACTACAATGTAAGATTGTATTGAGGGATCTATTGTGAATGTGAAGTGTCATGAGCGACTGATGGTGTTACAGTTTGTGAGAATGTGTGGTGACTGTTCGCGCTCGTTTGTGTGGTTTTGAATATTATGAGATAATATTCTTAAAGTGGGGGGCAGTGTCACAGAACGAGCGCTAAACAAGAGCGCGCCGCCAAATCCTTGCGACAACGGGCGGCAGAAACGCCGCGAGGTAAAAAAGAAAAAAAAAGAAAGAAAGCAAACATCCAGGGCTCCCGGGCGCGCGCTCTCCCCGCAGAAGCACGGCTTCGCAGACGATCCTCCTCACCCCACATCGGCGGCCCAGCAAGACCGCGATTTTTCTAGAACGAAGGAGGCGGGTTCAGACCGAGTGAATCATCCTCGGGAGAGGGCAGTAGAACCGTCTCGTGCCTCTCCCCAGCCTTCGCTGCGTATCGCGCCGACGAAATGACGAGAAACATCTGGAAAGTCGCGCGCAAGGTATTTAACCGAGCAGCCGAGACGAGAAATCAGGAGGAGACGGAAAGTTAGCGCCGGAGCGCGTAGGAATTCCGCCGTGTAGTCGGCGAAGGTTCTGCCCGTAGGGACAGAACAGGAGGAGACGGAAGTGAGTGCCAGAGTGCGTAGAGAGTCCGCCGTGTAGTCGGCGAAGTTTTTGGTCCGTAGGGACGGCTCGAGCTACAGGCAAGAGCGTGGGTTTACCGCTATCGAGCGAAGACGCGGGCAACAGCTGCGTGTGTGAAGCCGACGGATTTCCGGCGAAGAAGTTTGAAGCTTGGAGAGTGGCCATTTGAGGACGCGAGGTTTCCTGGAAGAGAAACTTCGAGAACTACGGAACGACAACAACGCTGGACTTTGAGTGAGTGATTCTCGGAAGAGTATCGTTCAGACTTTTGTTCCAAGGACTTTGGACTGAATAGGTTTTCTATCTCTTTAGTCCTTAAGTGTCTTGGTTGTTCAATGCATGCGACTGCATTGTAGTGCGTATTGTTGTCTGTGTCAGTTGTTTTGAGTGTGGCTGATTGTACTGTGTAGTACGTTGTCTGATTGGTGACGTATTGTATGTAACTATTGTGGAGTGTGCACTTTTGTGTATTATTTTCGATCTGCCATTATTGAGAATATAATTTGTTTGTTTATCAACTCTCGGCTCTGTCTTGTTCTTTGGGCCACAGCCGGCGTCCGCTGGCGCACCAATAAGGACCACTTCTAAATTGTCCACGCTTTCGTGGTGCGGTTCGGGGGGCCGATACTTCGGCTCTTGGAATTAGCCCGGCGATCGCCTCCCTAATAAACGGGACATGTGTGACAACTTGTTGAAGCTCCTTCTCCGAGCGTGCTGTCGAAGTGCTGCTGCTACAGCATATTACGAATCCTACACTCACTAAAGATAATCGCCGATAGAATTGCAATGGAACGGCTTGCGTTTTTGTTTATTTCTTTGACAGTACCGTGCAGGGTCCCAAGATGCGCCTGATAAAAGTTACATATTATTGGGTTAATCTGCATCAAGTGTAAAAGGTAAACGACCGATCCAAACATAAACATGACACGGAAGTCGTGTACGGCATAATTTACCTCCACCTCGTAACGTTGTGGTGATCTTAAAGTGACATATCAACCTTCCTCGTTCGTGATTCGCATATCATCGATTCCCACTGTAATTGGGATCTGCCATTTAGTAGAGTGAGAAGTACTCGAATTCGTTAACCATTTTTTTCTATAAACATTTAGGGATGGCTTTCTGCCCTCCCATAAAAGGATACGAAGTACTCTAAATTGTTACACATTTTTTTTTTTAAACAGCAGCCTCATCAAGTACGAGGCTCACGGGACGGGTTGCAGCTCTCCCATAGAAGATTACGAAGTACTCGAAGTTGTTAACCAGTTTTTCTAAACACCGGTTGCTCACTTCCTGCAGAACTATTCCTCAGGGACAACTTTTTGCTCTCCCATGCATATAGTGCAGTACCAAGTACTCTAAATTGTTTAACAGTTTCTCTAACCACACAATGGGCTCTCCGAGTGTAGTGTACATCGTACACCGAGTCGTGTTACATTCGTTCTAAACCCACTGTTCAGTAAAGGTTGGCGAGGACAGCGTTACGCTCTCCCGTAGTATAGATCACTGAAGAAAGACCTCCATTTCCAACTGCGTGAACATTTCTATGTCAACTGTGTCACGTAAGATGATCGACGCCGTGAATGAGCAAGTGAAAGGAGTACTGAAACAAAAATTTCGGTGAGCTGTTTTACACGGAACCTTGTGAAACCTTGCAAGACATTAGCGAGTCGTTATGGTCTCGAAATCTCTCGAGCAAGTCTCGCACAGACAGATTTAGATTAGATTTAAGGGTTCAACGTCCCAAAACCACCATATGATTATGAGAGACGCCGTAGTGGAGGGCTCCGGAAATTTTGACCACCTGGGGTTCTTTAACGTGCACCCAAATCTGAGCACACGGGCCTACAACATTTCCGGCTCCATCGGAAATGCAGCCGCGGCAGCCGGGATTTCTCGCACAGACACGGCAACCTTTCATCTCTGCAGGTATACGGAAGGTATATAGGTATACGGGCTTCTGGCCATGTGCGTGTTTTGCGGCCATGTGGAGCGCGTAGTCGAAGATGAGAGAGCCTCGGTTCTCGTCTTGTTTGCGTGCAATTACGATTATTTATTGCAGCGAGCAATAATAATGGCTACGCATCAGACAGGAGGTAAGCATTGGGGCGCGCGTCTCGACACACGAAACATGCCACGCCCTGGCGCGGTCGCGTCCTTACAGTGTTAGGTCCAGCCGAGCCTTCTCACGAGTTGCGCCATCAACCTTGTTTTTTTTTTTTTGTACCACCGTACGTGGGCTCGCGCCGTCGTCGCAGGCTGCAGCAGCCTCTGCAGCAGCAGGAAGCGTGTGATGCGAATGCTGCCGGGGCCGCTATCACGTTTCACCCGGTCACACGATAACGCGAGATTCAAGCTAGTCGCCTATAGTATACTACCTCGCTTTTATGTTCAGGCCGTTCTCTTCTTATGGTTATTTCATTTTCCCGTTTTGTGTTGTTGTACCGTGTTTTTTTTTCTTTCTCTCACTACATTTCTCGTGATCTGTCTGGCGGTCTGGCTCGTCCGTCACGGACGCCCCGCCGCGGTGGTCTAGTGGCTAAGGTACTCGGCTGCTGACCCCCAGGTCGTGGGTTCGAATCCCGGCTGCGGCGGCTGCATTTCCGATGGAGGCGGAAATGTTGTAGGCCCGTGTGCTCAGATTTGGGTGCACGTTAAAGAACCCCAGGCGGTCTAAATTTCCGGAGCCCTCCACTACGGCGTCTCTCATAATCATATGGTGGTTTTGGGACGTTAAACCCCACAAATCAATCATCGTCCGTCACGGACGCTTGACGACGTCCCCGGAGCTTTGGAAAAAAAGAGGCCGTGCCGCTTGAGCGAGAGGTTCGAGCGAAAACGATACGTCGCCTTTCATCGTTGTTTATATTTTTTTCTTTGGTTCTTTATGAGGCGATAGAACGGTGGCATCGTGTTCCTCCCTTCGCACGTTTTCTCTTTCGGCTGCGCAGCGTAGTGTAATTTTTTATCGAACGTATCGTCACCTCCCCCCTCTCCCCTACAAGTTTCGTACGTGTACGTCTCATATAGTTGATCATCATCACTATCACTATTGCAATGTTCTTATCTGTGAGTATTCGTAGCATCTGCGTGTGAGTGACTTCCGCATTGCGTAGTCACTCTGCCTTCCGCTTTGACGCATTGTTTGTTTTCGTTTGGGCGGGTGTGCGTTGCGCCAGCACTTGCGGAGATGTGAGTGGAGGATTTTGCGGAACTTTCCAGAGCCTCCTGGCAGAGTATCCGAAGAGAATCGTGCGAAACTTGCGTTCGTCGGTGACTGGTACATGATACGCGTTTCGCACATGAATATATCTGCTACAAAGATGGTAAGTGGCTCAGTGAATGCGCCTCACACAGATGTACGTGCTTCGCGGACGAATCCAGTTAAGACGAAATCCTCAAGTGGCTCATCAAACGAAAAGCGTCCACTATCGGCGTCGTCGGCGGGAGCACTAACGATGCAAGAAGTCACGTGATGACGTCGCCCTGATTCGGCATCATGACGCGACGTCTCATCAAAATTTTTATGGTATCAGCGACGTCAAGCAGCTACACCACGCTCTGAAAATAGGCCTAGCCACTTCGCTGTTCTCACAATTTAGCCGGTGCCGCTATTGCCACAACTCCGGAGTAGCCAGCGATCGGGCCGGTCCGCCAATGACGTCATGCGTGACGTTCGTGTCGAGGTCACGTGACCCTGTTTAACGTCACCCTGACCAGAAGTTCAGCTATCGCACTCTTTCTGATATATACGCGTTCATGCTGTGTTTTGTATACAGTCCTTGAACCTCCAACAAATATCAATATAGGATTTGTGAATTTTTTTAGTAGCTGGAATTACGCTTAGCTCTTATGCGATAAATCAACATTGTGTCGTTTAGGTATTCAAGGATTGACGCTCGAATTCGCCGACAGTGTGTTTTTGTCGCGCCACGACGATTGTTTAGTCACCAGACGTACACAGTGCCGTCATCTCGCCCGTCGCATTCGTACACTCTGTACGCAGCGATCGCTCTATCGTCTAGTTGTGAGATTCCGCAAGGTGACAGTCGCAATTAAAGCGCACGCGGCGGGCGTTTGCGTGTGATACACGTACAAGGACGTGCGCATAGCAGGCATACTCAGCAGGCGGTGCGACAGACATCTCCTCGCCGAGACCCTGCAACGCCCACGAGCGGGCGCTCTTTCTCAACAACCGCGACAAGGACGTACTCGGAAAGCGTTACTGCTTTTTGTTTGTATTGTTTTGCTTCGTTTTGTGAAGCAGAAAACCGTGGTTTCCCCGTTTATTCACGTGGTGAAATGAGTGGCTGACAGACAGGGTTACAGACAGACAGACACACAGACAGACACACAGACAGACAGGCAGGCAGGCAGGCAGGCAGGCAGGCAGGCAGACGGGCGAGCGGGCGGATAGACGGACGGACGGATAAATAGACGGACGGACAGACGGATGGATAGACGGACGGATAGACGGACGGATGAATGGATAGATGGATAGATGGATGGATGGATAGATAGATAGATAGATAGATAGATAGATAGATAGATAGATAGATAGATAGATAGATAGATAGATAGATAGATAGATCCTGAGGGAAGGGAAGGATGAAAAAAAGGTTTGGTGTGGACAACTTGCGATGAATTAATATGAATTGTTTAGCTTTATAGACCAATTAAACAACGACGTGATCATGAGACATTCCGTAATGGGGTACTAAGGATTTATTTTGACCCCTATTACTCGATTTCGTTGTGCAAGATGAACCTAAAAGCTGGGTACAGTACTCGCTGATTGAAACAGGACAATTCAGGGCTAAATCATGGACATAACTTTGTTTCCACCGTCATCAGAACGGTCCATATTGGCACATTTTCTTAGAGACCAGATTTGTCGTGACATAACTTTTCTCCAGCCATTCCCCTTACAAGTAGTTATACTGAAAATTTTGAGGTAGCGTTTCAGTACGTGAGTACCGTGCACGGGTTCTTGTATTTTGGTCATGACTGGGAATCGAACCGGCCTCCTTGAGCTTGGTAGCGCGTTACATCATCTGGTTATTGCAACAAGGGTGGGCAATCATTTAGCAAGTAAAAATAATGATTGCAATGTTGCTGCTTTTGCTAGCGGATAGACAACTGTGGCAAATAATAGCCCATATTGGCCAACGTTGGCCTGAATTTAACTGCTTTTTAGCCGACATTGGCCAACAGCTAGGCCGCACTAGACAACAATAATGATAGTCAATACTGAATATCATTTGCTATACACATGGCTTTTCCCGTCAGTTAGCCGAGATTAGTAATCATTTAGACAACGTTATATGATCAAGAATATCCAACTTTAGTCAGGGCTAGCAAATGCTGCGAGTATGCGATTTAGCAAGGTAGCTAAGTTTGCTCATGCATGTGTAGTCATCATACCCCGCCAAATAAAGTGAGTAAAACGTGCCCTAGACGACATCGTCCTAAAAAAAAAAGCATACGATAATGAAGAGCAGGTGATGCATGACATAACATAACCTCACTGTCATAGATCCCCCATAGGTCGGAAAGAGCTCACTCAGACTCAGCTCCACTATTTTTTTTTTACAGCCGGACTTACTCGGACTCGCCAAAATATTGCTCACCCGGACTTACTCAAACACACGGCTCCATCTGAGTCTCTAGAGGAGCCTGAGTCGAGTCACAAGTGCCCCTACCGATCTATGCCATCCCTATATTCAAAGATGAATCGATGACTTTGCTTCACCATCTCATATCATCGCAGAGCTCGCTGTTGTAGTTGAAGATAAAGTACAGCGACAGTTTCTTATGACCCGCAAACCACTCCTGCATGGACAGGCTCTGCCGCTTTGAAGGCCTGTTGCAAAGCGGAGTATTCGTGCACTCGCTCCTCGCAGAATAAACATTGGCACATCGGAATTTGTTGTAATGCGCCGACTCGCCACTTAGCTACGACTGCAGTTTGCTTAAGAGAGGTGGCTCAACGCGCATGCACTGCGCGATTTTAAAACAAGTTGCGGAATCTTATGCTGGAAGGATGTACTTGTTCTTTCTTCGTCAATACGTGCGTGCACTTCATATACAGCGCATTTGCATGAGGTTTCCAAAGCACAGGTTTCACAGAAACATTTGCCTCTTATCAGCCAGGAATATGAAAGTGTAAAAAAGTATTTTTACACGCCACCGCGTTTATCGCCAAGAGCGATCGCACGGTGTACTTGCGAGCAGTCGCTGTTATCGATACTTGTTATTCAAACCGAAAGGCATGTGGTTCACAAACATGCACTTTCGATCAACAAGTCCTGAATTAGATGAATGCAGGAGATGTCATAATCCCGTTCAGCGCATATATAGACAGTCTATGAAAACGAAGGCGCGCAGAAATATTTATTTATTTATCTATTTGTTTGTTTGTTTGTTTATTTATTCATTTAATTTTGGATCCTTTGTAGGCTCTTAACTGTTCCCGGCAGGACACAAACCTGCTCTCTTCGAAGCCAGTAATTGTTTTGCATAATTCCACTTATCCGACGGCAAAAAGTTGCAAGCACAATTACTTTGTGTTTGTGAATTAAAATGAACTTGCAAGACGTGACATCCCGAAATAGAACTGCGGCTTGCGAGGGACACCGTGTCAGACGACTCCGGGATAATCTTGATCACGGGATAAATTCTCAAGACTTTCGAACCGCATGCGAAATACTTGCTGTATTCTGTTCCCTTCGCAATTCGAAGCTCCACGACAGTGTTTCATTACAATCTAACCTATTCACTTTGTGGCCATTTAAATAAAAACAGTGTCATAACTGCAGTAGCTTTGCTTCGGTTTGTCAGGAAGAAAATGTTTATCCCATTTAAGGTATCTAATCTGCGTTCTGGTTCTTCGGACATCGCAATACCGTAGCAACATATAGGGTGTGCCTCAATTAGTATAGGGTACGGAGCCACGTATAGCAGGGTACGCCTATAGCTCGCAATGCAATGGAAAATAGTGTTACTACCTCATAAAAACACAATGAAAAATTACTAAATGCAACGTTTACTACCCCCATGTCAATATTATCACCTGGTGCTCAATACTGCTACTTGGTACTATTTAGTTACTTCATGGTACTATATGTGTTAATGTTTTGCTACCGTAGAAATATTAAAGTCAGCAAACATTTTCGTTAGTGATCAGCGTGTCAAGGTTCGTAATGGTTAGTGCCTGCTTACGCGACGAGATAGGAAACGTCGCTATATAACAGCAATATTACGTTATTTTATTTCGAAATTCTGTAAATCACTTTTAGGAATTTTCGCATAGTGGTTTACAGAATGACAAGAACACAAAACCAAATAAATCAAGAAAGCCAGTACATACGAGCACAAATGTATTCATAAATTACCTTTATTTATACAGAAAACAATATGTGATATGCGGCTCGCAACTAATACGTTCACGTCTAAACTAAACTGCATACACCTAGGCGTGCGCACTAGAAGGTCAGGGGAAGAGCATCCCCCCCCCCCTAGTCACCGAATAGGGGGGGGGGGGGAGGGTATAGTGTTTTTCAAGCATTGACTTATTTGGGAGGAGGGGAGTTACTGCCACGAACCTTCGTCCCCTGAAGGCGTGCGCTGTCCACGCTTATGTGCATAGTTATTAAATTTTTGGAGTGCATACATACACACGTCTGCAATAATTTGCCCGAAATATCTCCATCGACATTGTATAAATAAAACAAGCTATCCGGCCTCTTTTATTCCCTAGTTTCTAATGTTAAAATTGACGAAAATATCGCCCGACGTGTCGGTATCGATTCAGTCCCTTCTTCACGGATGACCGGAGATCGGCCGTATAGAGTTGTTTTATTCGTATATAGTTTCTACACAGCAAGACAGCTCGTGGTCGATGCGTTCACCTCCTCGAATAGTTTACGCTTTCTTAACTGTAGACGGCCTTGAGCAAACGGTGCTGCTTTGTGACGATGTAGCCGCAACTTGACCGTCATAAACTTACCTGATCGAGTGTCAGCGTACGCCGTTGTGAGATCAGAAAAATGCGGTCACAAGTGCTTTTCGCGGTCGTCTCAAGCAGTGTACGAGCGTGCAACGTGGAGCATAGCGTCCCGTCAGTGTGCTTTCGTGCCGGTTATTAGCAACGGACCCGTACGGAGACCTCATCAAGCGAGGCCGCCATCTTTCGTTTTTTACTTTATTTTTATCGACATTCCGTTCGCAAATTACAGGTTCGTAAGCTCGCGGTCGGTGTTTTAGGGAGACACGCTTGAGCGGCTGATGTGTTACCGGTGGTAGCCTTTCCTTTTTTTTTTGTTTTCCGTTTACGTATATTAATAAGCTTTTCGGGTCACATTTGAACAAGTATGTGGCGTTTAACGTCCCAAAACCACCATATGGTTATGAGAGACGCCGTAGTGGAGGGCTCTGGAAATTTCTACCACCTGGGGTTCTTAACGTGCTCCCGAATCTGAGCTACAACATTTCCGCTTCCATCGAACACAATAGGAACGGCCACTGGCGTGCTGATACTGATTATATATATATATATATATATATATATATATATATATATATATATATATATATATATATATATATATATATATATATATATATATATAGAGAGAGAGAGAGAGAGAGAGAGAGAGAGAGAGAGAGAATTATGCAGGCTGAGCACAGACACACGTTCGAATATTCTACAACGAAGCGAAGCCGGCCTGAAGCGGCTAGAAATGCCAACTAAAGCTCAATTAGTGGCGTGCAGCTGTACCGTGCAGGTTAAAGTATTATCATCACGTCATGCGTTTATGCTTAAGCCCACTATGCGCAAGCTTTACGAAAACGCATGCACCGTAGGAGATTTACTGAAGAAGATTATATGGAGCGGGCGGTGTGACCAAAATGGGGGCGAGGTACGAGATAGTTCACTGCAGTACGCGCACGGTATCGTGGCGCGCATTCTCATATTCAGCAAGAAATCAGACGACACGATGTGTGTAAATCTACCAGGTAACAAATGAGTGGTTCAAGCAGCACGAAAACGAGGTCCCACGACAGTTGACATTTCGGGAAACAGGCGGCTTTCTGATTTACCATGACTGCCCCGCCACGGTGGTCTAGTGGCTAAGGTACTCGGCAGCTGAGCTGCAGATCGCGGGATTGAGTCCCGGCTGTGGCGGCTGCAGTCCCGATGGAGGCGGAAATGTTGTAGGTCGTGTACTCAGATTTGGGTGCACGTTAAAAAACCCCAGGTGGCCGATATTTCCGGAGCCTTCCACTACGTCATCTCTCATAATCATATGGTGGTTTTGGGACGTTAAACCCTACAAATCAACATTTATTAAGCCTAAACCTCAATAAACGTGCGATATATTCATTTGCTTTGGTTTTTTTCTAACCATATACCTGACCGGACGAGATTTTCGTCAGACATGTGGCCCTATTTTGTTATTTTATTTTATTTTGGGACACTTTCTCGGTGTGCGGTGGCACATCGCAATTGAGGCGTGCCCGCCTGAGAAGTTCATTAGGCTAACACGTCAGCATCTGTACGGCGGCGTGTGCTCGGTGTATCCAGTGCGATGAAAGGAAAGAAAGCTCCAATTCTATTGTCTCGCTGGCGCTGCAGACGGAGTCTATAGTCGTGGCTTATAATGCGCTTCGCATTCATGTTACTCTGGCGTAACACGAGCGCCCGTGGCAATGAAAACGCGTGGTACGTGCGCGTCTGGCGACCGCGAACGACACTGATGGCCTTGACTCACATCGGAAGGCCCCGGTTACGCCACGTGGCACAATCGCATAGGGTCGCGTAGGCAGAGTTTACGGTGCACTTTACACGATCAGCTCGAACTAATGTCACCCTTATTGTCTTTGGGCGTGTGAAGCTGCAGGGCAAACGTTTATCATATCAATTTTTGCGTTATTTTGTTCGTTTCTTAATTGCTCCTAAGTAATGAGGATGAAGCTTAATTATTTCGCTGAAATGTCAATATCGCAACACTCTTTAGCAATGTCGCCGAAGAAAGACCAAGTAAATTTATGGGATAAGCTTATTGTGCGCCTTTTCGTGGTGACATGTGGGTCAGCAGCGATGCAGTTAACTGAGGAAAAGGGACTCCCTCACTCACATCCTCACTCACCCACTCACTCACAACACAAAAGGACTGACGCACGCACACGCGCACACATGATCACTGCGTCTGTTACAGATATGAATCCGCCTTAATGCCACATTACAATTACAAAATCAGGCGCAAGAACAAGAAAATTTGAGTTTCTGTCATTTTACAGCTGCAGTTCGGGAAATGTGTAAACAAATAAAAAGTCATCAACACACGCAGGCCACACATAATGGAGCCGCTTTAGAGACCGGTTCAAAGGAAAAAGAAATGTGTGCAGGTAGAGGTCCCTGTCCGGTTAAGGAAGCAATTAAAGAAAACGGTGGTGTGGTATAGAGAAGTCAACGTCCGCGAATAAACAGAACCGGATGGGTTACAGGAAGTGGTAGCTGATAAAGTCAGTGCTTGGGCTCCTAATGCGGTGGCGCCCGTGAAGAATACGAGGTCGTCGAGGCTTGCTTTTAAGTAGAAATAACGGAATCAACAAACGGTGCTATAAACTAATCTACTAAACACTGAGGCTAGTGAATCAGGCGTAGAATTTGTGACAGCCGTTATGTTCCGCATACCTTTGCGAGTCAGACAGTTTTGCCCGAATCCTGTAAACCATTAAAATCGCCCTTTTCAGTCTGGCGGTTTCACTGCTATGTGTACTATAGTAGTTCAGACAAAATACATCGAAAATGCATTACATGTTTCCAGACTTAACGCATATGCTGGAACCCATACAGAAGTGCTCAAATCAGTGCTGCAACAGGGCCTGATAATATGATGTGGTTCAATAATATTGCGGCGAATTTCAAGCGTGCACACGCGCAATACACCTTGTTCTTGCTCATGTGCTTTGTTTCGGTCGCCGTCGATGTTAAACGCGCTAAATTAGTACTCTGACATATAAAATGAAGCTTTTGTGAATCGCTCCTAATGAAATGGCATAAAAGCAAATGCGATGCGTTAGACTGAGTGCGACGTGCCACTCGGTACGCCGTTCATGGTAACTCATACGCCAATAACGTTTCATGTATACGTCAAATGCCCAAGATGTTAGGGAATGGTAATTCCTCGTATCCGATGCTCTCATTCTTGCGGTGGGGTGCGCAGGTTTACTCAGAAATTGATAAAATAAAGCACACAACGTGTTGGGTTAAATCATTTGCGTCACTCTCTCATAATTGTATGGTTTTGTTGGGACTTGAACCCCCAAGTATTATTATTACGTTGAATAATTTGCCTCTTAAAGACCTTCCGTCTCTAACGTTGAAAAGCTATCGAGTTTAAGTTGTCATTTTATCTCACGTTGGGGCTTACGCGTTGTAGAGTTATTTCGACTGATGGCTCTGTAATCTCGTCCCCTCCGCCTTTCCAACACAGTGCTTCCTAAAGACGAGGAATCATAGTTGTTGGCTGGTACAGTCTTGGATACGTCGCTTCTTGAAGCAACTCGCCAAGCTGGTCTGGTGCATATACGCACTTGAGGTATATGGGGCTCAACTGCTGTCTCGCAGGTCGCGGGATCGAATCTCGGCAGTGGCGGCCGCATTTGAGATGGAGAGAAGATGCCGGTGACCCGCGTGCTTAAATTTGGGCGCACGTTGAAGAACCCCAGGTGGTAGAAGTTTCCTGAGCCCTCTGTTACAGCGTCTCTCATAATCATATTGTGGTTTTTGAAAGTAAAACCCTAACAATGATACATTGCTTTCATAAAGGAACACTAAGGAGAAACGAATGACTTGGTTTATAGTGACGAACGGTACTTCTGAGAACTCTAACTGCTACATGTTTCACTTATCTAAATACATTATTAGAGGAGCAAAATCAAGGTCGAAGTTTAGTTTTTATATTTCGCGCCGAAATCTCCGCTGCGTGCCTTCAAAAACTTGAAAATCTAATTTTCCTGTTCTCGCGATTTTCATGAAATTTTCTGAAACTTGGTATGCTAGGGCTGTGGCCCCTACAGATGATGATATTTTTTTTTCATGCTTATCGATTAGAAGTTACTTAGGACCCAGTGGACGCCTTCAACTATCTATGACGTCACAGCTAGTGTTTAGTGCTGGAATCTTAAGGGGGCGTGGCACCCGCATGGTTTTATTTGTTTTCTTTTTTTTTGCTTAACAAGCGTATGTGTCTCGGTAGGAGTGGTGTTCTGAAGGATTGTGAAAGTGTACTTCAGCATTACGTGAAAAATCGTTTTGCTCTTTGGTGTCCCTCTACGCCACTCGTGTTGTCCTAAACGGCGAGGAACCTTCCAGTAGCAATAAGGCATCACGCTTCTCCTTTTACTTCGCGCGGAAATCCGCTGCTATGCAATACCTGGACCTACGCGATTGGAATTCTAAATGAGCGACCTACTTAGCGACGTTCTTAGCCTTTGATTTTACATTTGTCGTTTCGATAACACAGCGGCTTTTCGTGTGTGCCAAAGGCTGCTCGTGCCGTTAGCGCTGGATGCAATCCCATTGATGTTGCCAAGTGCGATTTGCATGTGCGGCCTTTCCACATACCGATAGGATTTACGACAAGGTTTTGACTATGTTCTGTCTGCTTTCCGATACGCTTCCATGGCGTCATTCCATTTGATTCCTCAAACAGAATGCGTGCTAACGCCAGCATTGGCCCGGCACGTATGCCCCGACATGTTTGTGGACGCAAAGTGTAGCGTGTGCGAACGTGAACTAGCCACCCTCCGCCACATCATGTGGGGTGGGTGTAACAGTGGTGTGAACAATGGGAATGGGCATTGCCAGGACGCCACGTATCCCGAAGAGGTGGGAGCATGGATACGCTCCCAAGACTCAACCACACAACGAAGGGCCATCCAGCGGCTTGAGGAGGCCCTGGCAAAGCAGACGAGAAAGGGAGCCGACGCCCCGGACAACGGGAGCGCAGGAGCCCGAGTAACCAACGCCTAGCCGGAGCACGTCCTCAAGATCTAGGCCCTGGGACTATAGGACTATTAGCCATAGTCTTCAGATAGGGAATACCCGCGCCCTGCGTGGCCGGTGACTTCCCGCACGCCGGATGCGTAAATAATTGTTGTTTCTCTCTCTCTCTCTCTCTCTCTCAAACAACTTATAACAACAACGCTCCCAGACAAGTTTCCAGCACGTCTTCATATACGTAATGTTCCAGCTGTCCGAGACTCCTTATTTTTTGGTAGTAATGCTTTCACGAGTCGCATGACTTGAACACACATCTTGTTGAATAATCCATCTGTATCGACATGGCGTAATATCCGTGACACACGGGCAAAAGTAAAGTACTTTGAAGTAAACCCCTTTTGTCGCCTAAGGTGACCATTTGCAGAAAGGAGTGGCGCTGATGACACACGGCACCGGACTACTGCTTTAGGCAGTGCCTCAGAAGGACGCTGCAGAAAAAATGGCGGTGTTTGTGGAAGCAGCAACATTGGAAATATTAAAAAGAATATGCGCATGTACATCACATTCAGCGACGCCGGAGCATAAAACCGTTTGTTTTTTATTGTCTGGTGTCTTATAACGCGCATACCTGTAATTTTCTTTCGTTTTTTTTTTGCGTTTTTAGCAGCAACTTAAGTTCGTCTGGTAACTATGAACAGCCAGTGTGTTGCTGTTTTTGTTTTTGTCGTGCTTTTTACATGGCTGCGTCCAGCCAGGTCAGTGACGGCGTGCCGCGTGTCATCGTGGTCCTGCGATGTCTCAGCGCAGAGACAGAGATAAAGCAACATTTCAGGTGAGCCTGACTCTTGTCGCCCTCGGCTCCATCGAAGATGAGCTAAACGCTGCGAAGGCATGAGTGATGAGCCTCAAACAAAGACTCGTCATAAACAGCTTCATTTCGACTGCTTCCGCACTGTCCCCCCGAGCCATCAACCGCGAAAGTTGGGCCAATGTGCGCAACTAACGCTGGTTCGAAGACACATTGCCGTTATTAGGCGACGGCCACTTTAAGCAGTGTTTTCGAGTGAGCCCGACACAGCAACTGCCGCTGCCAACCCTAACATGATCGCGCTAGTGACGTAATGCAGGCGTTTGAGAGTATGGACAGACTATAGGCCTTCACTTTTCAACAAATCGCACTGCTGCTGAAAATGAAAACATTTTCTCAGCGCAAAAAAATACTAACATGGCACCGCAGTGTTGCGACACGTTTTCTTCTATTGATAAATTATGCACACTGTATGCGGGAGTACTCCCTTCCTGCCAGAAAAGTAGATGCGGGATCTGCTTTTGCGAAAAGGATCTTTGCCGGAAAGGAGTTACTCCTTTGTCGTGTGTCACTGCGCCCGAACGCCTTTCCGAAAGATGTCCCCTTGTCTAAATGGTTGATTGGGCGAGTTGGTGATACATGACTAATTATGAAATGGAAGCGCACAACGTAGAAGCAGACGGAAAGACAGGGACAAGCGCTAACTACCAACTGAAAGTTTATTCGGAAAAAATATGAAATATATACTAAAAGATGATACAGTGTCAAGGCACATACGATAACACCAAAGCATAGACCAAAAATGGCAACACCGATAGAATATCTTAGTGCGTCAGCCCTACCTTACCATCGCTTACTGTGCTTTACATTGATTAGTTAACTTCTACGGCATCTGCTAATGTTTAAAAACGCTAGCTCCTTATCGGACAAAGCGATTGATGGTTTGCTGACGCAAGCCCCGTGTTCCGCTATGTGTGCTGCTTCAACGGAGAGCTAAAGATGGCCAGGGACATGGTGCAGTAGGACGTGACAACAGGACCCACGAAAAAGAAAGAGAAAGAGTAGCTGTTGTCCCTTACATGCATCAGGTTACCCACCGCCTGAAAAAGGTGGGGCAGCGCATGGGAGTGCGTGTAGTTTCCTCTGCACCACACAAGCTTTCTCAGCTGGCTAGACTGACATGTGGCGCTAGACACAGGGAACAGCGGTGTAAAACAAAGCACAGGAACCGTTTTGTCAACTGCATTAGTGACGTAGTTTACATGATCATACTTTCGTGCGGTGCCTGTTATATTGGGCAAACTGGAAGATGCCTCAACGACAGGTTGCGTGAGCATGCGTGCAATGTTCGTAGCGGCAATGATGGTTATCTTGCCCAGCATGTCACTAGATGTGGCTGTGAAGTACAATTTGATAAGACAGTAGTTCTCCAAAAGCACAAAGATGAGCGCACAAGGCTTATAATTGAAGCAGCACACATAGCGGAACACGGGGCTTGCGTCAGCAAACCATCAATCGCTTTGTCCGATAAGGAGCTAGCGTTTTTAAACATTAGCAGATGCCGTAGAAGTTAACTAATCAATGTAAAGCACAGTAAGCGATGGTAAGGTAGGGCTGACGCACTAAGATATTCTATCGGTGTTGCCATTTTTGGTCTATGCTTTGGTGTTATCGTATGTGCCTTGACACTGTATCATCTTTTAGTATATATTTCATATTTTTTCCGAATAAACTTTCAGTTGGTAGTTAGCGCTTGTCCCTGTCTTTCCGTCTGCTTCTACGTTGTGCGCTTCCATTTCATAATTAGCCTTGTCTAAAGGACTTCAGGGTGCCCGTGTGTCAGGGGCATAATTTACCGTTGTTGCCCTCGTGGGTTCTGTAAACACCCACTATTAATATTACAAACCCCCAATATTAATTTATGGTGTTTCGGTTGTCAAGACCGCGATATCTTTTACGAAGCCCGCCGTAGTAGAAGGTTGCGTATCAAGCTTCGCAACCTGGTGTTCTTTTGAAATGCACTGACATCTCTATAGTAATTGTAACAATTTTTTGTCTTTCATACCCGAACACCCAATATTAATTTATGGTGTTTCGGTTGTCAAGACCGCGATATCTTTTACGAAGCCCGCCGTAGTAGAAGGTTGCGTATCAAGCTTCGCAACCTGGTGTTCTTTTGAAATGCACTGACATCTCTATAGTAATTGTAACAATTTTTTGTCTTTCATACCCGAACCCACGATATCATTACGAAAGACGCTGTTGTAGAGGTCTCCGGAAGTTTCCTCCGCCTGGAGTTCTTTCTCGCGCACCTAAATACAAATACAATACTACTTTCTAGCGTTTTTCTTCATCGAAATAGGATGGAAAGGTGGGCTAGTTGGTAATTAATGAGTGTTCAGCGAACTGGGAGCGCGGGTGTTTACCCCGGCGCTCCCAGTTCTCTCTCCGTCGAAAATTTGGTCGCTACGACCGGAATTCGATCCCGCGACCGACGGGTCAGCATGGAAGGAAACGGGTGCTTTCCCATCTCGCACCCAATAGAGGAGCTTCCCCTGACGCCGGAGGAGCAGGGACGGCTCATCAGTGATCGATCGATATGTGGAGTTTAACTTCCCAAAACCACCATATGATTATGAGAGATGCCGTAGTGGAGGACTGCGAAATTTCCTACCACCTGAGATTCTTTAACGTGCACCAAATCTGAGCACACGGGCCTACAGCACTCTCACCTCCATCGAAAATGCAGCCGCCGCAGCAGGGATTCGATCCGGCGACCTGCGGGTCACCAGCTGAGTACCTCAGCCACTAGACCACTGCTTGGAAGCCTGATCTTGAGTGAAGTTTCAGAATTGGTTTGGTACGTAAGCACTAGGTCATTCGCCCTGTGGCCTACCGCATGCACGTACATTGCGCTTTCTCCGGCGCGCTCGCAGGGAAATAGTTCGCGAAGGAAGAGGGACAGCCTTTAAATGAGGCGCCGTGAATTTCGCGAACGACGGCAAAGGGCCGCTTCTTCATTCTCTCACCTCGTCAATTTTTCTTTTCCACCTCTTCACCTTGTTGTATTTAGTAACAGGAACTTCCTGCCCCTCTCACCCTCGGGGCAAACTCATTCTTTTGACGTGTGTGTACCCCCCTCCCCCGCTCTCTTTTTTTTACCTGTATTTTATGCTTTTTTTTGTTGTCGAAATGCGTGTGCAGTATAGACAGCGGTACGAGTGTTGCGTGAGTGGACCCGACCGGAGAGCAACGGTCGCATCAAAAGCGAAGCGCCCTCTCGTATTCCGTTTCGTAGACGGCTTGTCCTGGCTGGCCGTCGCCGGGTGCTTCCCCTCCGGCGAGAGCGTACGTGGTACCGTGAATTACGCGCGTGTAACACGAGTGCGGTACTCACTTCCGAGAAGAAAGCTTAATACCTGTTGTTTTACGTTCCCCAAACCACGATATGGCCATGATGGGCGCCGTAGCGGAGACTCCGGAAATTTACGCAATCTGGAGTAAAGTTCTTTAACGTGCGCTGACAGTACACGAGTCTCTGTGGCATTTCCGCTCCGCAAAAATGCAGCTGCCGTGTCTGGGATGGAAGCCGTGCCTTCCATTCAGCAGCACAGCGCGATAACCACTGATCTACCTCGGCGGACTGAGAACGAAACCTAGAGTTAAAGGGATCAGTTGGACCTCACCTAAGTGGCGTTTGCAAATGACGTTTGCACAGCTCATTTGCATAGGTAGGATGAATGTAATATGTTTACATCTGCCATTCCTTTTGCTTCTGTTAAATAAAAAGTGATGTTTGTGCAGAATAATAGAGCTGTAACCAATAATTGATTCTGACACGACTACGTGCTAAACGGAATGAAAGGAAAGAGTGGGTACAAAAGAGAAACACAAGTAGATAGAGAGAAAGAAACAAGGTATGAATGAATATACTACATCTGTCACTATTTCACAAGCACAGTGAATACTTATTACCACCAGGGCTGTACACAGAAATATTTTTATGTGTAAAACGGCCAACTTTGGCGACTGATGGGAGGTGTGAAGGCGTGCAAATACTTTGGCATCACCTGAAAAGTTAAAGCATGAAAAAAAAAATTTCGGTGCGCGTTAGAAGTGACCGCCTCAACTGCCCCTCTAGTTACCGCCCTGCTTCTTACAAGAGTACTAGCGTCACTGCCGGTGCTCATTCGATATAACCAAGGGTAAAAGTTGAATGAGACGTTGTTATCTGTATACCTTAGCAGCGATTTTCTTCTTACGGTAGGAAGAACTATATTTGAGGATCCGAAAAGGGCCACTTCTTATTATTTCGTACATTACATCACATACACACGAGGGCGAGGGTATTATATTAAAATACAGAAGAAACATGCAGAACAAACGCTTCCGCAGCCATCAATTACTGATAAAGAACACCGCGACTGACAATTCAGTCATAGATAAGCCAGGCTGGTACCATTTCTAGCCATGAAGTAACGCATTCATCTGTTCTTTCCACCCCAATACACCTTGCAGTACTTACCATCTGGGCTCCCATGGCTGTGGCCCAGCTTCTCGCGAGCGTACAGATATGTAAACTGCTAGAAAAAGACGGCGGAGAATCACCAATAAGATACGACTCGGATATCCGCTTTAAGGCCAAAGAGAGTGTTGTACGCGAGTGTTTACGGTACGTAGGGACGCTTAACCTCCGGGCACTCATGCGCGCGTGTGGCGAAGTGCGGTAAGCGACAGCGAATGGTTGTGCAACTCAATTCTGCGCATCGGCCGCGAGTCACCGTGTATTAAGAAAAGCGTGCGCCGTAATGTAATTCGCGTGGGAAGCTCCGCCCCTCCCGTTTTCTTTGTCTCCTTTAATTGACGCCGTCATTACTTTTCTCTCGCTGCTCGCAACTCCGCGCCTTACTCTTGTTTCTTGGAAAAAGAATAGATGGACTGCACCCAGTGGTGGGAACCTTTGCTGTGGTAAAGTATATCCAGCACACACGAAATGCCCTTTCTTTCAGGCTCTCCAATACACTTTCATCCCTTATCTCCGTTGTAGCACGCTGTGTGGTTTCGCAAACGAGAGCTGTTATTAGGGATCATTAGACGAAGGTCCTAAATGGTTCGAAGTTTACCCAGCTTGCATGCGCATTCCGTTTGGGTTCCGATGAAAGCCAGGCAGAGCTTATTTTTCGCTTGTCGGGGATGCGATTCGCACGCTTGTCTCGAAGCTCGTTTGATTAGGCTACCAGTAATTGGATCTAATTTTAATAGACAGGGCCGAACGCAAGTCGGTTACAGGGGTGGTAGAAAGAAACGCGAACAGCTCGGCGCGCTGTTTTCGTCGCGTTGTGGCCTTGGTGGCGCCAAAAAGAATTTTGGAGTGGTTCTTGACTGTATCAGGCACGACTGCAGCCGCTTTTCTATTGCCTCTATGCAGGCTATCAACTGGCTGCCGAGAAAATCGAAACAATAAAGCGCGTGGATGCCACACCCTTCGTGTTTTTTGCTATCGCGATTGCACGCGTTCTCTCATGCCGAAAGAATGGACGGACTTATACACAAAAAATATTGTTATCTAATAATGGAGTACTACGCGCCAGAACCACAATATAATTATGAGGCACTCCGTAATGGGATGCTCCGGATTCGTTTTATTCGCCTACGGTACCTTAAAGTACGCCCAAATTTAAGCACATGGCTGCTTTCGCATGTCGTGCTCATCGAAGTATGGTCGGTCGTTCCCGGGAGTCGAACCCGCGTCGTGCTCTAGCTCAACAGCGTGGTACTTTACATGTTAAGCTTTATCGCTGCCGATGCGTGCACGGAAGTAAAACTATGGCCATCTCTCTCTTTTTTAACTTTTATTTATTCTGGTTTGATGCGTAATTCCCAACTTAGGCCGCTATAAGCGGAGCGGATTGTCGTATTTCAAATGCCGTAATTTAAACGCTGCCCAATGTCGACTAACATACTGAAAGCAGTAAAAATGGTTCCTTACTCTAAGACCTTATGACAGAGATTTGAATACTGTGAGGAGCCGCCTTCTACAAAATAAGGAGTATGATTCAACGGCTCGTTTTTTTTTTCTTTTTGTTGTACACGACCAGATGCAACAGAAATACAGCTAACGAAGGTAAGGAATGCGTAGGGGAGCTTATCTTTAGAGTTTATCTGTAGTATTGTAATTGTGACGTAAATCGAAATGAATTAAAGTGGTTGGAAAATCAACTTGCTGGTCCACATACGGAAAGTTTTTTTTTATAACTATTGCATCTGTCATAATTGCTACACTATTCATAAATCCTACAGGCTATTACCTCTATGCATTCCTTAGCTTCACTGACCGTTTATTTCATTTGGTTTTGTGAAAATGCATCCTTTTTGAACTTATGCCAAACTGCCGTACTGGTACCGTCAAAAACCAATATTAATTATCGAAAACGCGACCATCGTACACCAGGCTGCTGATCTTTCACGTTTAACCACAAGGGAAAGGTGTGCTTCACCGACGAAATTTGGCCGTTGCGTTGAGATGATTTGAATTAATACTGCTAAGACCCGTATTCATAAACCAGCCTTATCCTTATCTCGTGGTTTGCTTATCCGTTTCGGTCCTTTACTGCACATGATAAACAAAGTAAGTTAGTACGTGCAAATGAATCTTGTAGTTATCTTTCGCCACGCTACCACTTGTGTGCTCTTATAACTCACGTGAAGTGTACAGAAATATAAGGAAAAGGTTGTTTTAGTTTGTGAACACGAGTCCAAATTCGAATGCGTGCGAAGTTACGTGTCGACAGTAGTTACTCCTGCGACGTAGCCTTTAATACGACGGGGAGTTGTCCCGAATCGTTTGACGTGCTGCTCGCATGCCGCGTATACGAGCGATGGAGGACAACGAATACCGACTGCGCATGCGTGTGAGCGAGAGAGAGAAACCGGCGCAAATCCCTGTCAGAGTCAACCACTGCGGCGTACAAAAGCGGCACGCGACCGTTGGACATGTCAGGAAAGAGCGTGGACCCAGGGAGAACAAACCAGCTGCCGCGTTCGCTTGATCAGAGCCGCCGGCTGTTTTCGCTTGTAGACCTACGAGGGGAGCCGTTTAGTGGAGCTTTTTATGCTGCTCCCCTCTCCCCCCTCCCCGTCCCACTTGGTGACGACTCGCGCTCCCAGTCATCTCTTTACGTATTTATGGCGGCGCTTTCTATTTGCTGCATTTTTTTCTTTTATTGATGCGTACTTTTGTCGTGCTCGCCGCATTACATACCTCAGCGGCGCCTGAATCAGCTGTTCGGGGGGGGGGGGGGGGGGAGAACAGCCACAATCCCGCGTTTTATGAAGCCCAGGAAAAGCGGCATGATTCGGCGGGGGAGGGGGGTTAAGGGGAGGAGGGGGGCTCAGGACCTTGCGAGTTTGAGTGCGCAGCGAATCAGCTGCTCGGAGGAATAAAAAATATGAATGTAAAACTGAATATTACCACTCTCCCCAAAACTCCTCCTCCTCTTCAGCTCGCCGGCTGCAGTGAAGTAGAGGAGCACGGGAAATGTGAACGTCGTCCCTGTAACCCAGCGTCCGCGTACGTGGAAGATATTGCGGGACGCGACACAGACGCAGGGCGAGGATTTAGTGCTTGCGCAGGGAGACAGAACTGAGCTATAGCGCCAGCAACAACGAAAGCGGTGCCTAGCTTCCTGTCCTCTGCTCTGCCGAATCTTCATTGCTTATTTACTATGCGAAATTTAACTTTATTTTTATTTATTTTCTGTCTGAGCCCTCCTCCCCTTTCACTTCAATCTGTTCTACCTCGACAACCCCCTTTTCCCCACCTCCCTCTCTATTCCAGGCGCCTGTTTCGAACAATCGAGTTTTTCACGCTTTTTCGCCATTGTGTCGGCGCCTGGCCAAACCGCCTCTTCCCTCCCCCTTTTCTCTCTTTGTCGCCCTCGCCTTCCGGTCTTTCCCCTCCGACCAGGTGTGACGGCGCCACGCAGTCTTGAGTGCCCAGCCGGCACACACTCATCCTCGCTTTCCCTCACCCTATTTATTTCTCCTCCATCAAACTTTTCACCCCTCCAACACACCAGGCATTGGGTGTGATAACTTTTGCATTTTTTATTGAACAAAACCGCGGTCGTGTTGGCGGGGATGCGAGATTCGTAAGGATAGCTGGATGTCTGTCATACACTCGCCTGCATCCAGCAGCGAAGGTCGTTTCTGGAGCTTCTTGTGTGTTTATTTGAACGTACGTTCGAACCAAACGTACGAGTGAAAGTGATAAAGAAAAATAGAAAGAAGCGAAGGTGATTCTGTTCTAACGGCTTTACCTCGGAAGAGCTTGGAGACGGCATTCTGCTGATAGTGGGATGACGAAACGTTTCGGGAATGCGCATTCTTGTGACGTACACAATGCGGGACATTCCTAAAGAGAACGCCCGAGTGTTTGGTGTGAGTACCGTTATGCATCTTCGAGTTGTTGAATCTTTAGGCGGCGGCCAACCAAGCGTAGACAACTCAACCGGGATCGTTAACATGCGAAATGCTTGGCCTATAGCGCCTGATTGGCTTCGCTTACTTGCGGCTCTTCAAGATCTACAGGTCTCAGTTATTTCGTTCCTTTGATCATTTATTTCGTCTTTTATTGCTTACTGACCGGCGTTGTCGTGCTGCTAAGCATGAAGCCGTGGGTTCGATTCCCAACCATCGCAGCTGTGTTGATGAGAATAAAATATAAAAAAAAGATAAAAGAAGAAATTCCTTTGTAAGAACGCCGCTGAGCGCCTGTTCAAGCCGAGGGGCGTGTAATTAACCCGAAGTCCAACAGTGCGCCTAGTTCTATAACTGTGTTGGTATTGTGTTCTCAACATGTGGGACCCCAGAATTTGTTATTTGTTATTGTTAAAGGGAGACTAATGAGATAAAATAATACTTCTCGTAGCGTAATGTCACGGGTGTGGAAATACCTCTCCGGAAGAGCCGCTGTAATGAAGTCGAAGGGAAGAAGACGATGACGTTGTTTTTATTGGACCGAGTCTGGCTTGCCCGGTTGACTGGCATTCTGTGTGCTGTGTCATCTCGCCCTGATGCTGATCGACGACCCCTTAGTAAATACTCCCCTAACAATATTATTCCTTCATGACATCAAAAATGGTACGCTTGCTACGAGAAGACACTTGGTAAGTATACGTAAACCCGCGAAAAGCAAATGCGGGCCGTGAACAATGTCCCCGCACCAGTATACCTTTGATGTCACAGCTATTGAGGACGTCTCTTCGGTCCTGCGAAGCTCCTTATCGGTAATGATTAGGTGCCGTTAACCGGGCATGTGCCTGGTTACCTTCCCTGCCTTCTCTCTTGTTGTTCATATCTCTCCCCCTTGCCTTCTGAGATAGCCAGAGAGTTGACGTGTTGTGTTCGAGCAAATTCGTTGAGCCAGTGTTACCAAAAGACGAAAAAACACCTTTAAACCCGTGATTTCCGCTGCGGTGGTGTAGCTGTAAGGGCGCTCATCTGCTGATCCGGAGGTTGTGGGTTAGACCCCGGCCATGGCGGTCGCATTTTGATGGACGCTAAATTACAGTGGCTGCAGCTAAATGGTAGAGGCCCGTGAACGTTGCGATGCAAGTGCACGTTAAAGAACACCAGTTGGTCGAAACCTCCACTATACGGCTTCTCTCGTAATGGTATCGTGATATATACAATACCCCAGACATTATTATGGTTACTTCAAAGGGGCCTTCCTAGTTTGTGCTTTCTCAACTGCTTTCTTCAATGTTTTCATGTGCTAACCGTGTACGGTCACGCGGCAGTAGTGAAGAGCAACAGATAACACGATTTTCGGCGCCGAATCACCAGTCGTGAACATTCGACAACGTGTGGCAATGAGACCCTGCGCTCCGTGTCAGCGACATGCAAGTGGCGAGCAGCGTCGACACTAGGCTAATTAACGCCGAAACTCGTCTTGGAAAGAGACGCAGCGGTGCAAGTCGCTTCACTTGCCCGGCTTCCGCACTCGCTACCGCCGTTTGAAACGGGGCTCACTCATTGACGGCACTTTTGGCGAGCGTTTTTCCTCGCTTGAGTGGGCAGTCCTGTTACGAATGGTACAAGAAAAAAAAATTCGCAGCGTGCGCGTCAACTAAAAGCCGAATTCTCCTGTCTATCATTACCCCTTAACAGCCATTCGCATGTACATTGAGCACTATCGTTTATTGTTCAACAACGCGCAGAAGAAATCTCGCACCGGCGCCACCTTGGAGGTCACAATGTTATACTCATTACACACTATTCTTTACAACGGCTACGAGGGACAAACGGGTGCCACTGTAAAAAGCTTCGCCCCTAAAAAAAACTGCAGTATGCTCATCGCTTTTTTTTTTGTTAGTCGTTCTTTAACTCTATTCTATATTTGTTCTTGTTTACTGTTCTTGTTTTCTTTTACTGTTTCAAATTCGAGCCTTGTTCGGAGACTCTTCTGTGTAGTACACTCGTCCGGCACATTTCTCACACGCGGCGTTTAAAGTCGTACGGTAACTTGGAGGAGCCGAGTTGGCGTGATCCTCGGTCGTGCCGCAATTTTACATTTTCGGTACTCTTCGGCGCATTGCACAGAACTGTCGTCATTGCTTCTCGAGTTGCTCAACAGTGTGTGTCCTTGTCTTACGTTGCCTAATGCACATTTCTGAGCAGACTTGAGATTTTTCGTTCTTTAAACTGTAACGCGGAGAGGAATGTATAATGTATCTCTTCTTCCGTATTCAGTGTGCATGTGTTATTTATGAGATATCCCACATCGCGTTGCGAGTTCACATTTTAGCTGCGAACCCGCCTGCAATAGCCGTTGTGTAGAAGCCCGATGCGAAGACTGATGATGGTTATTGACGGATGAGACAGATGAAGTCCAATAAATTCTTACAGTATTGGCAGTACTGAAAGTAAGTTAATAAATACATTAATGGCCTTACCGCAATAAATGAAAGCACGCACTTTGAGATATTAGCTGCAAAGCATCTTCGGGGATAGACTAGTGGCTGTCTGCCTTCGTAACGGTGTCGTCACTATAGTCAATCGTCCATAATAAAAAACGGCTGCGCGACGCAATGGCTAAATATTCTGCTACTTGCTACCGGTCCACTAAAAAAAAAAAAAAACTGGCAGCATATTCACGGAGTGAATGATGGAGAGTGGGGTGAAGCATCCGTCCGTCCATTCGTTCTTGCTTCCGTCCGTCCATGCGTACGTCTGTGTGGCCGCCCGTACGTCCATACGCCCGTCCGTGCGTGTGTCTGTTCGTGCGTCCGCACGTCCATCTGTGCGTTCCCTGCGTTCGTCCATGCATCCGCCCCTGCGTCCGTCCATGCGTCCGTCCGTCGGTGCAGCCATCCGTGAGTCCATCCATGCATCTGTCTGCGTGTCCGTTCGTCCATCTATTCAACACTCCAAGTACCACCATCTCGCATCTTTTCGTCATATATTCCCGATATAGAAGCACCACCATCCAGCGGACATTCCGAGGACTAAACGAGAGGTGGCACACGCACACTTTCTTACGGCTTGCGCTTCGTGTCTACTTCCCACCTTTAACCATCTCGACTTCATGGTATATACTAGTTCACTGTATTCATGGCACTGCGGCCCAACGCTCGTTAAACCTTTCTAAACCCAAGGAGGTTATGCCCAGCGAGTATAACGTAGCAACCATTTCTTGTCAGATAGGGCTCAATGTACATGCCAATGGCTGCTATGGGAAATGAGAGACAGGAGAATTCGGCTTTTACTTTCTTACGGCTTGCGCTTCGTACGTACTTCCCACCTTTAACCACCTTGAGTTCATGGCATATACTACTTCACTGTATTCATGGCACTGCGGCTCAACGCTCGCTAAACCTTTCTAAAAGCAAGGAGGTTACGCCCTGCGAGTATAACGTAGCAACCCTTTCTTGTCAGATAGTGCTCAATGTACATTCCATTGGCTGCTAATGGGGAATGAGAGACAGGAGAATTTGGCTTTTTAGTTAACGCGCACGCTACGATTTTTTTATTGTTCAACAACGCACAGGGGAAATCTCCCACCGGCATCACTTTGCAGGTAAAAACGTAAGACTGGTTACACACTATGACTACGACTACGACTACGAGGGACGAACGGGTGCCACTATAAGGAGCTTCGCCCCTAAAGAATGAAAAAGGCCATGGCTAGCCCAATGAATGGCCGACGACATTAGAGAGAGTTGAAACGCCCTTCCCTACATGCCGTAGGGACCTGAAAGCGGGCATATAGGGAAGAACAAGAAGATCAACATTTAGGGAGGCTGCATTCCGACGCAATTTCCCGACGATGTTAGAGGTTTCTGAAACGCCCTTCCCTATAAAATGGCTGGTTTCACGCTGGGTTTTAGGGGCTTGGTTTCAATGGCTGTTTTCAAGGGCTCGTCAAAGAAATCTTTCTCGAAATGATGCATGCTTCGACCCTTCCCTATAGTATCACCGCAACCCCCGAGATGGCGGGCACGCGGCCAGTGCGCGCCCGCTATCTCGGAGGCCATGCTATCACGTAGGTGGAGCTGACACGCCCCTCTCTACATACTTCACCCCTCCCCAGTTTTTCTGTACTTTAATGTTACACCAATCTTTTTAGGTGCAAATGTCTCTCGTTGCCGCAAATCAACAGATATATATATTTGTATTTTCCTCTTCAACTTGAAGCCTGAACTCGAACTCAGGTTAGCATTGTCGCCTATTTTCGAATCTGATAATTTATGTGCCTCTATTTTTTAGATTACGAAGTTCGCTCTTGCGCCCCGCCGCGGTGGTCTAGTGGCTAAGGTAGCCGGCTGCTGACCCGCAGGTCGCGGGATCGATTCCCGGCTGCGGCGGCTGCATTTCCGATGGAGGCGAAATGCTGTGTAGGCCTGTGTTCTCAGATTGGGCTGCACCTTGAAGAACCCCAGGTGGTCGAAATCTCCAAAGCCCTCCACTACGGCGTGTCTCATAATCATATGGTGGTTTTGAGACATTAAACCACACATATTATTATTATTATTATTATTATTATTATTATTAGTAGTAGTAGTAGTAGTAGTAGTAGTAGTAGTAGTAGTAGTAGTAGTAGTAGTAGTAGTAGTAGTAGTAGTAGTTTGATTTCGCGGTGAATGTAGCTGTTCTCTCACCGCCGAAGCACGGCTTACGAATGCAGCTCAAAGCTTCCGTCGAGCGTTCTCTTAATCTGGCCATGCAAAAGGCGTACGCTCTCCGCTCTGTAACAGCGTTGGAGCCACCTGTCGTCTCCGCTTGACCGACTGACTGACCCGGCGAGCATTTATAAGGCCAAACGCTCGGCCTTGATAGCAGACGTGCCCTTCGAGGCACGCGAATCGCTCTCGCCTTGGCAGCTGTTGCCCCGCTCTCGCATCTCTTTCCACCTCCCCAGGCCACTTGTCTTTCTCCGCTTGATACAAGAAAGGCAATGCGGAGGGGGAGGGAGGGCATTGTGCCGTTGCACTATTTTCACTACATCGACGTCATTTGTTCTTCTACTTTTCGCCTCTTGCATTTCCCTTCTCTAGTGCACTCTCCTGGGAGATGAACTTTTGCAGAGGAGCTGTCGTAGCCTACCTTATGTCGTCGTCGTTGTAGTTGCAGTAGTAGTAGTAGTTTTATACTACTACTAGTAATAGTAGTAATAGTAGCAGAAGTAGTAGTAGTAGTGATGGTGGTGGTCGTGGTGGCAGTAATGGTAGTAGTAGTTTTAGCAGTAATAGTAACAGTATATGTTGTAGCAGAAGTACACTAGTAGTATCAGTAGTAGTAACAGTAGTAGCAATATTAATAGTAGGGGGTGGTGGTAGTACTAAGAGGAGGAGCCACGAGGACACCTGAGCAGAAAGGGAGTAAAGAAATGAATAAAATTAAATGACGCTGATGCTAAGCGATGATGATCGATGCTCGAAGTCATTATGATTATGATGATGCCAATAGGGATACTGATAACGATCTATAAGATTACAATTACGACGGTGGGGATGACGACGCGCACGGCATCGCTAGCCTATATCGCTGGCGTGGTTACAGATACGCTGTTTGAAGGTTTTCACGGCGTAGAACAGGCTTAGATGTAGGTCTTTCTTTTTTTTTTTCGTTCCCTGACGATGATGTTTGGTTCTCGAGAAAGCGCGCTATCGCGTTCTGTAGCTACTAGCATGAGCAGCGCATTTGAATGTGTTGGCCTTCACCACCGTCGTGGGAGCGAGCTTTGCTCGGCGGTGCTCCTGCTGAGGCGGCTGTTGTTGACGTAGAGGTCACGCTTCGTAGCTGCCTACTCCTTCATAAGAACGGTAAAAAGCGCTGCACGAAGCCGATCGCGCGAGGAAAGAAAGAAGTTAGCTGTAAGTTCTGGGCTTCAAGTTATGAAAAGCCGTTGATTAAGCAGCACTGCTTGGGCCAACGTTTACTTCGGGATCTATATCGTCATCAGGGTAGCGAGTGCGTTCCTTAGCAGTTGCTGAGAGGTTCGGTTTGCCGCAACTTTACCGACATTACATCACTAAGTATGATTCAGTTATCTCCGCTTATTCTGGTCTACGATTACTCAGTTTCCTCTACTTACGCGTCTTGCAGCCTGACGTGCTTACACTGGGGGTGTGTTAATAAACGAGCAGGTATACTGCAGCAAGGGTGCGGCGATGGCGTAGTGGTTAGAGCATCCGCCTCGCATGCAAGAGGTCCGTGGCTCAAATCCCGGTGCCGCGCAGTTCCCAACAGAAAAAAAAAAATCCGCGTGTTGATCGAACTGCATTAAGAGGCCTGGGGTGCGGCCTCACCGGTAACCACCGCCGGGAACGCACTCCCTCACCAGAGAAGGATTGGCCACCCTGGTGCAGTATCTGGCCACTACCTCCCACATGCATACGTCAAATAACTCACGGCCCTCAGTCCCCAGCAGCTGCGAAGCAACTGACCATGTCGGCGGTCAGATCTGCAACGCAGCAGAGGGTGCTAAGAATCTCTGGACTACAGGCCGCCTTTGGAACCTGAACTTGGCAACGTTTAACGCTAGAACCTTATCTAGTGAGGGAAGTGTAGCTGTACTATTTGAGGAGCTAGAGGGTGTTAAATGGGATATAATAGGGCTCAGTGAGGTTAGGAGGACAGATGAGGCCTATACTGTGCTACAGAATGGGCACGTCCTTTGCTATCGGGGCTTGGAAGACAAAAGAGAACTGGGAGTGGGGTTCCTAATTCACAGAAACATAGCTGGCAACATAGAGGAATACTATAGCATTAATGAAAGGGTGGTAGGCATTGTAACTAAACTGAATAAAAGATACAAGATGAAGGTAGTACAGGCTTACGCGCCTACATCCAGCCATGATGACGCCTCAGTTGAAAGCTTCTATGAAGACGTGGAATCGGCATTGAGTAAGGTAAAAACACAGTATACTATAGTGATGGGCGACTTTAGTGCAAAGGTAGGGAAGAAGCAGGCCGGAGACCAGTCAGTAGGAGATTATGGCATCGGTACTAGAAACGCCAGAGGAGAGCTACTAATAGAATTCGTAGAACGCAATAATTTACGGATTTTGAATACCTTCTACCGAAAACGAGAAAACCGCAAGTGGACATGGAGGAGTCCTAAGGGCGAAAATAAGAACGAAATAGACTTTATAATGACTGCACACCCAGGAATTGTACAGGATGTGGAAGTAAGGTACGATGCAGTGACCATAGAATGGTACGGTCTCGAATTCGCCTGGACTTGAAGAAGGAACGACAGCAACTGATACGAAAGAAGCCAATCAATGAGCTATCACTGAGAGGGAACGTACAGGAATTCAGAGTGTCGCTGCAGAACAGGTACTCGGCTCTTAGTGAGGAAACCAACCTTAGCGTAGATACAATGAATGATAATCTAACGAGTATCATTACGGAGTGTGCAGTGGAAGTTGGAGGCAGGGTAGTTAGATAGGACACTGGCAAGCTTTCCCAGGAAACGAAGAACCTAATTAGGAAGCGTCAAAGCATGAAAGTGTCAAGTACAACAGACAAAATAGAACTGGCAGAGCTTTCGAAGTTGAATAATAGGCGTAAAGTATGCTATGTAAGAAGGTATAACATGGAGAGAATTGAACATGCTCTGAAAAACGGAGGAAGCGTCAAAACAGTGAAGAGGAAACTTGGGATAGGCAAAAGTCGGATGTATGCATTAAGGGACAAAGAAGACAAAGTAACTACCAATATGGATAGGATAGTTAAAATAGCGGAGGAGTTTTACAGAGATCTGTACAGTAGCCGAGACAACCACGACCCTAATACCATAAGAACTAGCAGTAACCCAGATGACACCCCACCAGTAATAATAGAAGAAGTCAGAAAAGCTTTGGAGAGCATGCAAAGAGGCAAAGCTGCTGGTGAGGATCAGGTAACATCAGATCTGCTGAAAGATGGAGGACAGATTGTGTTAGAAAAACTAGCCACCCTGTTTACGAGGTGTCTCCTAACGGGAAGAGTACCAGAGTCTTGGAAGAATGCTAACATCATCTTAATACATAAAAAAGGAGATGACAAGGACTTGAAGAAATACAGGCTGATCAGCTTGCTCTACGTAGTATACAAGCTATTTACAAAGGTAATTGCTGACAGAGTTTAGAAAACATTAGAATTCAATGAACCAATGGAACAAGCAAGATTTCGAACAGGCTACTCAACAATTGACCACATTCAAACTATCAATCAGGTAATAGAGAAATGCTCAGAGTATAACCAACCACTATACATAGCCTTCATAGATTACGAGAAGGCGTTTGATTCAGTAGAAATATCAGCCGTCATGCAGACACTGCGGAATCAGGGCGTAGATGAAGTATATATAAGCATTCTGGAAGAAATCTACAGGGGATCAACTGCTACCATAGTGCTTCATAAAGAAAGCAACAGAATACCAATCAAGAAGGGTGTAAGGCAGGAGGACACAATCTCCCCAATGCTATTTACCGCGTGCTTACAGGAGGTTTTCAGAAACCTAGATTGGGAACAGTTAGGAATAAGAGTCAATAGAGAATACCTTAGTAACCTGCGCTTCGCCGATGACATTGCATTGCTGAGTAACTCAGGGGACGAATTGCAACTCATGATTGCGGAGTTAGACAAGGAGAGCAGAAAGGTGGTTCTTAAAATTAATCTGCAGAAAACGAAAGTAATGTACAACAACCTCGGAAAGGAGCAGCGCTTTGAGATAGGCAATAGTGCACTTGAAGTTGTAAAAGACTATGTCTACTTAGGGCAGGTAATAACCGCAGAGCCTAACCACGAGATTGAAGTAACTAGAAGAATAAGAATGGGGTGGAGTACATTCGGCAAGCACTCTCAAATTATGACAGGTAGATTGCCACTATCCCTCAAGAGGAAGGTATATAACAGCTGTATCTTGCCGGTACTTAGCTACGGAGCAGAAACCTGGAGACTTACAAAGAGGGTTCAGCTTAAATTGAGGACGACGCAGCGAGCAATGGAAAGAAAATGGTAGGTGTAACCTTAAGAGACAAGAGAGCATAGTGGATTAGGGGACAAACGGGGGTTAAGGGTATCATAGTTGAAATAAAGAAGAGGAAATGGACATGGGCCGGGCATGTATAGCGCGTAGACAGGATAACCGCTGGTCATTAAGGGTAACTAAGTGGATTCCCAGAGAAGGGAAGCGGGTTAGGGGGAGACAGAAGGTTAGGTGGGCAGACGAGATCAAGAAGTTTGCGGGTATAAATTGGCAGCAGCAAGCACAGGACCGGGTTAACTGGCGGAACATGGGAGAGGCCTTTGTCCTGCAGTGGACGTAGTCAGGCTGATGATGATGATGATGATGATGATGGTACTGCAGCAAGAACGCGTAGATTACTGCGTTGCCTCA
>NC_051167.1:78017876-78135376 GCF_013339725.1 Rhipicephalus microplus
GCTAACTTCATGGTTAGAATGATATTGCTTGAGCACAGCTCAGCTTGAGCGTGAAGATGCTATGCAGTAAAAAAGGGGGCAAAAAGGAGACCACAATGTGAGCGAATTTCATCATGCTGCAACTCGACCAGTCAGCAGAACTTGTCGGTTCCAGGTTAGCTCAGTAGTTAGCACAGGCATGCTCACAGCGATTGAAAGGGGACGCTTCCCTAGTTCCCTAAGACTGGGTGCGCTTAGGGAACTCAGCCCCTGCATTTGACATAATAGGGAGCGTGGGAGAGAAGGGGGGTGGGGTGCAAAGTAAGCTCCATAGTTTGACTTTGAAAGGAGAGAGGGCACTGCGACGAACCTTCGTTCTCCCTGTAGGGGAACCCTACGCGCGCCTATGAACGGAAGAGTGGCTGCTCTAGAAAGACGCTGGTCCCGGGTTTCATCCCCAGACAAGGGTGAAGTTTTCGACAAGTAATAAACTTACTCGCCGCGAAATTCATGTAGACTTCCTCTCGGCTACGTGCTACCTGCTAGGAGCTCGTGAATTTCCCTTTCACGAAAATTTACCAATAATGAAAAGACATTGTCGTTTTTTTGCAGAACAGCTGTTATGATCCCGATTGGCTGTGTCCTGTGGATAGAAAATTGTCATCGTAAACCTACATGCGCTCAATCGCTGCCCAATCAATCTGAATTGATGCGTCATTAAGAGAAGCTGCAACGCGCCCAGCAGCTCTTCCGCTAACCCCGCTTGGCGTAAACCGAATGCTGACTGCACTGCTTTTTTTTTCTTCGCTCTTTCTGAACGTTCCGAGGTGCGCTATTAGATCCATAAATGCGTCGTAAAGTGTAGATTGAGGCTGAAACGTTGCCTCATACAGATTATGTCAGTAGCAACGTATTCTCTTAAGGGATATAGGGAAAAGTAATAATAGCCCCCGAAACACTCCGTAAAGATTTATAACACGCGAAGCTGAAACGTACGGTCATGGTGTTTACCGCTGCATAGTTAACCTCAGTGGTTCACTGTTTTTCTAAATTATTGGTTACGGTCATACAAAAACACTAACTAGGTGTTTGCCAACCGTGTGTTCCCTCCTTCATTATTTGTGGACCAGTGGTTAGCAGTGGGAGTTTTCCGATTTGAGTGAATCCGGCGCGCTAAGAGTTCTGAAGCACTTCGGATGGACGAAGTTTGGTTTCGCCGATAGCCATGTACAGCTTGTCTGCAAACACAGCGCACAGCTTGTCGCTGTCACGCTCTGGTAGCCAAACTGTACTGTTCTTAAGTAGTTTCGTATTGTTTTAGATGAAGCTACATGCTCAAACATTCCTCTATGTAGATTTTATTACGAATGGTTCTCGACGCCATCATACAGAGCCCTAACCGTACCGTTTTGACTTTAACAATGAAACGAACAATACCATGCACTAGAGGCACAGGAATGAAAATGTTTGGGTTGATGTACTTTGCAACTAATCTTGATACTAATTCAATGGCCGTCGCGGTATGCAAAACAAGAAAACTTTCGCGTTGCTGCCCTAGAGGGAGCCGTCATGTGTCTCTCATAAAATAGTCCATAACGATTGCTGCCGCACCAGATATGAGCTGATTACGTTGCACTAAGTTCGAATTGAAGTGAGGGAGGCCAGTGTCGTGTTCTACAGAAACACACTGGCCTAGTGCATGTAAGATAAAAAAATCTAAGAAAGTTTTATTTGAGAGAGATAAAAAAAGCGATTGAGACGCCAATGTTACATTCGGGGAAGACTCCTGTGGGAGCAAGTATTCTTGAACGCTTTTCAATAGAGAGGTCTACTCTCACAGATGATGTCAAGTTACGATTCACGAGAGCAGCGTGCTTGTGACGGGCCTACAACTCATGCAGTCTTAACAACTCGAAAGCGAGAGCTTTTTTTTCTCTCTCTCTTCATATTCTTTACTCTCAGTCGACTGCACTGATCCCTCTTTTCTCGGATGAGTTGCATCGCCTCTGGAAGTTGCCCCGCCTCTTCCCAGGCGACAATTTGATGAGATAACGTAATCATAGGTATGTTCGATTCCGGCGTGGAGCACGGAACTGGTGCTGTAAAAGTTATCATGGTGCCACTGCAGTGCAAATGCAGTGCAGATGGTGCAGTGACATCTCCTCTCTCTTTTTTTTTTTTTGCTCTTTTGGATTCATGTCATTGGCACATGGGCTGTCGTCTGCTCTGCACGCCCGACAGATCTCGTTTTCCCTGCGCCCGCATTGAACCGAAAACGCGTGAATTCACTCGCTAGCCGCTGCGTTCATCTCCGCTGCAGCTGTCTGCCGCTATCACCCATTCTCATCAACGACGGAAAATTAATTACTGTTGGACACCGTGAATTTACATGCTGCGATCAGTGCCATGTTCAACCAAGTGCCCGTGAACTGTCTCGTCTGCTTTTGAGCATGCACGGCTGGCAGCACCACTACGACACAACGCTGCAATCTAGGACTGTGGCACAGTACACCAGAGAATCCAGGACTGCGGTGTCGTGCGCCCTGAACCGGTGCGAAGAGGTGCAGGTGAATCGAATACACCTCACATGACGCCACGTTGTGCGCTTTCATCTTGAAGTCATCACGGACGGCTCACATCACAGCGAGCTGTGACGTCATATCTGTAAGTCATCACATCCCAATGTGGTGCATCACTCGAACTGACGCCGATGGTAATATTTCGCGTCTGATAGGCATTCACAACTTTCGCCTTCGTAAATAAGAAACGGAAGGATGATTGCACTACTAGGAGCCGGAGACTAATAGCGTAGCGCTTTACTGTCACGAAAGCACGTCAAAGAACACCCGAATGGCAGTCATTCTAAATGACAAACACGAGAATACTCAGTCTCGGGGCCGTACAAAACGACCGCCGCATGACGACTTACTTTGTCACTTTCATTTGCTTGCTTTCCCTTTTTTTAATCGCGTTCTGACTACGTCTTTCACTTCGCAGAAGTGTATCGCATGCCCCGATTCGCGTTGCTTTTGTTTTCGATGACGCGGCGGGACGTAGATTGGGTGGCTGGCTGTGGAGGGTAGCGAAAGAAAACGAAGTGCTTGGGTATGGCTAGAGGTGAGTGCGGAGCGTAGCGCTGAAGAAGCTTGCAGAGTTCTTTCCTTCTTTCCTTCTTTCCTTCTTTCCTTCTTTCCTTCTTTCTTTCTTTCTTCCTTTCTTTCTTTCTTTCGTTCTTTCTCGTTTCGCACCGCAATCCTTTTCAGCGCGGCCTCCTTTTTGTCTAGCCCGGCAGCGCGGAAACCGACACTTGAAAGCTCGCGAGCCTCTTCAACCTAGGCGAAGCGAACCGCTCTGACAGCCTTCGCTAGGTTCGTGCGGAGAGCTCATAGTACGCGTTCCGCGATACGGCTAGCTACGATATAGCTATTCCGAGACTCTCAGCGGGCCAAGCGAGACGTCTGAAGTGATTATTAAGAAAATTTAAGTATAATATGCGAAATTTTCAGTACCAGTCTGGAGTTCAAACAGAACAGGTAAAACACGACAAGTCAGTAAAGAAGTGTAACTGCGGTAGTAACAAGGAAAAAAAGTCACGCGGCATCTTGTACACTAGCCCGGAGACGACCCCAAGGCGAAAGCCACCTTACAATCGGTTGAATGTATTGTCGCCTGGCCTTAGTGCTGTTGGCACGTAACCTCCATAGCTGTGCACTGCTGCTCTTGGCCCCTTCTTTTCTTCTAACCATCCCCTGTTGTTCTACCAATAACTTTTGTCTACCCTATGAAGGATAGCAAAACCACACGAGCGCATGGCTGCAGCCCTTAATTAAGGTAATTTTTCCTGCCAGGTTACTTAAATCTCGATCTTGGCCAATGAACTCAAGAGTTAGCAAGGCTTGCGTGCTAAGTAAGTCACTAAGGTGAGTGAGTCACACAAATGAGCAAATAGGTGAATTAGTGAATGATCACGAAAAGTAGTCAAGCGAGGCAACGCAGTAACGAGCAAACTTGTAAAATCAGCGTGAACACAATGGATACACAAGACGAGCAGCAAACAGCTCGAGTGCTTGTAAGCACGCTAAGAAGTGTAGCCGTAATTAATGCACTAAAAACCCTGTGAGTGAGTGAGTGAGTGAGTGAGTGAATGAATGAGTGAGTGAGTGAGTGAATGAATGAATGAGTAAGTGAGTGAGTGAGTCAATGAAGGAATAAGTGAGTGGGTGAATGAGTGAGTGAGTGAATGAATAAGTGAGTGAGTGAATGAGTGAGTGAATGAATAAGGGAGTGGGTGAATAAGTGAGTGCGTGAGTGAATGAATAAGTAAGTGAGTGAATGAGTGAGTGAGTGAATGAATGAATGAGTGAGTGAGTGAATGAATGAATGAATAAGTGAGTGAGTGTATGAGTGAGTGAATGAGTGAGTGAGTGAATGAATGAATGGATGAGTGAGTGGGTGAGTGAATGAATGAATGTGTAAGCGAGTGAGTGAGTGAATGAATGAATAAGTGAGTGAGTGAGTAAGCGAGTGAGTGAATGAATAAGTGAGTGAGTGAATTAATAAGTGAGTGAATGAATGTGTGAGTGAGTGTATGAGTGAGTGAGTGAGTGAGTGAGTGAGTGATTGAATGAGTGAGCGAGCGATAAAGCTATCGAATATCTAGGCAAGTACATTCGCATAAGTGATTAGTTGGCAGTTTACAGAGAAGTAAACACACAACAGGTGAAGTGAGCGATTGCTCTGCATTCGGCACATGTACCCGCACCTGTCCGAGCTTGTATTAATCTGAACATTATAACTAGTATTACTCAGTACGTGCGACTGCCTTCTCTTCTGACACCCCATTGCTTCCTAAGGTCACACTAAACAAAACGGCGATCCATTGTTCGGGATTGAAATTCCCAGCTTCGACTCTCGGGTTTCGCGGGCTCTCTCGTGTTGCTGCTGGGCCGGATAAATAGAGAAGGTTCGGGCACGCACCGCGGGCCAGACGCCATCAGTGCCGGGGGCCTAATTCTCCGAGTCACGCTGACGAGCGGCGGGCAAATGCCGCGGAGGCAAGCAGCAGCAACAGCGGCACACAGGCAGGAGACCTGCAGTGGCGTCGACTTAAAAGAAGAGACGCCACGTGCGAGAGAGAGAGGAAAGCGAGGTAAAAGGAAATGTAAATGAAAGAGACAAAGAAGCAAAAAAGGGGCAACAAAATGGGAGACAAAAAAAATTGTGCCGGAATAGCGACGAAGCTGTACGCTTCAGCCTCCAACGCAAAGCCCCCCGCGGCGCTTCTGCCACAGCAGCCGCTATAAAACTGCGTGCTACGCAGCGTAGGGCACCTGAGAAGAGCGGTCGCTTTGAAGTCGTACCTTTTTGTTATTGTTCTTTTTTTTCTTTTTTTTCCTTTCGGTTAGTTTTACGTACACGCCTGTCGTGTCGTCCGAGGTTATGGGCTACCGTCGTGCCTTTGGGCCCCCCCTTTTCTTTCCGCATTTTAAGACTACTTACACGGCTCCTTGCTACTCGGTTATCTTTGCCTTGTGGCTATCCCAGCACACTTCGCATCGAATAACTCTCCCTTCGAGGAAATCTCGGCTCGCATCTCGAATGGAGCGATCTGCCCTCTTTTGTACTCGTGTACTCGAAGCGTAGTTGTAAAACCTGCGGTCCATAGCGCCTCACACTCCGTGGTAGCATAGCGGGCGACGCTCTGCTTGAGGGATACGGCTTCGCCTTCCCTCTCCCCGTGTACTTGGAGTTTGCAGAATGTTTAGGCAAATGAATGTCGCTAAAACATGCGCGGTGGTTCCAACTATAGTTTGCGTCATAAGCAGACCGCCGGATTGGTGCGTAAACATCATAATTTACATTCTTAAATAATGTTTGAAACAACGAAGCTGTAGGAGGGGAAGGGGGTCATTTATTTTAAAAGATATCTCAGGAGTGACGTCCTGGAATAAACATCTAGGACATCGCTCTTGATTGATGGCCCGAGCTCAATGCATCCTGCACTAAACGTACAGGACGCATTGAGCTCGGGCCGCAACTCCGTAGCTTTCTTACATTCGTTCATAACATAATGCCACCAAAATAGTATAGAGTACAGGGACTAAAATGAATATACACACCCTTTAGAGAACAAAAAAAAGGATCTTCCTGTTTAAATGGTTTGTATCTTCCATACATGCAACGTGGCTTCCACCGCACATGCCAGCAGCTAGAGTGTAGGCTCTACCGGACCAGATTTCAGGAAAAAGGCAAACGTTTGAGGTGGGCCCCGCCGCGGTGGTCTAGTGGCTATGGTACTCGGCTGCTCACCCCCAGGTAGCGGGATGGAATTCCGGCTGCGGCGACTGCATTTCCGATTTAGGCGGAAATGTTGTAGGCCCATGTGCTCAGATTTGGGTGCACGTTAAAGAACCCCAGGTGGTCGAAATTTCCGGAGCCCTCCACTACGGCGTCTCTCATAATCATTTGGTGGTTTTGGGACGTTAAACACCACAAATCAATCAATCAATCAATCAAATCAATCAACATTTGAGATTGGGACAGAAAACTAGGTGGGCAGGTGAGATTAGGAAGTTTTCAGGTATAACGTTGCAGAATAAAGCACAGAACCGAGTTCATTGGTGGTACATAGGAAAAGCCTTTGCACTGCAGTGGTCGCAGTTAAGATGATGTTTTATAATATTATTGTTATTATTATTATTTGTTATCTTTGTTGTAGTAATGATGCTATACCTGTATATTATTTCTTTTTCATTATAGGCGTACTTGTACCGACACATTTTTCAGTTGGGGGAACGTTTCAATAGAACTCACGACTGAAGGCATAGTTTTCAAAAGCACTTGTTGGTCACTAGGCGTTCAATCTATTCGCTGTATGTTCTTCTCTATGGTTCTTTTTCTTTTGCGTTTAAGTGTGCAGTTTACGTAGTATTGCTGTTGCTGCTGCAATTGGTGGAAATGGCGACCAAGGTGGGCAAAAACCGTTTTTGAGTTATACGTTTTGTGTTTAATGTAATGTTTTCTGTTATCTGTCATATATTCCAAAGAGTTGAACCAATGAACAAATGAATGAACAAACGAACGAATGGGTGCATGGAAATAAAAAAAGAAGATGACCCGTACACCTTAAACAAGAAATTTTAGTTCGCAGCATGAGGACATATCCTGGTACGCTGGTCTGACAATACAACTGTATCAGTTAAAGAAAGCAGAAAGGCAGCGAACCGTGGTGACTGCCTTTAATTAAGGTGCATGGCTATTTGTATCGAGTCATTTTATTGGTACAATGCTTTGGAGAGGCAGGAATATACCATGATATGCATTATCATAACTTTTTTTTCTAAAATATCTAGCAGCATGCCGGCTACCCCTGTACTCACTCAAACCCACCTGACTCCTTTCCTGTGCCAAAATATGAAATGAGAACCGCGCATATGACCTTCCCGTTCTCTTATTAAGCACTCACTTACTCACACTCACCCACTGATTCACTAACTCACTAGCACTCACTCGCTCACCCAGCAAAAGGGTAAGCCGTGCCGCTACGCGAGAGAAAACTTCCTCTTCGAGCCACAGTAACGAAAGCTAAAGAATGAAACAGCCAGACGTACCATAGGATACAACCAAGAAACAAAAGAAACGTGCGAAGTCACTTACGATAGGCGTTTTATTGTCCCACGCGCGCCTTATATTCCGCTGCCGTCGGGACTGGCGCGCCGACGGCGAGCGGCCGACTAAATCATGAGGCGGAGGCCACTAAAGCACCTGTCAACCAAACATACGCGCTCAAAAGCGGCGCGCTCTTCCTTCTTTTCTTCCTATCTAGATCTCCCCGCTCTCATGCAAGCTCAGCTCTCTGTCTCTCTTCTTCCTATTTCTTTCGCTACGTCTCTCTTTCTCACTCACTCTTGAACGCTCGACAACACGCTCTAGCCCCCTCAAAGTGTCGTATCTAAGTGTCGCTTCGCCAGATATACGCAGCAGGATCGTCGATCGCACCATACCAACACCAACCCAGGCCTCCTCACTCCCTCAAGTCGTAAACCATGTCTCTCTCTCTCACTCATCACCAAACGGTTCTAAGTGCCATTCTCATCACAGCTAACAGTGGCAATGGGACGGCGATCGCGGGACCGCTGAAATATATGTACGGAGTACACTCTCACTCCCTGCCACGAAGCTTGGATGAGCTCCTATATACCTGCTCCCCGTACACCTTCCAATAAATTGTCACGCGGTTCACGACTTGCCGTTTCTTTTCGTCGCGTCCAGAATACGCCTCTTATCACGTTTCTCTTTTTTTCTTTTCATTGACGCTCTGTCGTCACGACTTGCTGCGTGCGTGCGCCACCGGGCTCATTTTTTGTTGTTTTTGTTCTTCATTTAAGTCGATCGCGCACAGCGTGACAAACGGAAAGTTCGTATTCGTCTCGGCCTTTCTCGAACTCGTACAACAAACACAACAACAAAAATTAGTACCTTGTCCAAACTGGGCTCGTTCGAAGTGAGCTCATCCAAAGTGTGCTTGTCCAAAATGTGCTTGTCCAAAGCGAGCTGGTTCAACAAGTGAAGTGCTCTATTTGTTATTGAACCCGCTGTGCCAGTGCGAAGCGAGTCTGGGGACGTTTTAGTGGAGGGGAGAATACTACGAGGGTGCCTGCTTTTGTAAACACATAACCAAACCCGCGTCCTCGTAACAGCGTAAAAATATTCTGAAAATGCGTTTGCGAATTTCCGGCCCAGAAAACCTTCCCATCATCCGTTTCGCTCAGTCGTCTCTTTAGATCACGTAACAATGAAGCAATGAAGCTTCCAAGCATTTAAATCTTCTGGTAAAGCGTAAGACACGGGCACAGCACACAGCGGCAACTAAGCACGGGACGTCTGTACTCACTCTTGTTCTAAGGGGGGAGCACTATAGAGGGCCGCGCGGTCCTATATCCTGCAGTATTATGTCGTCACTTCACGTAACGCTCCGCGTGTAGCACAATGAGCGTGCGATGACGCCAAAGAGACGTGTTCTTCTTCTTGTTTGTCGGGCACCTTGATAATGATCGCTTATCATAAGCAGCAACTAAAAGAAACAATAGAGCGCTGGGCGTAATGCAGGCAAAACCTTGCATAAAAGAGAAGGCAAGCACTAAATAGATAGACAAGGGATATAAATACGAGAAAAAATAGGGCGAGCAAGAAAGAGAAACACATAACGAGAGAGGAAGAAATAAATAGAAATAAAGAGGGGGAGAAAGAGAGAACAAAAATGTAAAAGGAGAGAAAGGAAAATAGGAGGAAAGAACAAAAAGCCGGAGAGCCACAGTTCTTTTTATAAGTACATTATTAAGCAGTACTGTGCTCATTTAAAGCTCACGCTACGTTTTCTTGGCAAATCCCCCAGAGCGGGTATGTGTCATAATGTACAGAAAACAAACAAAGAAAGAAGGCTTCCCAGCTCCGCGCCTCTTACAGGCTTGGCACCCCTATAGTGACGAGCCGCCCTGATTTCCTCCTTTATCTAATCGGTCGCTCCCCTTTCCCCCTCCTCACAAGTGGGGTAGCCAACAAAAGCACGTGTTTGTGTAACCTCCAAGCAATTACCCTTCGTATCTTTGTCTCTTTCTGTCTCCGCCATTCACGAAACGATGGTACATACGTACAAGCGCAAATTGGAGCGGGAGCGTGTCTAGAAGCGAGAAAGCAATTATTGACGCCGTAAGGTAACTCAATGACTTAATAACAGTGTAAGGGACGCAAGTTTTGATATTCGATGCGAACCCGTGCCCTCACTCAATTGTGTATCCCGACAGCAGCGATAGGGACATTCCCGGCACACTTCGGCCGTCGCCGTCGCCGTCGCCGTCGCCGTGAGGTTGTAATTACTCCGAGGGAAGCACCATTGCCCCGGGCGTCGTGTGTCAAACATGCGAGTGAAAGCACGCGAGGACAACTGGCGATCAGCGCTCAAGCGAAAGAAGGGGGGGGGGGCACCGTAACTACCTGGCTCTGGCAGTAAGTGTGCACTTTTGAAAGCTTCAGCAGCGTAGCGCTAAAAGAAACACAGAATGAGAAGACGACAGGAAGATCACTAACTTTTAAGAAGCTTTTTATTCAGATCGTGCGAGTTGGACGTCTTTTATAGGGGAGAGGGGGGGGTTAGAGCACGTGGTGTGTTACAACAAAAAGTCAACACACAGAGTACCGTATAGGTCTTCCACTATCAGAGAGTAGTTTAAAATAAATTATTCTGTTGTGGTACCGGAAAAGCAATCGGAAACTGTACAAACAATAAAGACATAAATGAACACACATACACGACTAAGCACAAAGTACATACAATTTTAAACGTGTTCAGAACAAATTTTCCATAATTTAGAGTACAATTTACTCTACTACTGGAGAGCAATACGCTGTTCCAACACCCAAAGAGCAAGAAAAAGTTGTGAACAATTTCGAGTACACGGTGCTCCACTATGGGTCACCACAAAACCGCCCCGTAGGCCTCACACTTTATGATGCCCTGTCGATAAAAATAAGCGTTCAAAAAAGTTAACAATTTAGAGTTCTTGGTACTATTCTAAGGAACAGCACAAAATAGTCCCATGGCTTTGCATCATATGCAGTGATATGTGGTTAGAATAAGTACTTGACATGTTAGAGTGCTGGGTACTCTACTATGGGAGAGGAATAAGCTGACCCTTGAGCCTTACAGTTCGTGAGGCCATGGAGTTTCTGTGGAGCAAATCTGCTGTAAGAAGTCAGTCTGTTTAAGTGTTTAATGACTTAGAGCACTTGGTCCTCTACTATGGGAGAGCATAAAGCCGTCCAGAGGTGGACTCAAAAAAGAGACGTCCGCCGGTTGGCACACCTAGGAAACCAGGAATGGTAAAACGAGAAGCAGTAAGACACCTCATTGGATACTTCATTTTTTTCATATCTATCCACGTTCATGCCCCTAGGCTTATGTAAAAAAAATCTTGAATATACAGGCTAGATTTCTTTTCAAATTGCAGATCCATCTCAACCATACACACTAGTTGTATAGGAACAACGAGCTTTTAATTTTCTATATAGATATTGTTATATTTGCCAAGAAAAAAATGATCACTTCGAACAAAAATATGGCAGCATATCCACGGTCAACACTCCAAGTACCACCATCTCGCATCTTTTCATCATATATTCCGCATATAGAAGCACCACCATCCAGCGGACATTCCAAGGACTAAACGAGAAGTGGCACACGCACATTTTCTTACGGCTTGCGCATCGCGTCTACTTCCCACCTTCAACCACCTCGAGTTCATGGTATATACTAGTTCACTGTATTCATGGCACTGCGGCCTAACGCTCGCTAAGCCTTTCTAAAACCAAGGAGGTTACGCCCAGCGAGTATAACATAGCAACCCTTTCTTATCAGATAGTGCTCAATGTACATTTTAATGGCTGCTGATGGGAAACGAGAGACAGGAGAATGCGGCTTTTATGTAACGCGCACGCTGCGAATTTTTTATTGTAGCCTTAGCTACACTGGCCTCGCTGAGCCAATTTCGCATGGCACTGGTCTGCGCATGCGCAATGATGCTCCGCCGCCACCGCGCGCGGCTCGCCGCTAATGTGCGCGCAATTAGATGCGCTGCGCAGACGATCAGTGGTGTCAGGCACCAGAGCCGGCACCTCCCTCGCACTCAGCCACGGCCGCGCGCGACTCGCCGCCGCCGGTGTGCGCTTTCCAGAAGAGTGCCGTCATAGCTTTGGTAGACATATGGACGCCGACGCGCGCGCCTTCCCTGTGCAGTCGCCACCTGACACTGCGCTGGAGCCGCTTGATAGCGCCTCTGACTGGCGTTTGCCACTGTGGTATAGCCATGGAGAAGGAGAGAGTGCAAATGCTGCTCAACGGTGCAGTAGAGCGGAGAAGCTTAACTCATCGGATACCAAAGTAGTTGTCCGGCAAAATAAACATACATGTGCCACATAAATCGTATACCGTGTGGTGTGTGTCATTGGAACAGCTGTAAGCATGATATCTGGAAAGCTAAGAATAATCAGCTGAGCCTTTGCTAACGCTACGTATATCCTGGCAAAGCTGAGCTAAGCCACTGCCATTTTTTGAACAACAACGCACAGGAGAAATCTCCCACGAGCACCACCTTGCAGGTCAAAGCGTAAGACATGTTACGTACTACAACGAGGAACGAATGGCTTCTGCTTTGAAAAGCTTCGCCCCTAAATATTGGCAGATCCTACGTAACGTGGGAATCTATTATATGCAAAGCACGAATGAGGAAGGTTGATATGTCACTTTAAAATCACCACAACGTTACGAGGTGGAGGTAAATCATGCCCTAAAAGACTTCCGTTTCGTGATTATCATGTTTGAATGTGTCGTTTACCTTCGTCTATTCAAGTCACGTGATACCAAATTTAGTATATGCGGACCTAGCCAAACGACCGTGAGCACTTTATTATAGTGGCACGTTGTCATGTTCTTCCATGACACGCGTGTCATGGCTATAATACTTGCACCAGTCTTATACCTTCGTCATCTATCGACGTCACGTAACACCAAATTTGGTGTAAGCGGAGGTAGCGAAACGGCCGTGATTGCATCGTGAAGGGCCGAATATACTCCAATGTAGCGTTGACGCGCACGCATGCTGGGCACAGCGATGCTACGTTAGCATAACGCGAGCACTCTATAGTCTGACGCCAAGCGCGACCAGCGTTCGTCGGCGCGGCCCGACGGCAACGGCGTGAAATGTGGCATGCTGCATTTCGCGCAGATGCGTTACCCAGACAGCACTGCGTCAGCCTCTTTTCGTGAGGGGGGGACGCCAGATTCGCTGAAACGCGCATGCGTCAAAGCAACGCAATGCGCCTGCGAGTAAATGGCAGGAGTGGCGCCTGGCATGGCATCGCCGGCATGACACGACGAAACAAGCGCCAGCGCGCACGCGCGCAAGGTCACTTCGAACTGTATTGGCGCCTCGACTGTGGCATGTAGTCATGTTCTCACATGGCATGCATCTTATGAGTATCATGTTTGCACCAGTCACATACCTTCGTCATCTATTGGAGTCACGTAATACCAAATTTTGCATATGTTAAGCTAGCAAAACGGCCAAGAGCGCATCATGAGTCTGGCATGTAGTCGTGTTGTTACATGGCACGCATGTCGTGATTATCATGTTTGGATTTGTCATTTACTTATGTCGTCCGTTCGCCTCACGTAATACCGAATTTCGTACATGTGAAGCTAGTGAAACGTCCACGAGCTCATCAGGAGCGTAGCATGTAGTCCTCTTGTTACATGACACGCATATCATGTTTATCATGTTTGCACCAGTCTCATACCTTCGTCATCCATTCACGTCCCGTAGTACCGATTTTGGTAAATGTGACGCAAGCGAAATTGCCGCGAGCGCATCATGAGCGTGGCATGTTGTCATGTTGTTACATAAGCGCATATCGTTATTTTCATGTTAGGGCTTGTCTCTTGTGTTCGCCAAGTAATCATGTCATACCATACCAGTTTTGCAATGTGTCATGTGAACGAGACCACCGCAAGAGCAGCGAGACCATAAAATGTAAATAATGACATTCATGACAAGCATGTTATGATTGTCATGTTATGACAAGTCAAATATGCATGTCATACAGTCATGCTATGCCAAACCAAGTTCTGTATTGATTCTATTATCCAAACGGCGAGGAAAGCTAAAAGTCAAAAGTGGATAAATAGACAGACAGACAGACAGACAGACAGACAGACAGACAGACAGACAGACAGACAGACAGACAGACAGACAGACAGACAGACAGATAGATAGATAGATAGATAGATAGATAGATAGATAGATAGATAGATAGATAGATAGATAGATAGATAGATAGATAGATAGATAGATAGATAGATAGATAGATAGATAGATAGATAGATAGATAGACAGACAGACAGACAGACAGACAGACAGACAGACAGACAGACAGACAGACAGACAGATAGATAGATAGATAGATAGATAGATAGATAGATAGATAGATAGATAGATAGATAGATAGATAGATAGATAGATAGACAGACAGACAGACAGACAGACAGACAGACAGACAGACAGACAGACAGACAGACAGACAGACAGACAGACAGACAGACAGACAGACAGACAGACAGACAGATAGATAGATAGATAGATAGATAGATAGATAGATAGATAGATAGATAGATAGATAGATAGATAGATAGATAGATAGATAGATAGATAGATAGATAGATAGATAGATAGATAGATAGATAGATAGATAGATAGATTAAAACACATTTTAGAACATCAAAGGAACAACGAGATGTCACAGAATGCGAATTGCGTAACGAGTGGGTCGTAAAGTTCTCGAACTCATCCCAAAAGCTTCAGGCATAATTCTTCATCGTCGTTGTTCATCGGCGAGTGAATACGGCCGCAATCCCACACTCCGCCTCAGGTGCGAATGTAACGAAGGTAGTCGATACGTTCCATTCCTTGAAGTACCCGCAGAAAAGAACCACCGAGAGCTGACTGCAGCCGAAGCGAGGATCAAGAATGCAGCCCATGTTGCCGGAAATCGCCACGCTCACTTTCAGGCGATGAGCAATTTTTGCCAGTTTTTCGAGAAGCGCGCGACGGGACAAGCGACGGCGACGATTTGGCCTTCGCGAAAAAAAATCCTGTCGCTCGAAAATCACCTGCACGCGGATGGGTGTTCGCGTAGTTTCGCCTTGTCTATTAGATGGCCCCCACCCCTTCCTTTGACCATGCGACAATGACACGTCATTCTGGCGAGAGCTACCCTAGCGGTATTCTCACCGTTTCGCTGTGGCCGGTGGCCGCACCGTGAGCTAAACCGTTGCTTAGCAACCGTGGCAGCTGGCAGCAACGTTCATTACACTATCTGGCATGACGTCAGAGGAGGAGTCGGTGAATCCGCGCTGCTACAACAGAGGAGAAACGGGCGTTGTATATATATAGTATAGAAGGAGAGGCTTGGTTGGATTGGTCGGAACACATGAAAAGTGTGTCGGGGAGACTGAAAAAAAAAATGGCGGCATATCCACGGAGTGAATGATGGATAGTGGGGCGAAGCATCCGTCCGTCCATTCGTTCTTGCTTCCGTCCATTCATGTGTGCGTCTGTGTGGCCGCCCGTGCGTCCACCCGCCCATCCGTGCGTGCGTCTGTTCATGCTTCCGCTCGTTCATCTGTGCGTCCGTCCCTGCTTTCGTCCATGCATCCGCTCCTGCGTCCATCCATGCGTCCGTCCATGCATCTGGCTGTGTGTCCGTTCGTCCACCTATTCAACATTGCAAGTACCGCCATCTCGCATCTTTTCATCATATATTCCTGATATAGAAGCACCGCCATCCAGCGGACATTCCAAGGACTAAACGAGAGGTGGCACACGCACACTTTCTTACGGCTTGCGCTTCGTGTCTACTTCCCACCTTTAACCACCTCGAGTTCATGGTATATACTAGTTCACTGTATTCATGACACTGCGGCCCAACGCTCGCTAAACCTTTCTAAAACCTAGGAGGTTACGCCCAGCGAGTATAACGTAGCAACCCTTTCTCGTCTTCTGTGCGTTGTATAACAATAAAAAAATCGCAGAGTGCGCGTTAACAAAAAGCCGAATTCCCCTGTCTCTCATTCCCCATTAGCAGTCATTGGCATGTACATTGAGCACTATCTTTTATCATTGAACAACGCACAAAAGAAATCTCTCACCGGCACCACCTTGGAGGTCAAAAAGTTATACTTGTTACACACTACTACAACGGCTACGAGGGACGAACGGTTGCCGCTATAAGGAGCTTCGCCCCTAAAAAGCCAGACTTCATCATCGGACCGAAAGCAAGAGGAGGCAGTGTGCCGACGAGACCGAGGAAGAACGAGCCGCACGAATCGATAAGCGTAAACGTACAGAGAACCAACCTGAGCCAAAGATTAGACTCTCTCCCGCTAAAAAAAAAAAACCGTGTAGATGCGAAGCAGAGGGTGCTAACGCTTATAAAATGGCGGCGGCGTTGACGCTCGTGATCATCGAGGCGTTCCACAGGAGAGAAGCATGGAGAGGCGCAAAGCACGCAGTGATAGACCGGTGTTCACTATTGGGACATGCCAATCGCTCCTAATAGACCATGAGAGACACATGACTCTGATTCGACGCAGTCCGCGTTTAGTAAACGCGCACGCTCAGAATTATTGTTGTCAACAACGCACACGAGAAATCTCCCACCGGCACTGCCTTAGACGTCAAGATGTAGTGGCTATATATATACGGCGTGGCCAGTGAATTGTTGTCCAGCGCCAGCAGGCGCGGTTTTCTTGTTTTTTTTTTGCAATCAAGAAACTCGCTATCAGAAATTGCGGCATCGGCGTTGTGAGTCGAGAGATGAGAAAGCGTAGGAGAGGGGGTGTGGATGCGCATGTGCAGTAAGGCTGGTCACGGCGCACACCGGATTGAGCTCGACTCTAAGCTGTTTTGCATATAACAAGATTAACCGTATCCCATGCTATGCGCTCTCAAGCGTAAGTGAGTTAAGCCACAGCAATTTTTTTACGTAGCAGTGTGTCGTAATGAAACAATAAAGTTCTGCGACCTATCACGTCGCGATGACTTCGCATGTTGACATTTTCTATGGCGTCATTGAATTTTCGGTACCACTCGCGTCGGCGATGCCGACAATCACTTTTCCTTTTCATGAGATGTGAAACACGTTGGTCTGGTGCGACTGCTTGGACGATACTCACGGCTGAATTATTCACAACAGATCTGTTAAAGTTCGCTTAAAAATTTCCTTTTCTTGTTAACAAAAGGTTATCATTATGAACGGCCTCTACCCTCTATGACATCTCGCGTCACCTACACCAACGCGTTGGGGGAAAAAAGTAGGAGGAGAGGAGTAGAGAGGAGGAAGAAACGAATTGCTTAAACGAAACAAGTCTAGCCATCAAGTGGCACAATAGACTGGCTTACTATGACAGACGCCACGTTTGCTGCTACTGAGTTAGCGCCGAATCCTCCCTTTAACCAAGTTCCTATACCCGTTAATCCCACCTCATAACTCTTCTGCGAATGATAGGTAAACGACACCTTTTGGTAGGTCACATTGGTCGTCCTGTGTGTCTCTTATTAGCTGTTACGTCGCATATCAAGCACCAACTGAGCTACTAATAGCTTCTTCTGTCACAAGAATTGCACCCAACCTATTGCTAAAAGGAAGGCTCCGCTTAGTTGCTTCGGAGTTCAACATGTCTTCGCAGTACAGCCGAATACAGGAGGTTCAGGAAAAGAACTTCCGTACAAGCCAGGCGGGCGGTCACATTGGCGACAGAAGACCGTAACAGGTACCCTACCGCGAAACGGGTAACGTAGCCGGTCTGTGTTGGCCCTTTCCCTCTTTACCCCTTTCCCTTTTTGTTTCGTAGACTTGACGCCACGAAGCCCACGAGTTGAAGTCACGCCATCGAAGATTATTTTCTGTCATTCTGATTCATGATAGTACGGAGTAGATACCCACTATAACGTTAACCGCACTGTCCTAAGTGCATGCCCTAGTCCAGGAGTACGTGTGGCAAGGTGGCGCGAAAAGTGTGAGTTCGCTCACTAGTGGCTTCAAACCACAGTACCTGGACAGTCAGCCGTGTTCTATATATATATATATATATATATATATATATATATATATATATATATATATATATATATATATATATATATATATATATATATATATATATTCAATTATTAGTGCGAATTACGAATTTTTTTATCATCTTATAAACTGTCTACCGTACTGTTTTCGACATAATTGAAGCTCCGAGCTAGCGCGAAAAAAAAAAAGACAAATTCTCGTGAGAGGATACAGGGACAAGCACAAACTCGGTTTATTCACGTAGTTTCGCCCATGAATAATGCGCCTGAGTTGGCGTTTGGTTCTGTATCCTCCCACGTAAACGTATCTTTTTTTTTTTTCAAGCAAGCTTTCAACTTGAACAATGTTTATCGCTTTCTGCAATACCGCGACGTCACTTAGCATTAACAATTCTCCCAAGAACTGTTCTTTTCATGTAAAAAAGTTATCTTCCTAATTTTCTGAGCAGAATCGCTTGTTTCAACACACCTCTACGCACCTGAAAATTATCTTCACAAAACAACATTAAAAATATATGTTCCCTAGACTAATAACGACACGGGAAACCGAGTGAGCATTTGCAGACGATGCTTGCCCACTCGAGAGCGCGCCGTAGATCCGTTACGACACGAGGCGCAGAGCCGCGACGCTGCCGTATGGCGTTCACCTGAACACATGTCACGAAGGCAAATGGATGATCGTTTTCATTTCGCGACGCAACCAGAGAAGACGGACAAATAGCGACGGCGACTGAAAGGCTGCACCTGATAACGACGTCGATGAACGTCAAAGGAGGCATACAGGAAGATGACGTGTCGGTGATCATGTGCGAGCTGGCTTTCTTGAGCCGGCAAATGCGTATCCCCGATTTTATAATGAACCCAAAGATGTCCTTTTTGGTATTCGAGTCACGTTTTAACTATCTCTTATAGTGAGTTTGTATTTACGTAAACGCAATGAAGAAACTGTCCTCCTAATTTCTCTTTTATTTTCTGTAATATTGTGCGTAAATTAATTCATTGAATAATTCACCAACAGACAGACAGACAGACAGACAGACAGCAGACAGACAGACAGACAGACAGACAGACAGACAGACAGACAGACAGACAGACAGATAGATAGATAGATAGATAGATAGATAGATAGATAGATAGATAGATAGATAGATAGATAGATAGATAGATAGATAGATAGATAGATAGATAGATAGATAGATAGATAGATAGATAGATAGATAGATAGATAGATAGATAGATAGATAGATAGATAGATAGATAGATAGATAGATAGATAGATAGATAGATAGATAGATAGATAGATAGATAGATAGATAGATAGATAGATAGATAGATAGATAGATAGATAGATAGATAGATAGATAGATAGATAGATAGATAGATAGATAGATAGATAGATACTCTCCATTTAAATATTACCAATGAAACACACAGACAGTTATTATTGATAAAGATTTCTATACACACGTGGATAATAATTGAGGGAGTCTTAAGTGAAGCACCAGGACTGAACTCAAGAGATACGCGGGGGCGATTTTTCAGCATTTTTGTTAGCCATCTGTGCAGAGTTCTTTGTCGCTTCATGATTATGATAATTTCCTAGTCACGACTTTCGGTAAACCTCGACAATATCTCTAGTGTGAAAATGTCACAATTTCGCCATAGCACCAACTTGTCATAGAAACAACTTGAAATGTTATATGAAGTAATGCTGACAGCAAACTTCTTGAGGACCCCAACTGTCGAAACTCGGGTCTCAACAAAACGGAAACACGGCTAAGCGACCTCCGTGTGGCATGTGGCTTCGACGCGAACTAAAATGTTGATCCCTTTAAGGATAATGTGCGCGCGACCACGGCCACCCAGTCACAGTACGCAGTTACGGCTCGAGCCATGCAGCACCTTCTCCGAAAACCCTCCTCGCACCTGCCACACGACGGAGACGGTCAGTGCGTTTCCTTTCTGTTAGGACCACGATGGTCGGCTGCCTTCACACGTTTTCGTTCACACATAGATCTCACAAAACACGGGGGGATGTTAAAGATGTCAACTTTATACATAACCTCGATACAACAGCTGCGTCCAGGACAATGGTACACCTAATGTGTCTCGTAATTGATATTGCCATAAAGATGAGCTTGTAAAGAGAAGCGCATATGCATTCACTCTTCCAGTCACATATGCACCACACAGCGATTGGATACTACCACTAGCAAATGTAGATATCACAGCAGGACTTCAGATAAACGGGAAGCGTACTTTACCGCAGCTACATTAAACGCCTTGAAGGCAAATGGCTAATCAAACAATGGTGAGGCGACCTGGCTTACAGCGTATAAGAGCCTCGGTTGGGGAAACTGCCGGCTAACCAGAGTTTCTTTCATTACAGCCTAAACGATGCCTACCGCAGCAATATAATCACTAACATCTACACGTCTGCTGTCAACGCGAAGTCACTCAAGGGGACCCCGATGTCCCCCATGTGTCGTTGTGCACATAGCGTTATCTCCTCCTGTACACAGTAATTTATGGTTGTAGAGTGATAGCGACAGAGCCACCTGAACGATCTGAGCACCCGAGTTCTCTTTAGTGATTCTAACAGTAAACTATGCTTTCGACTAACCCTCGTCATACTATAGCTATGGTTCTACGAGCAACCAGCGGACTAAAGGCGAAGCCGACGGAAAATCCAAGATGGAGCAGCCACCTTTCGCAATTTCGCGACACGATCGCTGGCGTTAGCTCGCTATAGCTCGCTCAAAGTGGCGTGCCCACTGTCGTTCCCCACGCATATGTCCTTTTCACCGTTTCATTTAGGCGTCTCCTGTGAGCATGCCGTAATACAAACGATGGGGGGAGGGGGGTAGTGAGGGCAACCACGCAAAAAATAAACAAACACCTCACAGCGAGGTTCCCGTAATCTCCACTCGTGAATATTTCAAGGCGGTGACGTTTTTCATCTCCGAACAGGCGGCGCCGGCGGAGAGTCTAGGGGGACACATATTTCTTAGCGCCTTAGTGCGGGTCGAGGGTCTCTTGAAAGGAAGAGAGGGCATACACAAAGACGCCGTGGTAAACCCTTTCACTTCTTCACCTCCTCAACCCTTGGAGTACGCCCAACGACCCCCCCTTAATGCAGCATTAACGGCGCCTCCATTTAGGCGAGAAGGGGATAATTAGCGAGGGTGGCTGGCTTCGCCCGAGATATAAATGTTAACACGCCAGACGTGCCACCTCCTCTCTGCCATTTCTTCTTTCCTTCTCTGCTTAATCCTTTTATTTGACGTGAATAGGAGGACCTTGAGAGACCAAGTTGAAAAGAGTGGGAGCACGTAGCCTCATTCGCACTTTCTCGTGAGAAACAATACGTTCTCAGAGAAAGGGCGTTACGTGGTAAGGAATATTATTCCAGAAATGTTTGCTCAGCTTACCGCCACCACTGTGTTGACAATGATAAGGAGCCAAAGTGAGTTATGACTGTACTCCAGTCTGCTGTCCTCCCTTTAAGGTCTTCGGGGTCGTATATAGAAACAAAACGTAGGTAATCCAGAACAGCTTCTCTAAATAACGGAATCAATTATAATTGTTGCATGCCTTTAACGTTATTTTGCGTCCGCTCGAGCTTGCAGTAAGTAAAAAAGGTGTATGAATAATACGGTTATCATAGGTGAGTGACGAATGTGGACGGAGAATGTGTTTGAACATTAATTTAGGAACCCGGTACCGAAATATGAATCTAGACCTGAACTATCTAAAACAACAATAGGAGGAGGAAGTAGGGTGTAGAGGAGTACTCTACTCCAATTTCGGTCACGTTGGGTACCATAAAGAACGCCTGAATGTAAGCAAGCGGAAGAATTTTTTTTTTGCGTTTGGCCCCCAGTTAGATGACGCTGCCAAGGACCAAAATTTAATCTTTCTTTTACGAACTAAAAACTTCACAACCTTAGCTTCTGAGCTATCGCTTTGAACCAGACACTGAAACGAGAAGCCCTTGCTGAAATCGCAAACTTTTTATTTGTGGTTTTCTTTTTTTATTTTTGGCGAATGGCCGAGTGCCATCTAGAATTACCTTGTAAGAACAATGCCTGCATACAGGGCAGTCTGGTCAAAAAGGCTCTGGATTTATTATGACGAACAAATCTTTCACGAAGCTCCAAGAAAATGTTTACACCTAAGGTACTATTAGGCACGTGTATGATTTCCACCACAGCGACGTTTTCACTTTAGAGCACAGTTTTTGAAGGGCGGTGTGTGAAGGATACTTGAGATTTGTCTACCTATCGAACATCTTCGCTTGCACGATGGAATAATTTTGCGTATAATGTGATGTTTTAAACCGTTAGCAAAATGTCCCACTGCTGGGAGCACGTAGTGAAGCGAGTTACGTGAAATCAACTAAGATGCATTAACGAAGCGAAAACTTTGTCGAACATTCAACCTATAATGTTATCTATTTCGTTGAGTGAGACGACGGGCAATGAAAATCACGTTTTGAAGCACAGCGTCCACATAGCAAGTCCTGCAAATCATACATGTGCTAATCAATCAGCGTCAACTGGTGCGCAAACTGGTCAGTATTATTCGTCAAAGGACGTCCTATGCTAATCACTCACTGTCAATTTTCGGTAGTTATGTAACTCTGTCAGTCTTTGCCATGTTAATAAATCAGTGTCATCGAGCTGTTACTGACTCAGCTAGTTTCGGCGTCATCTGCCGGTCATTCAGAGGTTAGTAGGCCATCGGTCAGTAAGTAAAACGGGAAAGTCTATCACTGCGCCATTGTAACCTTGCAATTAGTTGGACGTTGTCCTGGTCAGCCATACAACAAGAAGCATCTGGCAAATTAGTCCATGCAATCGATCATGCATACCACTGGTTAAACATGCCACCGGTCAGCGAGTCATTGTTCTTCTGAATCCTGCCAGTGGGTTGGGCAATGTCATCAATAAGCCTTTCCGCAGCCAGTGTCATGCCACTCGAATCAGACACTAAGTATCAGTCGACTAGTTTTCCTTTGGGTCTTTTTGGTACATATTCGTGAGAATAAGACTATCAGAGCAAATAAAAAAGCATCCATAAAAACGTGCGACACAAGTGTGTCGCGTGTGCCTTTTCTTTGTGGAGGTCTTGAGTGCTTGGGCTGCAATTTTAGCGTCAGTTGTATCAGTGAGTGTATGTTTACCCGTTCAGTCCATGTCATTGGTCGAAAGTATGTGAACGTGCATTGAACGAGCAGTTCCAGGATTTTTTAAAATGCGAATACATTTCTTAGTTGGGCCACGTCAGGAATCCGACGTTTTCCGCGGTGGTGTCCGCGAGGCGGCAGGTGTTACCTCTCCATAGCAACAGATGCGGGCGCGCGCGCTTATCCTCACCCCTAGCAACCGGAGCATGTTGTGCGAGAGAGTGTAAAAGAGGATAGGTGCAGTGTTTCGCTGCTCCTTCTCTCGCCATTCCCTCTCTTCCCTTTCTGCGCCTCACTTTCCCGCCCACTCACTCCTCACTGTCGACCGTTCGCTGGCTGGGTGCCTCTCAAGGCGACGGCAGAAGTCAGCGAAGGCGAATGTCGGACGACAACGATACCTTTTATCGGCGCAAAAATGCGATTCCTTTCAAGAAGAAGGGATAGGGGTTCATCTTTTTTTGATAAATATAATATTTTAAACGGCGCACAATTCGGCTTCCAAAACAAGCCTGCCGAGCTTGCATTAATGCAAATAAAATATCACATTATGAATAGCTTCGAGAAAAAAATTATACACGGTTGGTTTATTCATAGATCTACATAAAGCGTTTTATACCGTATGGTATTACGTCCTCTTACATAAATTGAGCACATGTGGCATACGAGGCATTGTACATGATTTAATGCAAAACTATTCAACAAATCATTACCCATATCTGAGCATATATACCGAGCCATCAGAATACGTTGTAGTAAAAGAAGTGCCGGAGAGATTCAATCTGAGTCCCCTCCTATTTATAATATATATTAATGATCTTTCCGCATTCCAGATTGCCCTGAATCAGTAATGTATGCGGACGATACTAGCATCCTTTTGGAGGGTTCTTCTCTTGTCGACCTAGAAGATAATATGAATTTTTCTTTTTTTAACCAGCTATCATCACGGCTGAAACCTAATTAATTGTGCCTAAACGGAATTAAACCAAATACAGGCTGTTTACACTTGTATATGAGCCAAGAAATTTTACCATGACTTTGCCTACTAAAGCCATATAATGAGACAGGATAAGTCTAAGAAGTTTCTCGGTGTGTGGTTTCAAGAAAACGCCTCTTAGAATGAACACGTAGCCAAGTTGACACCAAAATTAAGTAAAAGTATTGGATGTCTCTAAAAGGTAAACTATTTTATACCACTGTAGCTGAAAAACACGCTTCATTGCACTCTCTTCTACTCACGACTCCCTTACTGCACGCTTGTGTGGAAGACTACAATACGAACGAACGATCATAAACTGCCTATTTTGCAAAAGAGGGTCCTGAGAGTCTTAGATGATTTTCATGGCCCTATATACGTGACTTGCGGACAGAACTGCTTTTTTCGAAATATATACCTTCTGCTCAAAGCCATTCAGTTTCAATATTTCAAATTATATCAGCATATAAAATGCAATAGGGCTGTATAGTTGGTGAGGTCCTCGCGGCACATTGTATAATTTTCATACTTATGCTAAAATGACTCCGAAGAATCTAACGATTTACGGCCAGCAACGCACATATTTTTGGATACCCACCTTCCTAAACAAAATCGACCACCTTCTAGATATAAAAAGCACAATGTCCAAGCAAATGATCACGAAGGCAATAAAGCAAAACTATATTGAACTTTCTTGAGTGTTAGTTTTTTTCTGCTTGCCTATGATGTATTTTCTGTTTTTATTGTCGCAAATATTACGCCACGTGACTATTTTATAAATGATTTTTTGTTTTGTTTTCCCAAGCTTTTTTGTGTATGTATTAAAGCTAATGTTGCACTAGTACGTTGCCCACTACAATATTTTTGTATATTTATGCCTACAATCAACAGTGCTTTATTTATCGTGTCGTGTGACATCATTTTGCATGCGTACCTTTTTTATCTCCTTTCACATTCCTATCAATTGTAACTTGCTAAGTGCTTATGATGGCCTGCGTGCCTCACTGCACTTGAGGCAAAGGACCTTTTTCAGGCTCCCAAGTGTTTTGCCTTCCCTCCATTTTCAGTTCATGTACATAAAGAAAGAAAAATAAATGAAAATTAAATTTGTCAACCATTCAGGATGTCGATCATTCACGCAGTCGGTCAGCCACTTAGTGTCGAGCAGGTGGTCTTTCCAGCCTGCCAGTAGCGTAGCCAGGGGGTAGCACACGGAGCTCGTGTCCTCCCTCCCCGTTTTTTGCCATACCTTATAGAACACGAAAATGACACTCGACCACATATCCCTGCCTGCCTCCGACTTCGGAATATAGGGGTGCCTCCCCCCCCCCAAAAAAATATATATATATTTATATTCGCCTACGCCTTTGCCGCCAGTCCGTGTCACATTGTAGTCACTTAATCACAGCCCATCAGTGTCGGTCATTCAGTGTCGTTGTTATCCATCTTTCTTTGTCAGTCAGTTCGTAGGTCGGGCGGTCGGTCGGTCAGCTTCCCTAAGTCAGTGTTACTCATAGTCACCAGCCTTTGTCATTTGTCAACCATTCAGTGAGTCAACCAATAACGAGTCAGTCAGTCATACATTGTCCGCAATGCAGCGTTATGCATCCATGTCACCTGTCAACCGTAAGCGACGTAGTTAGTCAGTGGGTCACTCAGTTAGTCCTGCAGTGTCAGGCATCCAGTGTTACGCACCAGTCAAAATATATGTCAGTCATTCAGACTCGGTCACGCAGTCGGTGCAGTCACTCAGTCAGTTACTGCATGAGCATCTGGCAGTTGGTGTCACCCGCCAGTCCATGTCATCCTTCGGTCATTCAATTAGGGTCATTCAGTGCCACTTTGATCACTCAGTGTCCACCAGTAATTATTATCTGTCTGCCATTGGCATCTGCCTCCCAGACGGTGTCAGACATTCGGCGTTACTTATGGTCATCAGTCTGTGTCATTCGTCAGTCATTCGAGGAGTCGATCGATAATGTAGTCAGTCACGCATTGTCATCAAACCAGCATTATACGTCTGTCTATGTCACCTTTCAGCCAGTCGGCAATCCATCATTCGCTCATTCACACGCGTAGTGTCAAGCAGCCAGTGTTACCCGCTAGTCCATGTCATATCGCTCAGTCATTCGTAAAGGTGCGAGTCACTCAGACCCTGTAATTCAGCGTTATAAATGTGTCCTCTGCCCGCGAGTCTATATGTCATCTGTCTGTCACAAAGCCGGTTGGTCTGACTCAGTCAGCCACTCAGTATCAGTCAGTCTGTGGTATCAGTGCGTGTCATTTGGGGTTATTCAGCTTGATTGATATGTGGGGTTTAACGTCCCAAAACCACCATATGATTATGAGAGACGCCTGGGGTTATTCAGCTAGTCGGTTGGTAGGTCGGTCGGCGTTATCTGTCTGACCAAGCCATCAGTGACTTATTCAGTAAGTCGGTCAGGTCACTCTCCAAGTGTCACTTAGGTCGGTGTTACCCGTAAGTCAGCATGCGTCGTATATTCTATCTGCGAGCAATAATAGCATGCGAAGGCACCGGTCATTGCGGCCCTATAAGGGAGGGAGGTTCGGAACGAGGGGCGAAGGTGCTGAAGAAAATCTCACACCGAGAAGCAGCTTCATTCATTACGAGACGACGGTCCCGTCGTTGGCGCTGCACCAAAGCCTCCTAAACATCATGGCTTCGCGAAGCGTGTTCGAAATCACCTCCACCTAGTTCTAAAAACAAAAGCACTTCCTGCTAGCAGCAGAGCTGGCGCTTCATTCTTACCGCCCAGTCCGAACGCAGCCGTCTCAAAGGACAGTGGCGCTTCTACCAGCAATGAAGGTGACGCTGGGCCCGAACTCCCAACGATACATGCGCCTGATGCGAAGCATCAGCACTTCGACAGTGAGAGGCACTTCATCGGTACCTCATAGGTTGACGGACGAAGAAGGACAAGTTATCGGCATGATCATCACCCTGGTTAGTGCGCTGCGCGTGCTGCTGAGCAAGATGCAGACACCGACAGCTCGAAGCATGCTACAACTGCTTGACACCATCACTCCAGTTCTCCCAAGCCTTCACAAGTCTGTGGCTTGAGAACGCAAGTGGCCCCGTCATCCCCATCGGCAAGAATTTGGGTGCATGGGACCGCGCATACAAGTTATTGCAACGAATGTGCTCAATTGATTAAGACACGGGTGTGACTCACTGTTGTGAACTGCCATTCTGTCGACTGCATGAGTGACGTTTCTCTCATTCTCTTTCTCACTAACTTTTATTCCCCTTACCCCCTTCCCAGTGCAAGGTAGCCTACCAGGCTCAGCCATAGTCAACCTCCCTACCTTTTTTCCGTCCTCATTCTCTTTCTCGCTCAGCATGTATTTTCGCTTCCGTTAGCCATTGTCTTGTTTGCGCGATAGAACAGTTTTAGCTGTGTGGTGGGGTCGTGCGCGCTCTATCTTGACAGCGTTCAGCAGACAGCTCGAACCTTTGAGCGTACCATGTTCACAGCACTCAGTTCGCGTTGAAGCGACGGACAGCAAGAAAATCGTTTCGCTCGCTGCATCACCTGTGTTTTAGGGGCGAAGCCCCTTATGGCGTGGCTTGTGCGTCCCTCGTGGAACGTAACCAACAGTGGCGCATACCCGAAATAGCGGTCCTTACGATTTTTACCTCCAAGGTGGTTCCGGTGAGAGATTTCTTCTGTACGTTGTTGAACAATAAAAGATAGCACTCAATGCACATTTTAATGGCTGCTAAGGGGGAATGAGAGACAGGAGCGTTCGGCCTTTAGGTAACGCGCACGCTGCGATCCCCACTAGCAGCTATTGGCATGTACATTGAGCACGATCTGTCAAGAAAGGGTTGCTACGTTATACTCGCTGGATGTAACCTCCTTGGTTTTAGAAAGGTTTAGCAAGCGTTGGGCCGCATAGCCATGAATACAGTCGACTAGTATATACCATGAACTCGAGGTGGTTAAAGGTGCGAAGTAAACCCGAAGCGCAAACCGTAAGAAAGTGTGCATGTGCCACATCCCGTTTAGTCCTTGAAATGTCCGCTGGATGGCGGTGCTTCTATATAGAGAATATATGATGAAAAGATGCCAGATGGTAGTACTTGGAGTGCTGAATAGATGGACGAACGGACACACAGACAGATGCATGAATGGACGCATGAACGGACGCAGGCGCGGATGCATGGACGAACGCAGGCGCGGATGCATGGACGAACGCAGGGATGGACGCACGAACAGACGCACGCACGTGCGGGTGGATGGACGCATGGACGGTTACACAGACGTACGCAAGAATGGACGGACGAATGCTTCGCCCCACTCCCCATCATTCACTCCATGGATATGCTGCCATCTTTCTCCCATACTAGAGTGTGTGTGTGTTCGCGTCGCAGAAATTCTGCCATTGGCGTCGGCATCGTCGGTTGTGAGCGAGAAATCATGCGTTCGCGAGAAATCGAGAAAGCAAACAAAATAAAGAATAAAGTTGTCAGCCCCATTGAGGATCGTACCCGGGCCGTTCGCATGGCAGGCAGCTGTCCTACCACAAAGCCATGCTGTTACTTGTAGCTCCTCCGAAAAAAAAAACACTACATAAATGCCATGTAGTGGAAGGAGTGTCAACACAATTTCTTCGACAGGTGTCACTACGATAACGAGCCCATTTGGCGATTTGTAGACGCATTCGGGAGGCCATAAAACTACGTCAAAAAAGGCTGGCATAGCACAGCCATCGCCACTGAAAACACACAGGAACTTTCAAACAGCTCTAAAAATGAACAACTGTGTCCATCAAGCGGAAAACATATCATGCCTTTCGAGAGGCGTTGATCAAGTAAAAAACAAATGCTGGGTAATGTGCTACCATCTGTGAGAATCTTGGTGGCCTCTGAGATAGCGAGCGCGCGGCGTGTATCTTGGAGGCCATGTCACTCTTGCTTTAAATAAAAAAACCTGTATGTACCAGTAGCGCGCGTGCGTTCGTGCGTGCGTGCGTGTGTGTGTGTGTGTGTGTGTGTGTGTGTGTGTGTGTGTGTGTGTGTGTGTGTGTGTGTGTGTGTGTGTGTGTGTGTGTGTGTGTGGTGTGTGTGTGTGTGTGTGTGTGTGTGTGTGTGTGTGTGTGTGTGTGTGTGTGTGTGTGTGTGTGTGTGTGTGTGTGTGTGTGTGTGTGTGTGTGTGTGTGTGTGTGTGTGTGTGTGTGTGTGTGTGTGTGTGTGTGTGTGTGTGTGTGTGTGTGTGTGTGTGTGTGTGTGTGGTGTGTGTGTGTGTGTGGGTGTGTGTGTGTGTGTGTGTGTGTGTGTGTGTGTGTGTGTGTGTGTGTGTGTGTGTGGTGTGTGTGTGTGTGTGTGTGTGTGTGTGTGTGTGTGTGTGTGTGTGTGTGTGTGTGTGTGTGTGTGTGTGTGTGTGTGTTGTGTGTGTGTGTGTGTGTGTGTGTGTGTGTGGTGTGTGTGTGTGTGTGTGTGTGTGTGGTGTCAAATATATTAATAAGTATTCACTTGGTTGAAGGGCGCACTAGGGACCGGATTTCACACTCGCGTTAAACTCTTAAAGGAGAAAAAACTTAAAGTTTCCCAATTTTTACAACGTTTTCTTGACCTCTGCCAAGTCCAGTACCTAAGTAAGTAATTATCTGCTAGTCCCACTTGATATGAAATTCTAGCTTGTTTCTATTACAATCAACGCTTTATTCACCCGTGTCTTGAGGCTTCGATGATTTAGGGGCGAAGCTTCTTATGGTCTAGCACAGCATATCCACAGACAGACAGACAGACAGACAGACAGACAGACAGACAGACAGACAGACAGACAGACAGACAGACAGACAGACAGACAGACAGACAGGCAGCAGGCAGGCAGGCAGGCAGGCAGACAGACAGACAGACAGACAGACAGACAGACAGACAGACAGATAGACAGACAGACAGACAGACAGACAGACAGACAGACAGAAGCTTCACCCCACTCATCATCCTTCACTCCATGGATATGCTGTGATTTCTTTTCTGTGCAACACCTTCAGAGTAATACTACAGGAATACGCGACGTTACAAGGTTTATGCTAAGCTCCTAGATGTTGAGTCTGTGCTTTTTTTTTGCACAAATCATCCAACGAACGATTTAAAAAGCCCTTCAATATCCTGCCAAACTCGGTTTTCGTTTGTTCAATTTAGAAATAGTGGTGGTGCTCTGAGTTGTATACGTAGCTTCGCGTGCTAATTATTTTGCCAGAAGTTAAAGGGGCACGAGCAGCTAATGCTACTCTTGTTTCTCTTCCAAGCATTTTTGGTCGAACACTCCTGATTTTTCCGAATATTTAAAAATAATAAATAAATAAAGTTCATGCGATAGTGGTGCCTGTGGTTCCAGTTAAGAGTTCCTATTTATGCGTAAGATATAGGACTACAAGTTTACTCTTTTGTCATTTACCTGTGAACATCATTATATCAATCTAATTAGATCTGCTGATCGAAAGAGCAGAAGCGTTTCTTGTGAGCAGCTGGGATCGTTGCTCCACCTGGGATAGCAGATCTCAGCCACGACTTTCTTTCTCTTCTTTCTGTGTGGCCTCTGAGAGCCCTGACAAACGTCATAGTGCGCGCACAGAACGAGTACAAAGAGACAAGAAGGACAAAAGCACTCGTGTCCTTTTTGTCTCTTTGTCGTCGTTCTGTTCTCGCGCTATAACTATCATCATGTCATACCAACTAGCCCAAACTGACACACCTCTGAGAGCCGCTACGACTGTCCGACGAAACGCAAGGTTAACCCAAGAAGTGTGCCGAGGCATACAAACAACTACGTGTAAATGCCGCTATACTAGACGCCTTAGTCCAGGATCAGGGTGTGATGTTATAGGGGCAGGACCGCTCCAGAAAGAATCAGACAGCACGCCAGTGCACAAACACACGTCCAACTTCTATTGTACCCTTCACACATGGACAACCCACACATTACGAAGTTCCTAACACAAAAACACGCGGCTAAACTAAATGAATAAGTAGAACGTTCGGCCTACAGTTCAGGTCGTCGGGGTAGTAGCCTGGGTCGTCGTTGATGCCCCGTCGGCAACATTCAGTGGCGAAGTCGACGTTGGGCGGCTTCGTCACCTGCAGTGACGAAGTCGGGAGACGCAGGGTCGCCGCGTCGAACTCCAGTGGCTCAGCGCCACTGTCGACGAACTGGAGCCGACGACTCACGTGTTCCGGCGGCAGGGAGTTGTGCCCTTGAGCACCTGTAGTCCACCTCGGAAACCCACGCCAGCCCTCCTGGAACAGCGGCGCAAGGGCAGGTTCAGGCACCCGGCGCTAGCTCTCCACGACCAGCGGGACAAGGACAGGTTCAGGAACCAGGCGCCAGCTCTCCTAGACCGGTCGTCTAGCGGAGGCTGAGCTGTCCACTCGGCTAGTACGAGTGTCGCGACGTGGCCTGGGTCGTACCTATGGGCCAGACGCCCAACGAGGTAGTCCTGCCTCGAACGACGTACTTCGCGCACTGCCGAAGGCACGGGTCACCCACGCTCGAGGCCGCGCCTCACGAGCTCTCGTCTTCCTCGTAGGCACCGCCCGGCACATACACGCACACATCACATCCTCTTCGCCACCGCACGGCACACTATTGTCGTTTTTTTAGTTTCTGTTTCGCGCCCGCGCAGCACATATTATGACATCACCCCCTTTTCCGAGAAAGTTGTTTGCAACTATTCTATTACAAGGGCGCGGGGCGAACGAATGGTCACTGCACTGCACGGTCACTGCACGGTCCCTGCACTGCACTGCATTGTCTCAGGGGTCGCATGTACATAGTAGCAGAATGTTCACAGAAGGCTGCTTACAGTTCGGTTGGAAAACTCCCGTACAAGTAGGGTTGCTATGTCGCAACTAGGAGTCAACTATTCACGACTGATGGCTAGTAGTATTTTTTGAGCATGTTGATATGAAAAATCTTGTTTTTCCCAAACACATCGATGACGTAGTCGACATCATTTTTCCGTTCGATGACTTGGAACGGCCCTTTCCACTGCATTAACAGCTTGTTGGAGTCAGTCGGGAGCAGAATTAAAACCTTGTTGCCTGGGCATAATTTTCTAGGGCGACTTTTCCTGTCATAATAGGTTTTCTGCTTCACACGAGCCTTCTCCAGCTGTTCATGGGCTATCTTGCAAGTCTCCTCTAGGCGATTGCGCAAATCAAAGACGTAGGTGTAAGTCGTTCGCGTTTCTGCGTCTAGCCCCTCATTTGTCCACAGTTCTCTCAGCACGGTTAGCGGTCCTCGGACGTGGCGGCCGTAAATGAGCTGAAACGGAGAGAACCCGAGGCTTGTCTGTGGAACTTCCCTATATGCAAAGGGTAGCGGAGCTAGGTACCTGTCCCAAGATCGAGGTCTCTCTTGGCACATTCTCTTTAGCATTGTCTTCAGGGTGCCATTAAATTTCTCCACGAGACCGTTCGCTATCGCATGATATGGGGTTGTCTTTAGCATCTTCACGGAGAGAAGCCTGCTAACCTCGTTCATTAATTCTGAGGTAAAACTTGCCCCTTGGTCGGTGACGATTTCCTTTGGCAAGCCGATGCGGGAAAAAATCTCGATGAGTGCTTCCGCAATGTGAACTGCATCGATTGCGGGCAATGCTACAGCGTCAGGGTAGCGAGTCGCAAAATCGATAAGTGTCAGAACATATCGGTTCCCACGGTCCGATCTTGGTGAAAATGGGCCGATTAAATCAACCGCGACCCTTTCAAAAGGTGTCCGGATAAGAGGCATGTTGCCTAGTGGTGCGACTCCAACTTTTCCTTTAGGGGTTGTTCTCTGGCACTTGTCGCAAGACTTGACAAAGCGCTTTACGTCTCCGTTCAGGTCAGGCCAATAAAATTCTTCTAGGACACGATCAGTAGTTCTTTTGATGCCTTGGTGTCCCGCCATGATACTGCCATGAGCAATGTCCAGTATGCCTACCCGGAACGCTTTCGGAGTGACCAGCTGTTTAAACGTCCTGCCAGTGGCAAGGCGGTAGCGTCGATAAAGCAATCCTTTATCTTCGATGAAAATCGTAACAGTGGCCCTTTCCCGATTTGAACTCTTTATTCACTTTAGCAAAGACAGCTTTGAGTGTCGGGTCATTTCGCTGTTCCTCGGCGAGTTGGACTCTGGTAACGTCAGGTAAGAGCGTTGTTGACACGTACAAAGGCCTGATATTTTCTTGACCTTGTTGATTGGCTTTGGTTTTTGCCACGCTTGAAGAAGCAGATCTTGAGGTGACAGGTGACTTGGTCGGGTGTGCTTGCGCAGGTAACTCATCCACCTGGGTATGAGTCGCCTGCTTCCAGTCAGAATCTGGATCGTATGGTCCTCTGACGCCTGGAAGATTTCCCAGCACAAGGTCATAGAGGGGTTGATCCATACAAGCCACTTTCAGCATCCCTGTGAAGTACGGCGTGTTGACTTGTACAATAGCTTCCGGGAGATGGCTAGTTGACCTGTCTAGGAGAACGACACTGATTTTCTTGCCTGTCAGGCACACATCAGGAACGAGCTCCCGTCGGACGATTGCCGTGTTGCATCCCGTATCGCGTAAGACTCGAACCTCTCTTCCTAGCAGCAGACCTTCGACCACTGGCATCCCGTCGGCCAGGAAACGTATTGTACCCTGCACGTTCTTGTCGTCGTGGTGACTTGAGCAAGGAATCTTCCCTCCTGGACGCTTGGCTGTTTTTCTAGCACCAGCCCGGGCAGAGTCAGGTTCGCTAAATGCGCACGAAGAACTCGGTTTGTTGTTCCCATGCTGGTTTCGGCAAGTTTCTGTGACATGTCCCGTTTTACCGCACAACTTGCATTTCAGCATCTGCTTAGGTGGATTGCGGCAGTCAGGAGCCAAATGTCCGAAACGATGACACAGGATACACTTGAGTTGCGGTTTCCGCGACGCTTCGGTAGGCTTTCCACTGGATTCTTTCGCGGGGTCAGGACCTTTTCCTATATTAGTCACATTCTGCACCTCAAGGAAGCGATCCGTCAAATTAGCGAGTTCATCTAGTGACTTGCACTCTCGCTCTTTTAAGAAAACAACCAGCTTTGGATGGCAACAACGAAAGAATTGCTCAGAGATTACGTGATCCCTTAGACCTTCATAGGTTTGGGATACGTTTGCCATGTCTATTCAATGGTCGAAATAACTGGTAATTCTTGCTGCTAACTGTCGTCCAGTTTCACCATCTGCTGCTCGTGCTTTCCGAAACTTATCTTGGTAGCCTTGAGCCGTAAACTGAAATCTCTGCAGTAGCGCTTTCTTTACTTTTTGGTAGTCCAGCGAATCAGCCGCAGCAGTCATTCGGCCTATCACGGTTAACGCGTCACCCGTTAGGCACAGGCTAACAGCGAGACCCCATTTTTCTTGCGGCCAATCCTGTCCTGTGGCTACGCGCTCGAATCGCTGCAGATACGCGTGCAGATCATCGCGTTTCTCGTCAAATACAGGCAGTAACTTCTGCGGATTGAGGGGTGAGGAGGTGCTGGGCGCAGTCAAAGCGTCATTAGCTGCTACAGGCATATTCTGAGCTCCTTCCTGAAGCTTTAGCTTAAGCTGCAGAATTTCACGCTGCCTCTCTTCAGCTTCTTTGGCTGCCTCTCGCTCTGCAGCTCTCTCATCCCTTAGCTTAGCCTGTTGGGCCTCAATCCACTTGTTTAGCTCTGCACCCGAGAACCCTAGTTGGAGCCCTATAGCGGCGAGTTTTTCCAAGTCCATGGTACAGTCTGAACGTGTGTCTGCCTCGAGCGAAACTATCTTCTTTCCCTGGTTTAACGAGCGGATCCTGGCAGGCTCGCCAGTTTGTGATGTTATAGGGGCAGGACCGCTCCAGAAAGAATCAGACAGCACGCCAGTGCACAAACACACGTCCAACTTCTATTGTACCCTTCACACATGGACAACCCACACATTACGAAGTTCCTAACACAAAAACACGCGGCTAAACTAAATGAATAAGTAGAACGTTCGGCCTACAGTTCAGGTCGTCGGGGTAGTAGCCTCGGCCGTCGTTGATGCCCCGTCGGCAACATTCAGTGGCGAAGTCGACGTTGGGCGGCTTCGTCACCTGCAGTGACGAAGCCGGGAGACGCAGGGTCGCCGCGTCGAACTCCAGTGGCTCAGCGCCACTGTCGACGAACTGGAGCCGACGACTCACGTGTTCCGGCGGCAGGGAGTTGTGCCCTTGAGCACCTGTAGTCCACCTCGGAAACCCACGCCAGCCCTCCTGGAACAGCGGCGCAAGGGCAGGTTCAGGCACCCGGCGCTAGCTCTCCACGACCAGCGGGACAAGGACAGGTTCAGGAACCAGGTGCCAGCTCTCCTAGACCGGTCGACTAGCGGAGGCTGAGCTGTCCACTCGGCTAGTACGAGTGTCGCGACGTGGCCTGGGTCGTACCTATGGGCCAGACGCCCAACGAGGTAGTCCTGCCTCGAACGACGTACTTCGCGCACTGCCGAAGGCACGGGTCACCCACGCTCGAGGCCGCGCCTCACGAGCTCTCGTCTTCCTCGTAGGCACCGCCCGGCACATACACGCACACATCACATCCTCTTCGCCACCGCACGGCACACTATTGTCGTTTTTTTAGTTTCTGTTTCGCGCCCGCGCAGCACATATTATGACACAGGGTACCCTGCAGACATTTTTCTCGCCCAATAGAGAGAATTTACTTCACGATAGAGGAGTTGCCATGTCTATTTTACGAGGCACATTACGACTACGTGACTGAGAGACACGGACGTATGGCGACATTCAGTTCATTTTCTAATTCGCTGCAACTGTTGCAGTACCTTACTTTGACCCGCTTTTTTTTTTTTGCTCTCATTATGTTATCTTTTCGTTCTCCTTCCCTATTGTGAATTTCAGATATTTAACGCTGTAAAGCAATTTGCACCCTTGAGGATGTTTTGCATGACCATAATTAACACACTAACCGAAGGGTGTTTTGTCCTACCAAAATACCCTTATTGTAAGGTGTAAGTTATAGGCACACAAAACACCCTTAAGGCTTTCAAACAGGTTTGCAGTGAAAAGTCTGAAATAAAGGTGTTGCATCTATCGGCAACGCGATGGCTGTCACTGTTTCGCTAATTGTGACACGCATCTTCGATTGTTCCTACCTCTATCTCTCTTTCTACGCACCTCGCCGTTACACCCCTTTTAGGGAAACGTCTTGGAATACGCCCTCTCGGGTTGTCCATTCAAACGCATAACAACCTCTTCCATTATTTCTTACGGCTCTCTCGGGACACTGAAGTGTCAGCACGCATTCACACGGCAAATGCGTCCGCAACTCGCGTTTCTCTTTGAAACGAAGCACCCCTTTTCAACTGCGCTTGCCCGAAGGCATATCTTCCCATCTCGCGCTCTCGAAACCTGTAGAAACGACGGCAAAAGATGCTTCAGCGTCAAACGCACGTTTTCCGGGCTCATTCGTGCAAAAGAATCGAGGCTACCGTGCTCTCAATTGTAGCTCCGTCGCAACTGCAGGCACGAAGAGGAAAACAGAACGCATATTGGGAAGTTAAAAAAGTCCTTTGGACGTTCCCAATGCAGCCTCACTGAGGGCTGCGCGTTTCTGGTGCGCGTCACCCTGCGTTCCTGTCATTGGCTGGTCAGGCATGATGCGTTATCACTGGGCTTGCAGACTCGGCATGCAGACGATGTGCACGCGTGAATATGGACCGTTCCCATTTCGCTGACAAGTGACTTTTTCTTCTGTCAATTCGTTTGGTTCTCTTGCAATACTCGCTAGCTCCATCTTTGCGGGAGATTATTGATGGCTGCAGGAAACGGTGCCAGCAAACACGAGGGCACGGATGCTGCTCGCTGTCTTTGTTGCCTGCCACTATTAATCCACTGCCAAACAAACAACAGGTTTTCACTAATGGCTTCTTGGCGGAGCGTTGGCTTTGCCATCTACGTTGTACACCTTGAGCCTCGTTAAGCTCTCCTCGCCAACGTTTCTCACGAGTACCTTAGCCTCAGCGAAAAAAAAAATGTGAGAGTAATAAAAGACGTCGGGTATGTCACACTTACGAACAAATCGCTTGACATTCGAACGACGAGCGTTTTTCGTTGGAGGGCTCGCGCAGTGCCACGTGCCAGCCTAACTGGTTCCTGTTTGCAGTCTTTACGTAATGAAAAGTGTGTGCCTAATAAGCGCATGGCGGAAGAAAAATTAGTTCACTTGTGTTTTTTTTTCTTTTGTAAAGGAGGCAGCGCAAGAGGCCTACGGGACGGCTTTATGGTTTCTCGTAGAAGAGTACCTAGTACTCTAAATCGTCAACCACTTTTTCTAAATACACGTGGCCTCATCAAGTGTGACCTCCACGGGAAGGCTTTATGTTCTCCCATACTAGAGTACCACGTGCTCTAAATCGTTAACCACTTTTTTAGGGGCAAAGTTCCTTATAGCGGCACCCGTTCGTCCATCGTAGTCGTAATAGTAGTGTGTAACCAGTCTTAAATTTTGACTTGCAAGGTGGGGCTGGAGGGAGATTTTTTCTGTGCGTTGTTGAACAATAAAAAATTCGCAGCGTGCGCGTTAACTAAAAGCCGAATTCTCCTGTGTCTCATTCCTCCTTAGCAGCCATTGTCATGTACATTGAGCACTATCTGACAAGAAAGGGTTGCTACGTTATACTCGCTCGGCGTAACCTCCTTGGTTTTAAAAAAGGTTTAGCGAGCGTTGGGCCGCAGTGCCATGAATACAGTGAACTAGTATATACCATGAACTCGAGGTGGTTAAAGGTGGGAAGTAGACACGAAGCGCAAGCCGTAAGAAAGTGTGCGTGTGCCTCCTCTCGTTCAGTCCTTGGAATGTCCGCTGGATGGCGGTGCTTCTATATCGAGAACATATGATGGAAAGATGCGAGATGATGGTACTTGGAGTGTTGAATAGGTGGACGAACGGACACACAGACAGATGCATGAACGGACGCGCGGATGGCTGCACGGACGGATAGACGCATTGACGGACGCAGGAGCGGATGCATGGACGATCGCATGGACGAACGCACAGATGGACGTGCGGACGCACGAACAGACGCACTCACGGATGGGGAGATGTACGCACGGGCGGCCACACAGACGCACGCATGGACGGACGGAAGCAAGAACGAATGGACGGACGGATGCTTCGCCCCACTCTTCATCATTCACTCCGTGGATATGCCGCCATTTTTTAAACACACATAAGCAAGGCGAAGGCGATGACGGCATTGAGGTTCAAATGACAAAAAAAAAAAACTCTCAGGTTCTTCTATGCCCTCACCTAAGACGACTATAAGGCAAAAGCTATCCTGTTTTTCCTCTACGTAGTCTTTGTATCCTTTCCGCCCCACCCCCTCCAAAGCCTTTCTGCCCCTAACTTGATTTTTTATTGCCTCCAAGATCACAGGCACATAACCTATTTGTACACAGTTTTTATGATCTGGCAATCTTTGACCAAGATACAATGTTTTATGGTGACCTCAAGTCACATGATGTCAACGCTGCGTCATACTGGAGTCCTGACGTTCAATTTTGACGCTCTGTGATGCAACGATGATGTAGTATTGTAATCTTGACGCCGACGCAGTACATTGGTGAATTTTCATGGCTTATGAGGCATCTAACAATTTCGCTTAAAAAGCACTAAAATTACGTGTACCCGAACCGAGTCAACGGAATTCAAGAATCAGGCCTATGCTTTCTTTGTTTCTTCTGAAGCCAAGCTTTTTCTGGGCTACAGACTGTGGTTCCAGATGTGCCAAGGGTTACAAATTTTTCTGAAGTCAGTTATGTGGATTATACCGTTCCTGTAAATCCTATATGCACAAAACGAGCATTGGACATGTTTGGCCAGCTGTCGACTATGTGCTGGCTAACTTTGACTTATGTCAACTGCCTTTTGTCACATGAACATAATAAAATATCACATGCAATCTACAAAGCCTATTGCTCGTTCCATTACGGTTTGTCGCACTACCAGAGTGCCCCGGCCTCAAAAAACTTGCACCGAACTTTTGACAAGAAGTTGCCCAGAAAGGTGAACCAATGTGCAAGTGCGCATCACACAGAAATCAAGTCGGTGTGGCTTTTTTTTATCAATCTCTAAACGAGCCCACGTTAAAAAGAAACAGAAGGAAACTGCGACACAGATTTTGCACTCCACACAGCGGCCCCACGGTCATTATTACAACCATCAAAACATCATCCAGCAAAATGCCTCGACATTTTAGAACGGAACTAGCAGTTCACATCTAATCCGTGCCAATAAAGCATTCGCGACAATTCTTTTCACTCACGAAAGGAAAAATTAGAAACGTTTAAAGCGCAATTAAAAACCACGCAAGCACCGATTGAGCAAGAAACCGCGTAAGCCGCCACACCACTACGTCTTTAACTCTTCTCATTCATCGCTTAAATATGGGATAGAAAAGAGGGGAGCAACAGAAATAGCGTGCAGTATTCGTCACAAAGCGCGAAAAACCAAATAAGCGTGCGGCCAATAAATGTATGCAGGCATACAACCACACCCCACCTCCATGTTCTCACCCACTGCACGCTTTTCCCTTTTTATTTTTCCCACGGTCTAACCGCAACACAGACGACTAGGTCGAGACCGAAGTGTCGCTATTTGAAATTTAAAGGTCTTCTCCCGTTTTCCCTATTTTTTATTCCGTTCCGCCCCACGTTTCCAGCTCCCAAAATACTACGCTCTCGCCGTTACCCTCTCTTTGTCTTTTCTCCCACGTGTCCCTTTTGTTTCCCTTTTTCCCATGCCGCCCTGTCTATTATTTCGAGCCCCTTCCATCCTTGTCTTTGCACCGGCTTTTGCCTCTTTTCTCGCCGTCTCTCACATATTCCGCCGACACGCAAACGACCTCCGAAGAAAAAGACTACCGCCGAGCCGACGTGCTTTCCCAGTTTTTTTTTTACTCCCTATTCATTCCTTTTTATCCGTCTTTCCTACTCCGACACCACGACGTGTGAGTCGTCGTTTTGGGACGTCATTTTTTCGCTCGTCATCTTTTCCCTATACGCTTTCTTATTCTCTTCTATTTTCTTTCACCCTCTACCTATACGCTCCCCTCTTGCCTTCTGTTCTTTCATCCATCCAGCATCCCCCACTCTCGTCCGAGGAGCGAAGCCGAGGCCAATACTAAAGCCCCAAAGACGACCACGACGACGGAACGGAGACCGACCAGCCTTTTTCTCTCCTCTTTTTTATCCCTATTTCTCCCCAGCATCTCTCCACTTCAAGCTCTCTTTCTTTCTCCCCATTTTTCGTCTCGCCCTGCTCCCCTATTTATTTTTATTTACTCCGCCCGTATTTCTTGGCGTCTCTCTGAAGGGAATTTCACAATCTCCTCTTTTTCCCCCCTTTTTGCTGATGATCTCGACATTTTACCGCACTTTTTTTCAATATTTATTTTTCGTTGTTACTGTCTTCTTTTTTTTTGTTCCGATTGCTTCTTTTGCGTTCCAGCAAGGCCAGCGCCAGTGCGCGAGCTTCCCTTTTTTTACCCTCCTTATTCCTCTTCTTCCCTCCGGCTCCCTTTCTGATTCTTTTTTCGTACATGCGCAGGCATTTTTATTGCCTCTACTCTTGCTTCTTTCGTCGTCTTCATTTTTTTATCCGCTTTGCATTATCGTTATTTTGTTCTTTGCTATATTTCGTGGCAGTAGATTTAGTGCAGTTGGCCTTTTCCACGTTCGGCCTCGAAAGCGTGGCCCTCATGCTTACTTGCCTGTATTTATTTACGCTTTACGACCATGTGCTTTTTGTTTGTTTGTAGATTGGTTCATTTTTTATTGTTGTTGTTGATTTTAACCTAGTGTAGACACCCTTCAGTCACACAACTCCCGCGGGCCTCTCTGTTTTTAAAGTTTTGAAGGTATACATTTTGTGCGTGGTAGATTAACGTGATTGCTTTTCGCACTGGACTGCATTGTAACCAATATTAGATTATTATATACCAGCACTTTGTATTATCAGAAGTCATTGGATATTTTCCCACAGCCTCCTTAAGTAGTTTTTGAGATAACAGATACGAGGAGACGTTGGTGCCTGCGTGTTGTATCGGCTACTCCTCTTCCCACGCACAGCGGGCGTCATCGTGAACTCCCCAACTATCACAAAACTGGACGAATTAATGCATAAGCGGACCTTCGCATGCTGGATCTCAGTACTTGATTGTATGTGAAGTCTTCATTGCAGTAATGAAATTTTCATCGGTTTAACTTGTAAAATCTGCGCATTTTCACGCATTACAGTGCTTAGTTTTCTAATGCATGCCTCGGCTCATGTGGTGCTACTTGCCACGTAAGACAGACAGACAGACAGACAGACAGACAGACAGACAGACAGACAGACAGACAGACAGACAGACAGACACAGATGGACGGACGGACGGGCAGACAGACAGACACACAGACAGACGGACGGACGGACGGTCAGACAGAGACAGACAGACACAGATGGACGGACGGACGGTCCGACAGAGACAGACAGACACAGACGGACGGACGGACGGACGGACGGACAGACAGACAGACAGACAGACAGACAGACAGACAGACAGACAGACAGACAGACAGACAGACAGACAGACAGACAGACAGACAGACAGACAGACAGACAGACGATGGGCGGATCGATGGATGGATGGACGGATAACGAGTTTTAATGAGTGCTGAGGAGTTAGTGACTGGACCAAGTGACATTTTTGTCCTCGGGAGAAATTTGACGGCATCGATCTCGTATCTCCCATCATTTCGTCAGTCGCATATTCATCATATCCGCGCACATAACGAGTAAAATTAGTAACCTAATCTTTTCCCTACTGAGGAGAAGCCGGGCTCCTCTAAGCAGAAAGGAGCCTTTGGGGCACCACAATTAAATTACTCCGCTTCATTCTGCCGACTTCTTAACTTCAGTACACGTCGCAGTAGAAAAAATAAAAATAAAAACGCCCTCCAAGGAAGCATTTTGGTCGAGAAAGAACTGGACACTGGCAACCCTGAATTGGAAAATGGCATCCTCTGTAGGCAATCGGCGCTTGCACGCCGGCAACAGCTGTGCTCGAGCAAAAATAAAAACGAACAAGGAGAAAAACAAGTAGAAGAAAGAAAAGAAAACGAACGCTCGTTTGCCGAAGTTTCTTTGGAATGAAGAATTTCAATTCCCCCGCCGAGCGTAGCGAGAGACACAAAGCTGCTTGTATTTGAACGACGAGCACGCCTGGAGCCATCGGCAGCGGATGATGACAGATGGGAACAAACCGCCACTGGTGCGTCGAAAGCTTTCTTTCAGCGACTCCCTCGTCCCGGTGCATTATTATTATTATTATTATTATTATTATTATTATTATTATTATTATTATTATTATTATTATTATTATTATTATTATTATTATTATTATTATTATTATTATTATTATTATTATTATTATTATTATTATTATTACTTCAAATACATTTTCTGCACTGCATACAGCAAAAGTTATTACACCCTCCGTGATGCAGTGCAGTGAAGTTAATCATATCAAAATTTTGCGAGAAAATATTTTGCTTTTATCGTGGACATAAAGCGCCCTTAAATATTGTTTGAGTTCTTTCGAGACACGTAGAGTTTTATAACCAAATAAAAATGGGGCATTTTTGTACCATTTTTAACGAAGAAAACTCGGTAGGAGGATTAACACAGCCCGTGTAGGCTTTTAGAGTTGAAGCTGCATAAAACCTAGCATTGTCTTCCATTGTGGTCACGGTTGAGCACAGTCGTTATATTTGAAACATGTGGGAGACAAAAAAAAAGGTTTTACAGTAGACTTAACGTAGACATAGTTTAGTTAAAGGTAAGAGAACGCTGTTACCGGTGAAAGTAACCAATCAGAAGAGCACTGATGAGTTCATCTCTACTAAAATTAGCCTAGGTGCTGAAGTTTCTCAGAACGACGAGAACTATATAATGATTGATGATTGATTGATTGATTGATTGATTGATATGTGGGGTTTAACGTCCCAAAACCACCATATGATTATGAGAGACGCCGTAATGGAGGGCTCCGGAAATTCAGCTCCCTGGGGTTCTTTAACGTGCGCCGAAATCCGCCTCCACCGGAAATGCAGCCGCCGCAGCCGGGAATCGAACCCGCGACCTGCGGGTCAGCTGCCGAGTACCTTAGCCACTAGACTACCGCGGCGGGGCCGCGAGCACTATATAGGTCCCAATGCTTTATCAATAATAAAATGGCATCTTGCCACCGGTAAAATGGTGGGTTGTCGGATTCACTCTCGAGGCATTTTCTCCTCTCCAGCAATTTTCTAAATCCGCCTTGAATTCCCTAAGACGACTGCGGAAAGGCGAAATAGATTTACATTTCTGCAAACACTTTGTCTCCTGTAATTTACATTATATGGGACAATTCTCGCTTAACGTAGGGTTACTCACCGATGTGATAGACAGAGCTTAACCTACCCGCCATGATTCACTTCGTAAACCTGCGTGAATTTTTTTTCCCTGAAACTTACTTTTTAGTCCATTATGCCGGGAAAATGAGAAATCCGCGATTCTGCCACGTGTTGATCTATTTCCCATCTATTGTATCGTTGCACTTTTGTTTACTTTAGCTCAGATTGTTTGTTTGTTCTTTAGGCAAGCTTTGCCACAATCTGTCTGTGCCACCTCATGCCTGTCTTCTTTGTACGCGTCCTTTCATGCACCCCCACGAAAGGCCATGCCTGCCATTATTTCACAATTAGCATATTTTTCACACTTCAGGCGTGAGCGGACACTACCTCACATACAAAACACGCAATCATGTTAAACTAAAGGGTATAATGCCATCTTTTCCACTCATATAATAGAAGAAGCGTGAAATTTTCCTATCTCTTTTATAAGGTTTATTTATTTATTTTGCCTGAGAAATGATCACACTTTCTAATTCATGTAGCGTCAGTTTGCACGTTATTGAAGAACATCGTCACCCGCCCCTATACACCGCCTCATCAGCTGCTCATGTTATAGGGAAAAAAATTAAAAGCTTCCGTTCCTCTCCACAAAGCAATTACGTTATTTTGCCGCCGTTCTAATGCGTCGACGGGCACGCCTTCTATACAGCCAGCGCTAAAAGGTCGACGCCATAAAAGAGGAGGCGACCCTACGGAAGACGTCTTAATCGAGCGGCTAATATTATCCCGCCTCACACGCCCCATTTAATCCCAGAAAAATGACGTCATCTGCTCCGTTCTTCCAGGTAGATAATGAGCACGGTCGTTTAAGGCACAGATGATTATTTATTTCGTTCTTTTTTTTCTCCTGTCTCATCTCGTTTTAATGGTAGAAATAAGCTCTCAAATCTCGTAATTAACTCATCTCCGTTCATTTATTGCCAGCGTAGCCATGTACGATCTCAATTTAAGAGGAAAAAATGTCACCTGGTTTGTTTAGCTAGCGCTAAGGAGATGGTAAGCCATAGCCTATGTCACCCGAGTTGCCCTTAATTCCCAATAATGTACGTTAATTGACACTTTATATTAACAAGTCTTAATCTTAATTTATTAACTGAGTGACATTTTTTATTTACTTGAGTACCATTCATTTCCGTCGATTGAAATATTATTATTCTTATGCTGCGCGGGTTCACTACAGTATAGGCAAAGATTCAGTTTAACGTACGTTTGTTCACCTAAAATTTAACTTAATTTTTTTCTGAAATCCCTCTAATTAGCAATTCAAACCACCTGGCATTATCAAAGGTAGGCGCACGAGGAAAGCGAGTGAGCTTGTTTTGAAAAATTGAAAACTTATGTCCAAAAGACTGCACCGAGGTGCCTGATTTTAGAGAGATAAAGATGCAAGGAAAGGCTGATTTGAGATTTTATATGTAGGCACGTGGTCGTGTGATTGCATAACAAACGAATTTATCTGTATATTAGATTAATAACAAGAACTTGATGACACAGGTTAAGCTCGGGCGTGTTGGTAAAACATATTTCCAAAAAGTTGAAGTTAAAAATCATCATTGCTATGGCAGTCTTTCAACACTTTCGGGCAGCACTAATTAACTGCAAATGTAAGGACACCATACATCCCTTAATGTGAGAATTGAAATAAAAGACATTGGTGCCATTAAAGTACAAGGGATCTCGTTAAAACTAATTGTAATTTATATGTGAAGAAAGGAAAGTGGGCGAAAAGATAACTTGCCGTGGGCAGAGACCGAACATGGGACCTTCTAATAACACATTCGATCGCAGCGTCAGTCAGCGCCGCCAGCAACCATGATGGTGAATGTCGAACACACTTTTTCTGCCTGTTGGCGTCACGTAGCACGTGATGTATTTCTAGCTGGCAGCTGACCACTAATCCGTCGTATACTGCCTAAAAGTCGTGAAGTCTACCGGAACGAGACTTTTGCTATTACTCAAGGAAATAAGTGTGTATTAGCATCATTGTCTGTTAGACTCTTGATATTCGCGTCTAACAAAGGAAACGAATGCTTGAATGCACACTCACTTCTTCCGGCGCGACCGTTTCTCGAAGTCGACAAAACATCTCCAGACTCTCCAGTGTGCCTCGCACCGAAGTAGATGACTGGTCCTTTCACGGAAGACCTCGCTAGCCTGGTCTCATTCGTCGGACCGCACTTTAGGGCGACTGACTAAAGCGGCCGCTCCGAGGTACGCTCCACTGCGCGTGTTCAGTTGAATCGCCGGCTCTCGGGATTTCTTTCAGTCTTACCATCCTCAATTTCTTCTCCCCGTGCATAGTAACAGGTTATACTAATTATAATCAACTAGTTAGGCCAACCAACTAATTAACATTACTGCCTTTCTTCCTACCTTCATGTGATGAAGACGGGGTAGGTTCTCCTGTCACAGGCTTAAGCTGTTGAACATTACACGCCTCATTTGCCAAGCTCAGAACGGGAAACATCTCATTGAAAAGTGGCGCCTTTTTGTGCTTATGCAGCGCCACTTTTCAAAAAAAAACATACACTCTGATTCATAATATCCAGTATAAAAAATTCCCACTGGTTGTACAACACAAAGTCAAATCTAACCCAAGCTAATTATTCAGGTGACTTTGCCGGAAATACTCGAGCCACGGTTTACATTTCATAGTTGGCGTGCCGTGGTCTACAAAGACTTCGATATTCTGAATTTCATATCATTCCCAAAACTCATTTAAGTACCTAAGCCCACTCTCTGGTGACGATGAAACCTCAGAAACTACACGTATTCATGTATGTATGTATGTATGTATGTATGTATGTATGTATGTATGTATGTATGTATGTATGTATGTATGTATGTATGTATGTATGTATGTATGTATGTATGTATGTATGTATGTATGTATGTATGTATGTATGTAATCGTTTTTTGTGGCGCCCTAACGGCAGCGAGCTATTGACACGCGCCCTTCACCTTCCTTCTCCCGCATTAAAACAAAGAACATTCTCAGGACATGTTCAGAGTCTTCGTGGTGCCATACCTCCATTCGAGAGAGAGCGAGTCGCCCTCACGCGCTCCCCGCGTTTCCCGGCGTGATTAATCATTTTCATCAAGAGGTTGCTCCCAGGCTCAGTCGCGCCATCCCTTTTCCCCATCTACGAGAGAAAGGCGCCGACGACGCTTGCTCGAAGGCTTTTTTCGCACAGCACTCAACTCCACCGGCAAAGCTAGCCGCGCAGGAGAACGACGGCCGGCAACGACGGCGGCAAAGGAAGCAGTGCGCGGCGATGAGGGAAGAAAAAAGGTTGAGCGGGGTGGTGAGTATCGGTCGGCAGCAAGCGAGAACGAGGAGAGAGAGAGTGGGGGGACGAGTTGGGAAAAAGCAGGGGGAGAGGGGGGGGTGGTTTGAACAGGCGAGCAAACGCCCAACAGCGTGCGCTGCTCCACAGCAGCGCTAGTGAGCAAGCGAGCTACCCGGCAAAGCACGCAGGGCGTGCAAGCAGGAGAAGCCGCGCCTTCGCTAGCGGGAGTGCTGCCCCCCCCCTTCACTACACCCGTCCAACGCTGCATTCTCCTATGTGCGTTGGTTGTTGTTATGTGCCTCGATTCACGACCCTCCCCCGTTTACTTCGCCCCCCCCCCCAACTACCACGCTCCTAGTGCGCTCTGGGATCAATACGGGAAAGGCACAGTCGGTGGCTGAGCCGAACTGCTGCTTCCTCCGCAACACAAGCAAGCGAAGCGGGCGAGCTTGCCTGCCTGCCAGCGCAGTTTCCAGCGTGCTGCGTTGTGTGGCAGCGGCGGCGGCGGTGCACAGAGAGTAGGGGAGAAACGTAGGGTCGCTCGGGAGGCGTGGGGAAGGCGAGGAAAGGAGCAGGCACGTCTCGTCTCGTGGCACCGCCACCAGTGCCACGGGCTTTCCAACAGAGCATCTCTTTCCCCTAAAGCAGCGGTGGCTGCTCTGCTGCGTTTGAGCCGAGGCTTTAAGGGAGCTGCTGGTGGCGGGCAGAGGGAAGCGGAGGAGTTCGCTGCTTCCCTAACCACTTGCTTCCTCTCAATCCCTCTCCCCACGAGCGTGCCCTTGCTTTCCGCACCGGCTTTTATAACGCGCCGTAATTCCCCAAAGCGGAAAAAAGAAGGGAAGTGTGGAGCAGACGACGGCGAGTTGAAGGGAAAGGAAGGGTGAGAGAGGGGGGTAGTGATACGGCAACAGCCGGCTGTAGACTCCGGAAGGTGAGAGGGAGGCGCAGATGAGGTTCACGCTGGTGGAGTAAGAGAGCGATTGAGAAAAGGAAGAAAGAAAAAAAAGGCGTCGGCCGCCGGCGCGCAATTTGAGGCGGCTCGGCTCTGATGTTTCCTTTCTTTCTCTTTGCCTGCCCCTACTGCACCACTTTTTTTTTCTGGTACAGTTCGTGCCGGCTAGAAACCGAGGCTCGTGTGTGTGTGTGTGTGTGTGTGTGTGTGTGTGTGTGTGTGTGTGTGTGTGTGTGTGTGTGTGTGTGTGTGTGTGTGTGTGTGTGTGTGTGTGTGTGTGTGTGTGTGTGTGTGTGTGTGTGTGTGTGTGTGTGTGTGTGCGTGGCGCGCCTTTTGCGCGTGCTTTGCAGGCAGGCACGCTTGCTCCTGGTGCGTCTTGTCCCAATCTCTTATTTGCTTCATTGCGTACCTTCTTTTTTGCTTTCTCTTCAACGGCGTATTCTCTCTTTTGAGTGTAGTTTTATACTTTACCTTTGTAGCGTTCATTTTCACCGCGCTCACCACTACTACGCTTCCCATTCTGAACGTCTTTCTTGCTTTCTTTTTTTCGGTGGCGTCGCGAAAGGGATGTCTGAGATGTTGGAAATGTTAAGAGTGAGAAATACCGAAGAAGCAAAGCGACATAGCTATAGGACTAAGAGGTACAGTAGTGGCCATGAAATACGAAAAAATCAAGAAAACGCTAAGAAACAACAAAGCAAGGCTAAAGAGCGATTGGGTGCTGCTTAGCAAGACAAGAACGAAAAATGGCAAAGCCAGCCAAGCCTTGTATAGAAAGAAAAAAAAACATGCGAGAGCCGAAGGAGGTGGTGGTGCCGCCGTAAAAGGCGCCAAGAGCGGATGAAACAAAAAAAAAATGCGGGGAAAACGTGGGAAGCCTCATCACGGGAGCGAAGCAAAAATAGGGAGAGAAAAAGCCAAGCCGGGAAGCGAGGGATGGAGACAGGTTTGAGGCAGTTCGCATCCGTCCGCTCATCTATCAAGATAGCGGCGGAGTCATTCATCATTCTGGCCGGAGCATGGGGCGAGGGTGAGAGAAGAGAGGGAAGGGAACCAGTATGCCACCTTGCCTCCATATCAGGGGAAGAGGGTAAGAGAAGAGAGGAGCGCGCCAGCGAATAAAGGAAGGCCCCTTTCGTTTCTAATGTCCCGACGCGGTGCGCTTGATTGTCTTGAAGCAGCGCCTGTCTACTCGCAAACAACAAAAAAAAGTTAGGGAACATGCTGAGGAGGGATGATTACAGGCACCTTCCTTACGCACCTCTAACGATTCGGGACGTTGGTGCACATTTAGCCGGCTGCCTGCTGGTGTGAAGGCGGCCTTAGCCAAGCATCTCATATTGCGAGGCTTAGAGTTGGAATGAAGGCCTGATGTTCAAGCCACCTCAGTTCAGTCGGCAGGCCTACCAACCTTCAACCGCACGAGTAGCTTGCACGTTCGCGTAAGCCCGTTATCGATGTTCACAAAGAAGTCACTGTAATGTTCGAAAGCACATTTCGAAAACTGATAGCGCTAATTGCGGATCGTGTCGAATCGTACCGTTTCTTGCCACACTTCCACAATTTACAGTGTGTTCTCACGTGTCAGTGAAATCGGTAGTCTTAATAAAAACAGTCTTATCGTTTTCTAACGTCTTTTCGGTTATCTTATCAAAGCCAAACGGATCCTTGCACCAGTGGTCCGGCGCACCCACTTGCTCAGAATGCTAACAATCGATACAGTTGTTCTTCCTCCCTTTCTTGGTCTATTGATAAGGTACTTCAGCCTTCCATGGCTCAGTGCAGTCGTCAAGCGAACAGAAACTATGCACCACCACACAGATCACACAGCAAATACTTACCTACCAATTCACCAAATGAACAAAATATAGGTGCAACTTTCAACGTTGTGGCAATAGCTCTAATGTTCGTAACTAACAAAAACTTCCGTGCAATACCCTCTATACTCCACGACAATGTAGATGGTGCAATAACATTTTTTCACGTCGGCTTCAGCTTCATAACTTAATTTTACGTAGCCTGGTCTATGTATCAATACTAAAAATATTAACACTACGAGTATTTTAGGCAGGTCGCACGTAATATTTTACTTTTTTTTTCTGCTTTCGAACGCGTATTCCAGCCCCCTGGTTCGGACTTGTATATGTATGTGCGCGTAGTGTAAGCAAGACCACAAGTGCGCCTACATAAGAGCCGATGAATTCAACTGCAGAGAAAGCTTTACGGGTGGCTTTCTGAAGTGAGTTGTACGCATGCATGTGGGCGTGGGTGCGTCTATATTAGGGTGTTCGTTCGAAGTGCGTTGGCTGAACACGAACTTACTGTTCACCTTTGGAGAGCGAATCACCAGTGAGTGCGTCGAGAGGTACGCGAAACCTCCAACGAGTTATACTGAGTTTTGCAGCGCTGTCCGTAATAGAAGCTGTAATATAACAAAGCCACTCAGCGTTGCGTTGCTGGCTGGGCGCAGGCAAGTACAACAACTTACCCTAGTAATCCTTGCACTTTGGCACTAACGGTCGTGATTATGGGCGTTTTCGTTTTATGTGCTGTCGTACGCAGGCTTAACGCTCTAACACATTACTTGGGGTGAGTTTGACTAATGCCAGCCACGAAGCGCTGTTGCCGAGATAATTACGTGTCTATGCTTGGATGCTTCTTACCTGTACTTAAGCAGAAACCTAGAGGCTTACGAAAGAAGGGTTCAACTTAAACTGAGGTCGACGCAGAGAGCGATGGAAAGGAAAGTGATAGTTGTTAGTTTAAAAGATAGGAAAAGAGCAGACTGCAACGAAACGAGAGACAAGGACGTCACAGGTTGAAATCAAGAAGAAGAAATTGACACAGGCCGGGCACGTGGCACGTAGGCAGGCTGCATTAAGGGTAACTGAGTGGATTACAACATCAGGCAAAGGCGTGAGGTGGAGACGAAAGATTAGGAGGGCTGAGAAACTTGAGTGTGCAGGTATAACGCCGCAGCAGAAAGCACAAGTTCAGGTTGATTGGTGGAACATGGGCGACGCCTTTGCCCTGAATTGAGCCTAGTCAGGTAGATTGTGATGATCATCGGGATGATGATGATGATTGTGATAATGATGATGATGATGATGATGATGATTGATTGATTGATTAATTGATTGATTAATTGATTGATGAATTGATTGATTGATTGATTGATTGATTGATTGATTGATTGATTGATTGATTGATTGATTGATTGATTGATTGATTGATTGATTGATTGATTGATTGATTGATTGATTGATTGATTGATTGATTGATGTTTGGATATTGTGTCGGCATGCATAGGTGGCAGAGGCAAACCCAATACCCCCCGCTAGCGTGAATCATACTGTTTCAGGACACGGTGCGGAGCGTTCACGTTAAGCTTGCTGACGACTGTACCTGGATAGAAAGGTGGGCTGGTTGTTAGTTGCTATTCGTTCAGCGAACCGGGAGCACGTGCGAACGCACACAAGAGGCGCAGAAGAGGCACAGAAATAAAGGAAGATGTCACGGCCCGAGCGATCATGCTGTGAGCCTGCTTCTTGCTTCCTTGTGTGTGGTGTTCCCCCGCGCTCCCAGTTCGCTGGAATATCATTAGAAGGAACGCCATTTTTCGTGTACTCAGGAACAATTAGAACCACACTCGGTTTTTTTAACGCGCTACTAAATACTACTCAGGTTTTTCTTCTTGGGAGACCACTTACAATTGAAATGCGGAAACCTTGGCCGGGAATCGAACCCATGTCCTGTAACCGATTAGCACGGAACACGAAAGGGCGAAGTAAAGAAATTTCGGGCCTGTTCCTTGTGTAATTTGCGAAAGACATCAAGAACACCGGCAAAAGTGGCTGTAGAGGTTTGTTAAATATTTCATTTCCAGTTCTTTTTCTCTCTTTTTTTTTCCTTGTCTCACATTTTACGAATCGTTCTTAGCGGCAGCTAGAGGAGCAGGAACTTATTTGCGCGACTTGTACACAGCGTTCTCTGATATGAAATTCCCTGCACCGAAAACACGTCCTCAATAAAGAAGTCATGGATTAAAACCAAATGAAATTGCCACGTAGCATCCCTTATAGAAAACATAAAATTTAAATTCTGCCATGATTATTGCGCATAAATCACTTCCCAGTGGCCCGTACATTCCAAGTTTTTTCAACGCTTTCTCAACTGCACTCACTCTGGTTTCCCCATACTACTCTGCCGGACTCAACCAAACTCGAGACTCGGACTCAGTGTTCGTCTCACGAGAAATTTTGGCGACCTATGATCATAGCACTGCCCGCACGCACGCACACAAAGACAGACAGACAGACAGACAGACAGACAGACAGACAGACAGACAGACAGACAGACAGACAGATAGATAGATATAGATAGATAGATAGATAGATAGATAGATAGATAGATAGATAGATAGATAGATAGATGATAGATAGATAGCAGATAGATAGATAGAATAGATAGATAGATAGATAGATAGATAGATAGATAGATAGATAGAGATAGATAGATAGATAGATAGATAGATAGTAATAGATAGATAGATAGATAGATAGATAGATAGATAGATAGATAGATAGATAGATAGATAGATAGATAGATAGATAGATAGATAGATTAGATAGATAGATAGATAGTGTGCCACGTTCCATTTCCCAAGCTTTTGTTATCGTCCCAAAACACCACACGATTCTCAGCGCAAACCGCGCCTGCAGTTTTCGAGAGGGTTCCGGACTGTAGTAGATCATTTTGATAAGTTCACCCCCACTGTGCGAATGGTACAGATTGTTCTGGAACGCACGCCGCCGCCAGCGGTAGCGCTAGAACATTCGACGGCGGGAGTATAAATGCCGACGCGCTTCGCCGCTTGTCAGTTGTTGATCGAAGGCCGACGCTCCGTTCGCCGCTATCAGTCCGAGACTGCTATCTGTGCGAGACTGCTGCTGTAATTGGACTTTCCGTTTACCGGGCACAGGTTCGCCCAAATAAACAGTTAAATCCCAACACGAAGTCTCCTGTCTTCGGCCACGTCACGACCCCGTGACATCTGGTGGAGGTGCTGCTTCGTTCATGTACCGCACGCCCCCGTCAAGCCGTGAACCCAGCCCACGTCGCGGAGAAGACACCGACGCCAACCAGGAGCAGCGAACAAGCCGCTGACAGCAAGGGCTACCACCGGAGTACGGGATTCTAGAAGACAAGGCGCGGAAGACCAAGGCCATGACCGCGACTGCAGCGACAATGACAACCGCCGCATCCCTGCCCACGATGGTTATGCATCAACCCAGGGAACCACCAATTTTCCATGGGTCATCGTTCGAAGACCCGGAGTCCTGGTTAGAAACATACGACCATGTGGCCGCCCTCAACCACTGGGACAATGAAGAAAAGCTCCGGCGTGTGTACTTCTACCTGGAAGACACCGCAAGGACCTGGCTAGAGAATCGTGAGTCCACGCTCCGAACGTGGGATGTCTTGGGCGGCGCATTTCTGCAAACGTTCGCGAGCGTCGCTCGCAAAGAAAGGGCCGCTGCTCAAATAGAGACCCGGGTTCAGCTACCGAATGAGAAGGTTGGAATTTTCACAGAGGAGATGACCCGCCTATTTCGTCACGCTGACCCAGACATGCCTGAGGAGAAGAAAGTTCGTTTCCTCATGCGAGGGGTCAAACAGGAGCTCTTCGCGGGACTAATGAGGAATCCACCAAACACCGTCCAAGAATTTGTATCCGAGGCGACCACCATCGAAAAAACCCTTGACATGCGCACCAGACAGTATAATCGTCGCCTGACTCCAGAATGCGCTGCTGCTCAAACCAGTGACTCCGAAAACCTGCGTGAAACGATCCGAGTGATCGTGCGGGAAGAGCTGCGCAAACTGTTGCCTTCGGCGCAACCTCAAGTGGATTCGATCGCCGATATTATGCGAGAAGAAGTTCGGCAATCACTTCGAATTCCCCATACACCGCTGCCCGAGCCAGAAACTATGAGCTACGCCGCTGCAGTGCGTCACAACGCTCCTCCCCGTCCACGCCAAAACGCCGCCCCGTCGCACTTCCGTCGCAAGACACCACCGCCGCCACCACCCCCACCGACGATCTACCGTTCACCAGCGGGCCAGCGCAGTGCGCCGAGGAAAACCGACGTTTGGCGCACCCCTGACCACCGCCCACTGTGCTACCACTGCGGCGAGGCCGGGCACACTTACCGCCGTTGCCAGTACCGACAGATGGGACTGCGTGGCTTCGCCGTCGATGCACCACGTCCGCAGCCAGGAGAACGACCACGTGACATCGCCGACTACCTGACAGGAACTCGGTGGACACCACGAAGCCCTTCGCGTTCGCCGTCGCCAAGCCGCCACACGTCACCGCACCACCGACAGTACTCTGGCTCAACGCGGGGCCGGTCTCCTAGTCCGTATCCGGGAAACTAAGGGCAGCAACCGGTGGAGGTGCAGTTGCTGTGCGACTAACTACCGAAGATCCTCCGACGACGACGATGCCGCGACGGAGCTTTCCGAACACAACGCCAACCAGGCAAAGCCCTGACGACGAAAGCTCACTTACCGAAGGTGGCCTGACGACGCAACATGGAAGCAGCGGAACAAGCCGACGCAGCCGTGACCCGACGCCACGCCCTAACTGTAATGCGAGACGGCGAATTAGTGACCTTGTCACACACTTCCGGTGAGGCCCCGCCGATCCAACATCGACGTGCGGCAGACTCGCAGGCTTCCACTTTACGCTTCGGCCTGCGACGCCTGAAAGGCCTCGAAGTGGCACATTTCAAATTTATTTGCGGGTTGGCCGACCCGTGCGGGGTTGCACGTGTGGTGCTGTGTGGGCCTGACCGACGCACTCATAGAGCAGACACGGAGTTTGATTACACATAAACAAGCATTTAATTAAGACAGGGGCAAAGGCAGGAGATTACAAAAATAACAAAGGAGGAAAAACTGATGCGCGCGATAGAAACAACAGCGATATAACAAAATGTGCTAAAAACACTACAAAAGATACAGGCTAAAGACAAATATGCGGAACATTAATAAAATAACAACAAGATGGAAATCAAAGGAGAGAGACACTAGAAATTAATTACAGAATGATCATGGTGGCGCTTTAGAATTTAAACATGCGACGCAGCGCACACTACAAATATTTAAAAAAAAGGCTGGTTAAAACAAGTTACGGTTTAACAAAAAGTCACAATAAAAAGTTCCATACGGACCAAACCAGCCCTTGGTGCACGTAGGGGAGTTGACGGGTGCCGCTGAAGGTCTCGCCGGCTTGGTAGACGACGAGGGTGCCCGGAATTGCAGCCGTCTCAATACGTTGCGCGGGTCACTCCGTGCTCGCCGCCTACGCGAGACTCGCGACACCGACGACCGCACTTGTTGCTGTCTGTACGTCAACTGCCTATTCCGATGCAGTCCAAACCTCTTCAGGGGCGTACACGTGTTCCCGTCCCATCTGGGAGAAATTTTCCTTGTTTAGATCGGCGGTGCCCCTTCCGGTACCGGTGCAGGGAAGACGAGCCGGCGCCACGCTGGGTCGTTATAGTCGCCGGATGTCGTCCCCCAACACAAAAGCGCCCTTCCTTGGTAGGTGGGGCCCGCGGATGCTCCGAAAATTGGAGTCGTTTGTGACATAGCCCCCTTCTTAAGAATATTACCTCGTAATATTCAAGAAAATCGCAAACGCACAATGTTCGGAAGCTTTCAGTGTTCCCGTTGTCCACCAATGCGTTTTCTTTTTCGCGCGCACCATTTCGCTGACGTTGACGACACCGCAGGGAACACCCGACACACCACACTTTCACGGTCACTATACGATGAGAGTCAGAACTCGCGCACAACGTCATGGCCACACACATTCGAAAAGAAAATCACAAAAATACTGCACGATTTAAGGACAAAGCACGTAGGCATTCTTTCATGCCACATATTAAAACAATACACGCTTTAAGTGGTATTGAAAAGTCACTTATTGACACGCAGCTTTCAGAAAAGATGAATCAGTAATAAATCGGCATGATCATTTGTGCACAGTTCTTGGACATGCTCCACACTAAAGCACTTCCTTTCAAAATAATAATAGAAAGAAAAGTCTTGAATAACATAGCGTCATGTTTATCACACATGCGTACCGTGAGACACTTGGATCGTATGACCAACCGGTCTCTTAAAATGAAAAAGCCCAACTAATAAAATAACAATATCCCTAAATTAAGGCTTCCCTAACTGAACGGGTAATAGGTTGAAACAACGAACATCGTCTACAAACACATAGACGACACAAGAAAATCAATAAAAAAACTAAGCGATTGCTCCGAACGTTTATCAAATGTTTCAAAATCGAATGACTGAAATGAACATTGTTTCAAAAAGTATCCCATTAGCCCTGAAGGTTAGGTTTACGTTTCGATGTACATACACATAAGTTTTATCCGCGCCCGAGGTGGCCGCACTCTTGGGGGAGCCGTTCGAAGCAAACGGGGCAGACAAAAGCGTGTACGGCCGCTACACGGACGCCTGTTTCCCGTTAGTCTGCACCCCGGAGGTATGCCTTCATCGACGCTTCGTTCTACGAAAACGGGTCCCCGAGCCACGTCGTGTCGCTTGGCCGAAAGGCACTGGTTCGCCATGCACCCCGCGCTTCGAGCAGGACAATGGAGCGAAGGGGGTCGGCTCTTCCGAGCTCCACGAACAAATGCCTGCCTCACCCCTCTATCTGTCGGGCGGTTTGAAGCATAGGGACCCACTCGACTGGCGAATGCCACAAAACGCAAACGAAGCTTTCGTTGCGTTGATTGCCGTTTGGCAATTCGCGATTTTCCCGGTTGCTTTGCAGCCTTCGTTTTCCTTCTGTTTGTGCGGCGTCTTTTTCTTTTTGGACGTTGCCCAGTGCTCACTTTTGAGAAGTCCGCTTGCAACATTAGCAGAGCAGAACTTGTCTCGCTTGTCTCTTCGGCTATAATGCCTCTACAGTCGGGATTTTTCGTTAACTTGTGGACACCCTGACTTGCGGGAAGCTTGACTGACGGCTGAGCAATGCAAGCGTCTTCCTCGGGGCTGCGCCGCTCGCACCTGGGAGAACTACTTGCCCCAACATTGCCCCGCTCGCAGTGTGCGTCAGCACCCGACTGTGCCCCGCTCTCTGTACAGGGGTCCTCACCTACCGGGCCGGAGGTACTGCGAACTTCACATTTAGCTGCTATGGCGACGCACAAACAGGGTGGCTGTGCCAAGCTCATTACAGATGGCATTTCTGTATTAAAAAAACTCTCCAGGCACAGCGCCTCGTCGCCATCACTGTGGCCTTCAGTGGCCTTTGTGGCCACAATGGGACTTTCAGCAGCTAACTCCTTAGATTCACTCGTGAACCCGATGTTCGCCTCATCAGTACTGCTATTTTGGCCGGCTCTCAGTGGTTTGGCACCTACGGGCTCTTTGCCCTTTTCGTGCCTTGCATCCCAGGTCTCAAACATGCGCCGTCTACTTTCCATTTTCTGGCGCAGTAGCTGAACATGATCCTGGTAAGACTGCTTGTTCAGGCCACGGTAGGTCACGCTACTGGGCGTTCCAGCGGCTAAGCTGGGACCCGACTTTGTGGCACACAGTCCCAAGCGCTCTTTTTCTCTCTGAATTCTAAGTCTTGAATTTTCTCGCTCCTGTTCCATCGAATATTCCAGATATTGCCTGTACCTAATGCGTTCGGCATCGCGCTCCTCTTTAAGCCTATTTCGTTCTTTTTCAACGAAATTATATAACTCCTTGCCTACAAAGCCAAAGGCTTTGCCCTGTTCAATTAGCTTCTCAAACTCCGTGTCGTCCATTGCTAAAAACTGTTGTCCACCAACAAAGCAATAAACGGACGTCTACATACTGCACGCTCAGAGATACGTCAGTCTCCCAGACATCACCACGTGGTCGGCCAGTCCTGTCGCGCGGACGCCAGATAATGTCACACACTTCCGGTGAGGCCCCGCCGATCCAACATCGACGTGCGGCAGACTCGCAGGCTTCCACTTTACGCTTCGGCCTGCGACGCCTGAAAGGCCTCGAAGTGGCACATTTCAAATTTATTTGCGGGTTGGCCGACCCGTGCGGGGTTGCACGTGTGGTGCTGTGTGGGCCTGACCGACGCACTCATAGAGCAGACACGGAGTTTGATTACACATAAACAAGCATTTAATTAAGACAGGGGCAAGGCAGGAGATTACAAAAATAACAAAGGAGGAAAAACTGATACGCGCGATAGAAACAACAGCGATATAACAAAATGTGCTAAAAACACTACAAAAGATACAGGCTAAAGACAAATATGCGGAACATTAATAAAATAACAACAAGATGGAAATCAAAGGAGAGAGACACTAGAAATTAATTACAGAATGATCATGGTGGCGCTTTAGAATTTAAACATGCGACGCAGCGCACACTACAAATATTTAAAAAAAAGGCTGGTTAAAACAAGTTTACGGTTTAACAAAAAAGTCACAATAAAAAGTTCCATACGGACCAAACCAGCCCTTGGTGCACGTAGGGGAGTTGACGGGTGCCGCTGAGGTCTCGCCGGCTTGGTAGACGACGAGGGTGCCCGGAATTGCAGCCGTCTCAATACGTTGCGCGGGTCACTCCGTGCTCGCCGCCTACGCGAGACTCGCGACACCGACGACCGCACTTGTTGCTGTCTGTACGTCAACTGCCTATTCCGATGCAGTCCAAACCTCTTCAGGGGCGTACACGTGTTCCCGTCCCATCTGGGAGAAATTTTCCTTGTTTAGATCGGCGGTGCCCCTTCCGGTACCGGTGCAGGGAAGACGAGCCGGCGCCACGCTGGGTCGTTATAGTCGCCGGATGTCGTCCCCCAACACAAAAGCGCCCTTCCTTGGTAGGTGGGGCCCGCGGATGCTCCGAAAATTGGAGTCGTTTGTGACAGACCTCGACGTTCTTATCGACGGCTACAGTGTGACCGCTCTCGTCGATACTGGAGCCGACTATTCTGTCATCAGTGGGTCGTTCGCCGCGAAGTTAAAGAAAGTTAGGACAGCTTGGAAAGGCCCTGAAATCCGCACAGCCGGAGGTCATCTCGTAACGCCTGCAGGAATCTGCACAGCGAGAGTCACCATTAACGGCCGTATTTATCCTACAGACTTCGTAGTCCTACAGCGTTGCTCGAGAGATGTCATCCTTGGCATGGACTTCTTATGCCTCCATGGTGCTGTCATCAACCTAAAAACAAAGTCGATAACGTTATCCACAGAAGAAGCACTACCGCCGCGCACGCCGTCTGGACACCATGCCTTGAATGTGCTGGAAGAACAAGTCACCATTCCGCCTCGCTCAAGCGTCATTAATTCAGTCGGCGCTCCTGAATCACCTGACTTCAAAGGCGTCGTTGAAGGCAGTCAGCATCTGTTGGTCACCCGAAATATTTGCGTCGCAAGAGGAATCGCAGAGTTGCGGAGAGGCAAAGCAACGGTTATGCTCACAAATTTCAGCAATGAGTACAAACATGTGAACAAAGGAACAACGGTCGCATACATCGAAGAAATTGTCGAAGCCACCAGTGCTTTCACCCTCGCCGATTCTGCGGAACCTGCTCAGAGGAACCAAGCCCCTACCATAGCTTTCGACGTCAATCCCAGACTTCCGAACGATAAGCAAGAACAGCTCAATGCCCTGCTCCTGCAATACGAAGATTGCTTTTCGTCGTCATCGAAAATTCGGCAGACCCCAATCACGAAACATCGCATCATAACCGAAGAAAATGCCAGACCACTCCGTCAGAGTCCGTACAGGGTTTCGACGTGAGAACGTGAGGCCATGAAGAGACAAGTTGATGAAATGCTGCGGGATGACATTATCCAGCCGTCCAAGAGCCCATGGGCATCCCCCGTGGTGTTAGTGAAGAAAAAGGATGGGACCCTACGTTTCTGCGTCGATTATCGCCGCCTGAACAAAATCACAAGAAAGGACGTGTATCCTCTCCCACGAATAGACGACGCACTTGATCGGCTCCATAACGCCAAGTACTTTTCGTCAATGGACCTCAAGACTGGCTATTGGCAAATCGAAGTCGACGAAAGAGACCGAGAGAAGACGGCGTTTATAACACCGGACGGCTTCTTCGAGTTTAAGGTGATGCCCTTCGGCCTTTGCTCAGCGACTGCAACTTTTCAACGCGTTATGGATACAGTACTGGCAGGATTGAAGTGGCAGACTTACCTTGTGTACTTGGACGACGTCGTCGTGTTTTCCTCGAGTTTCGACGAGCATCTTCGGCGCCTTGAAGCTGTACTTCAAGCCATCAAGACTTCCGGACTCACACTGAAGCCAGAAAAGTGCAGATTTGCGTATGAAGAGCTCTTGTTTCTGGGGCACGTTATCAGCAAGTCTGGAGTTCGTCCTAATCCACGGAAAACAGCCGCCATCGCCGACTTCCCGCCGCCCACTGACAAGAAAGCCGTGCGCCAATTTCTGGGCCTGTGCGCCTATTATAGGCGGTTCGTGAAAAACTTCGCCCGCATCGCCGATCCTCTCACTAACCTTACCAAGGCCGACGTGGAGTTCAAGTGGGAAACGCCACAGGAACACGCTTTCCAGGAGCTTAAACATAGCCTCCAGACGCCTCCGTTACTTGCCCATTTCGACGAATTCTCCGAGACAGAAATACATACTGACGCAAGCAGCGTAGGTCTTGGCACCGTTCTTGTGCAGAGGGCTGACGGACTTGAAAGGGTTATTAGTTGCGCCAGCCGATCGCTATCCAAAGCAGAAGCAAATTATTCCACAACAGAAAAGGAGTGCCTCGCCATCATCTGGGCTACGTCGAAATTTCGCCCATACCTCTACGGCAGGCCCTTCAAAGTTGTGAGCGACCACCACGCCTTGTGTTGGCTAGCCACTTCGAAGGACCCTTCAGGTCGCCTCGCACGATGGAGCCTGAGACTTCAAGAATATGACATTACTGTCATTTACAAGTCCGGCAAAAAACACTCCGACGCCGACTGTCTCTCTCGTGCGCCTGTCGACCAACCGCTACCCGACGACCCGGATGACGACTACTTCTTGGGAACGATCACTACCGACGACTTCGCTGAACGACAGCGGGCCGACCCGGAACTTAAGGCCCTAATAGAATACCTCGAAGGCGGGACCGCCGAAGTCCCGAAGGTATTCAAGCGCGCACTTGCGTCTTTTTTTCTACGAAACGGTCTTCTACAAAAGAAAAACTTTTCACCGCTTCGGGCTAAGTACCTCCTTGTGGTGCCTTCAGCTCTGCGGCCAGAACTCCTGCAGGCCCTGCACGACGATCCGACGGCAGGGCACCTCGGTGTTTCTCGCACGCTCGCGAGGATACAAGGAAGGTACTACTGGCTGCGTCTTACCACCGACGTTACTCGTTATGTGAGGACATGCCGGGACTGTCAGCGACGCAAGACACCGCCGACAAGGCCAGCGGGACTTCTGCAGCCAATAGATCCACCTTGCCGACCTTTCCAGCAGATTGGTATGGACCTACTGGGGCCGTTCCCGACGTCGGCTTTCGGAAACAAGTGGATCGTGGTAGCTACCGACTACCTCACCCGCTACGCCGAGACAAAAGCCCTGCCAAAAGGCAGTGCATCCGAGGTAGCTAAGTTCTTCGTCGAAAATATCGTCCTACGTCACGGCGCCCCGGAGGTCCTTATCACCGACAGAGGAACGGCATTCACTGCCGACTTAACTCAAGCGATCTTGGCATACAGCCAAACAAACCACCGCCGGACGACAGCGTACCACCCACAGACCAACGGCCTCACCGAGCGGCTTAACAAGACGATCGCCGACATGCTGTCAATGTACGTCGATGTCGAACACAAGACGTGGGACGCCATTCTTCCGTATGTGACCTTCGCATACAACACGGCGGTGCAGGAGACGACGCAGATATCTCCATACAAATTGGTCTACGGAAGGAGCCCGACAACGACGCTCGATGCCATGTTACCCAACGTCACCGACGAAGAAAACCTCGATGTGAGCGAGTACCTTCATCGCGCCGAAGAAGCCCGACAACTTGCGCGGCTCCGTATCAAGAATCAACAGACGACCAACAGCCACCGTTACAACCTTCGACGACGCTTCGTGGAATACCAGCCCGGTGAACGTGTTTGGGTGTGGACGCCGATACGCCGACGTGGATTAAGTGAAAAGCTTCTGCGACGGTACTTCGGACCGTACAGGGTGGTTCGACGTCTCGGCCCACTTGATTACGAGGTTGTCCCCGACGGCATCACGAACTCTCAACGACGCCGATCGCGACCTGAAGTCGTCCATGTCGCACGCCTAAAGCCGTTTTATGCGCGTTAACAAACTGAAACAGTGCTTTTTTTGTATTATTGTTGTATTGTAATTTATTCATTGTACTTTCTTGCATTATTATTGTACCTTCATCTTTAGTTAAAGCATCGAGACGATGCCTTTTTCAGAGGGGGGCAATGCCACGTTCCATTTCCCAAGCTTTTGTTATCGTCCCAAAACACCACACGATTCTCAGCGCAAACCGCGCCTGCAGTTTTCGAGAGGGTTCCGGACTGTAGTAGATCATTTCGATAAGTTCATGCCCACTGTGCGAATGGTACAGATTGTTTTGGAACGCACGCCGCCGCCAGCGGTAGCGCTAGAACATTCGACGGCGGGAGTATAAATGCCGACGCGCTTCGCCGCTTGTCAGTTGTTTATCGAAGGCCGACGCTCCGTTCGCCGCTATCAGTCCGAGACTGCTATCTGTGCGAGACTGCTGCTGTAATTGGACTTTCCGTTTACCGGGCACAGGTTCGCCCAAATAAACAGTTAAATCCCAACACGAAGTCTCCTGTCTTCGGCCACGTCACGACCCCGTGACAATAGATAGATAGATAGATAGATAGATAGATAGATAGATAGATAGATAGATAGATAGATAGATAGATAGATAGATAGATAGATAGATAGATAGATAGATAGATAGATAGATAGATAGATAGATAGATAGATAGATAGATAGATATGCCCACGTGCACGCACGTAATGTAGGTCAACTGCAATCACCGCTTCCAGAAATGTAGTTCGCACGTTCGACACCAGGGAAGCAAATCGGCCTGCACCACCTTCTGCTGCAAGCGCATAGCGGCGCGGCGCAGCACAGCGTTGATGGCGTTCGGGCTTCTTTTCTGTATCGCTTTAACTTGTTTCGCGGATCGCGCGGGTGCTGTTTTGCCGGCTCTCTCGCGCCAAGGTTGTTAATTACGATTCGAACGTGCTCGGAAAACGCGAAAAGGCTTCACCGCCTCCCTCGGCCTCCTTCACCTCCGCTCTGCTCATTTGTTTGCCATGTTTGTCTGCTTCACTTATGTCCTTATTTTTTAGCCGAGTTTAGTTTGGCGTGCGTGACCTGCCGTTCTCTTTGGAGCAGCGGCATCTTGCGTATGTATATTCGTTTGCCAGTGCCGCCGCGTCCCTCGCTTTGAACTGGCAGCTCCCTCTCGCCTGTCTTTGGTATAGGCTTTGACGCTTCTTTCTCTCTCTTTTCTTTTTTCCCTATTTACGCTTGGCAAAGCCCATGCGAGCCTGCAGGCTTATGCCTTGCCACTTCGGCAATCACCTCGGCTGGAGAACCACGCCAATCTTTCTGTTTTTAAGCCGGGTTTTCCCACTCTTTTTTCGTTTTCCTTCGTTTTAACCGTCACTCTTTGAAAAAGTAAAGCCTTTACCGATCCCGGTTCTGCGAATTCACGATCCTGCTAACGGATTTGGGTACCAAGCTTAGCGCGAAGAGAATCCGAATGCGAAAGCTTTAAACTGAAAACTCAAGAAAAAGCTGCCTTCTCACTGTAAATCATCAAACTATAGCAATAAAAGGCGTGGAAAAAAAATAAGGTTTCTCATTTCCCTTTTCTAACTTTACAAACCAATACTTCCCAGCTTTCGAAGTTTGCAGGTGCATTGCAAACACTATACACAAAGATTGGCGGTAAGCTTTGACTCTTGCTTCTAATCGTTCAAAATGGTGGTGAATTCTCGCATCAACCGTCGTCAGCAGCGCCGGGAAAAAGAAACTATGCAAAAGTAAAACCCCATTGCTATCGAAAACGAACACGTCACCAGAGACGTCACACGAAAAATTAGCAGCAAGGCCGCCTAGCTGATTTGTGCCTGAAAGTTTACGATGGTCGCCTTTTCTGCGAACTCTAGTTAACCACGAAGGTGAAGATCAGAACTTAGCAGGTCTGTTTTCGGCGAGTCTGCAGGAGAAACATAAATGAGCACTTTCAACCCATGCGCTCACAGCCACTCTCGGATCAGCAACGCAACGTCAGTGCCTGCAGCCTTCTCAGATAGCTTTTGTAGTCGGCTCTGTCGACATTGTCACCTAGTTCCCGCTTTACCATCTAACACTAGAAGCCAGAATAACCTGAATATTGCACCTTATTTTATAGGTGGAGACACGTTTAAGTACATACTTTTTTTTCTTGTATAATCGAAAGCTGGAAGTCATTAACTCGGTCTACTCGCTCTGTTCCTTTATTTTATTCTTGGAAACGACTGTATCGTATTTATTTATTTTGCTTTCTTATATTCATGCTTTCTCGCTTGTTTAGCGTATTATAATCACACCCACTCCCGCAAAACCCCATCAGGGTTTCAGTGTGTACCAATTATTTTGTTATTCAATTTCCACCCAATTGATTATGAGTTTCTCAATAAAACTTCTTCGGGCATCTCAAACAAATAATTGGAGCATTAGCTTACAAGAACAAGTGGTACCTGTCAGTGGGTAAGCCAAGCGGTGGCATACCGGGCCCGTACCCTCCCTCTCCCACCTGAATTAAAGAGAGAAAGAGGGCTCTTTATTGAAAGGCTGAGCCGGCGTGAGTACGTCGCTGACTTGCTACTCTGCGTGGGGAAGGGAAATTGGGTCTGAAAGACAAGAAGAGAGAGATAAAAATATAGAAAAAGTACAGCGAAAAGAAAAAATAAATATACAGACTATATTTTTGGCCCGTTGGGTGGAGACGTGTGCTGACGGAGACGTGTGCTCATAGAATGACTTATGACGAGTTCTCAATGCACCACTACAGTTTGTCAAGCTGACCGATGTTGTCTAAATACGTGAGTAAAAGAGAATAAATATTCGAATCATTTTCGCCATGGAAACCAGAGCGCCAAATGATCATTCGCCTGCCTGGCCGCCACTTCTGCTCGAAGAGGTGCCCCCCCCCCCAAAAAAAAATCAGTAAAATTAAAAGAGAATCAGTGAGTAAAAGAGAATAAATATTCGAATTATTTTCGCCATGGAAACCAGAGCGCCAAATGATCATTCGCCTGCCTGGCCACCACTTCTGCTCGAAGAGGTGCCCCCCCCCCAAAAAAAAAAATCAGCCTACGCCCCTCATACAGTTCCGTGGTAATGTCGAATTTTAGTTCGGTTCCTCCCTGTTCTGCCATCTTCGTTAAACGAATCCCCCAATGCTGCGACCACTGCTTCCATACTATGATTTGCTACCTTCTGCATATAATTTCAGTTTTGAACATGTAGTCGGAGTTCAGCAAAAGTCTACGGTGGTGGCGGTGATGCTGATGACGACGACGACGACGATGATGATGATGACGTTGATGATGATGATGATGATGCTGATATGGTGAAAGACGATTTCTATTCACACACTAACGCTATCGTGAATGTGACAGGGAGGGCGATAAGCTCTCTCCTGTCTCCCTTCTTCTTCTTTTTCCTTCTGCTTGCGCAGCAAGTGGAGTATGCAGCGCGAACTTTGCAGGCAAACTAGTCTGCAAATAAGTATTGAAGTATCATTGTGAAGCGGCGAGATAAAATTGTATTTTAAGGGCGAAACTCTTTATAACGACGCCCATTTGTCCCTCGTAGTCGTTGCAGTGTGTAACAAGTATAACATTTTGACCTCCAAGGTGGTGCTTGTGGCAGATTTCTTCTGTGTGTTGTTGAACGATAAAAAGTAGTGCTCAATGTACATGCCGATGGCTGCTAAGGGGAAGCGAGAGACAGGAGCATTCGGCTTTTAGTTAATGCGCACGCTGCGATCCCCATTAGCAGCCATTGGCATGTACATTGAGCACTATCTAAGAAGAAAGGATTGCTACGTTATACTCGCTGGGTGTAACCTCCTTAGTTTTAGAAAGGTTTAGCGAGCGTTGAGCCGCGGTGTCATGAATACAATGAACTAGTATATACCATGAACTCGTGGTGGTTAAAAGTGGGAAGTAGACCCGAAGCGCAAGCCGTAAGAAAGTGTGAGTGTGCCACCTCTCGTTTAGTCCTTCGAATGTCCGCTGGATGGCGGTGCTTCTATATGGGGAATATATGATGAAAAGATGCGAGATGGTGGTACTTGGAGTTTTGAATAGATGGACGAACGGACACACAGACAGATGCATGGATGGACGCATGAACGGACGCAGGGACGGAAGCACGAACATACGCATGCACGGACGGGTGGATGGACGCATGGACGGTCACACAGACGGACGCATGGACGGACGGAAGCAAGAACGAATGGACGGACGAATGCTTTGCCCCACTCTCCATAATTCACTCCGTGGATATGCTGCCATTTTTTTTTCGATCCGATCTGTTTATCTGCAGAAATATGAAGAAGCCAGTGAATCGTACACAAAATGCCTGGCGTATGAAATGTCGCGACGACCACCCCTTCAGCCTGGGACATGCGTGTAGCCCTGAAGTCCCGATAATCAGCTTCAACGAGAAGGAAGCTGTGGGCGAAACAACGCGGCCAATTCAGCAAGCAACGAATAATAAAATCAATTCACGGTTCAGTTTCTTTCTGGTGTTGCCGGAGGACCCAATGGTCAAATAATCGCCTGATAATGTGTCCTATCTAATCCCCGCCCCGCTCATATTTGGAACAAGTGCAATACAGCAATCGAAATCCCGAGAATTCTTGGAACTATCCATAAGAATGACGTACAAAATAAAATAGCGAACAACGATACACTGTTGATAATCATCATTACGTAAAGTGTTGATCACAATAAAACAAAGTGGTGACAACACTGAAAAAAGACCATGATTGCTCTGGATTACCCGGAAGTGCATTCTGCGATTTCGGTATTAAACTCTACAGACACACGAGGAATTTTCATCGAGGGGAGTCCGGAGGACGGCTACAGCGCGAAGATAGCCGAAAATTAGAAAGCATCCCACAAACCCCGAGATACCAGTTGAACGCCACTGCGTCTGCTGGCATTTAAGTGATTATACTCGCATCCTAGACGGCGAGGGGGACAGTCTTTGGACGGCCTGCGCTGGGATGAAAAAGATTAAAAAATATAAACGGTCTTTCGAGCTCCTACGAAGTTAGGGAAATGGGAAGCTGCGCTGCAGCGCAGGCTGGGCGCCGGCGGGTTTCGGCGCACTAACACACAAATTTTACACATACATGCCTGCACATTGAATCACATACAGGCGAAAAAAAAACACCTCCTCTAAAAAGGGACCAGGATCGCAAGGCCCGCTCGAGCGTCCCTTTTCCCGGCGCCGCTCGTCGGCACGTTTTATCTCCCGGGGCAGCCGCGCGGGGGCGCGCCATTTCCGCTGATGAACGCCGGAGGGGAGCTCGGTATTCCCCGATGCCCGGAACGAACGGGCGAGGGTGAAGCTAGAAATAGGGAAAGAGAGAGAGAAGCGGCGGAAGCCGGAAACGGCTACCTCCTTCCCATCCCTTCCCCACTGTTCCTTCCTTCCTTCCTTCTTTCGCCCATGCTTTTCCCAGCCTCCCCATTTCCCAAACGCTGTCTTCAAAGGCCTTCCCTCATTCGGTCCGCATCGTCTCGACCAATACGCACTATATTAACCACCACGCGAGCGATCCGAAAGACCCTATAGTCAAGCCCGACGCTATACCACTGAAACCGCAGCTCTTAGGCTGCCAGCTCACACGTGATCTTTTTCTTTTTTTTTTCCTTTGGTAACCACGCCCACCCCTTTTCCCTATCACCCTTTCTCTTATCAGATCGGGAAATGGTGTATATCATTAGAGCCGCAGGCATACTATCCACGAAAATTCAAGACGGAAATGGTCTCGCCCGCTAACATCCCTGAACGATGGCTCGAAGTAATTTTAACCAGAGGTGGCAACGCATTTGTTCGACTCCATGGCAGCGGACTGCTGTTCGCCTGCGGTGGGACACGATGCGAGCTGAGTCACGCCAGCCAGGCTCGTCTCAGTGATCGACCACAGGAACTGCCTCGGTGTGGAGTTCGGCTCCCAAACCGGAGTTCGTAAAGGGTCTACAGCGGCCGCGATGAGTACGCCTCAATCTGAGCCTCTGGGCTGCGGATACTGCTCATTTATTGGTCCTATCTTCTCCTCCATAATCTGTGACTGGTATGGGACGTATAGGCTGATCTCTGGCGAAGGAATGTGGAACTGACTCGGAAGATACTGGAGTCACTTCATTTCAGATACCGTAATTGCACATGTGCAATAGTACCACTGGATACCAACTTATTATACCGTCTATATCGGCTAAGTGATGAGAACTGCAGGCAAATTTTCAATAAATCATGAGAAATGCTGGGTAAATGTAGCTAAGCTGGTTTTACTGTCCAGTGCTTTGAAATAGCGGTATATATTTGGCTATTGGTTGTGTGCAGATCATACTCGAGGCATGAAGCTCTCTTGTGTGCTTAAGGTGTGCTTGTGCGCTCAACGGGACACTTGTCGCTTTAGACAAAATAAACGTTTAATTTTTATATGGCGGCACTTTTCAGTCTAAAGTCCCAGTTTTCGAAGGTGAATGCGCCAGTGAATGTGCTATTCATCCACGCTCGCAGAATGTTAATGCATCTGCGTACAATAAGAGTACAATGTACCGGTGGAACTAAACAAATCTAATTGTAAAACACCTTCTACAGATGGTTGCTTGAAATGTTTTGTGGTGGAGGAGAAAATCCCTTCGCTGGAACAACACTTAAAGCGCACATGAAAACTTGCGCGCGTCAAGACACATCAAACTTCGCGAAAAGTCATCAACCAGACATTTTTTTTTTCTGGTGGTCGCTGAATGCACCTTTCATGGCGCCGTTCCAGACGCTGACGAAAAATACAGAAAAGATAAAAGACGAGGTGTCGAAGCTTCTTTATAACCAAGGTTTTTGCTTATGAGACCGTTTCAGGGAAGACCACAATGGTGGAGCCGCCCACAACAAAACTCTACGCTTATGCATAACCAGATCACCCCTCCCACTCCTCTTCTCCCCACCCCGCAAAAAATATGCGTAATTTTTTTTGTCATTCAAATGCAAGCAAAACAAGCCTTCGAACGCTACAGAGTGTTCAGTCCCAGGCACTCCGGATATGCCTCGGCTTGCCTCGTAGTGCGTCAACAATGGCTACTATAGCTATGGCCGGTGACCACCTCAACACGACACATATCGAAGTTGAGACACTCAGGACACGTATAAGGCTTATTGCTCGGACACCCTGCCACCACCTAGCCTCTTTACCAGCAGACAGACCACGTTCTACATTTTGCCAAACAGTCACCACATACCGCGATTCTTTGCCAACATGCTTCACACCCGCCGCCAGGCCTTCAACTTCTCCCTGGTGCCTGACTCAGGCTAATATCAGGCTAACTATACCTGGCATCAAGAAAAATGCAGATATGTCGTCACCTGCTCTTAGACAGCTTGCTCTGCTCATGTTATACGAGACGTATCAAGGCTGTATACACGTATACACCGAGGGCTCTGTTTTACAGAAGAGTTCAACGGCATCATTTGTTATACCAATAAAAGACACGACAAGAAAATTCAAGACCTCCCACCTTACGACATCAACGGGAGCAGAGCTCACAGCTCTTCGTGCCGCATTGGAATTCATCAGCGATCTCGAGCCACAAAAATGGACAATTTCAGTGACTCAAAGGTGGCACTGCAATCCCTTCTATCACCTTTACGCCACGGCCCGTACGAACAGCTGGTATTTGAGATTGCAGAAAAGACTCACCAATTAATTGAGGAAGGACATGAAATAGCCTTTCAATGGCTTCCAAGTCATTGTGGAATAATTGGCAATGAACGGGCCGATCGAGCTGCCCGTTCTGCCCATACTGAAAGCGATGAAACATCAATTCCGCTTTCCAGAACTGACGCTGCACGGAAACTCTGCATGCTTGCTCGCAAGTGCACCACGTCACAATGAAACGAGTCACATTTCATCCATGCACGGTTAAGTACTTTAGACCCAACTCTCAGTCTTCGAATTCCTCCGGAATTACGCCGACGAGACACTACTATGCTGTGCAGATTATGGTTGGGCGTCGCATTAACCAATGCGTACGCGTTCCGCAAATGAATGGCTGACACTGCTGTATGCGACTATTGTGGCATTGATGAAACAGCTTGGCACATTCTGTGTGAATGTCCACAATACTGCTCGCAGAGACAGTCACTCTGCAGTACACTAGATGAACTGGACAACCAGCCTCTTTCGGAAGAAAGACTCCTGCGCTGCCGACAGGACTTTATGTCGCAAAAGAAGGCTGTGAAGACGCTCCTGCGCTTCTTGCGTTCAACTGGCCTGTCCAAACGACTGTGATCGAAATTACGTGTTTTTTTTTCTAATTTATTTTATATCTCTTTATATCTATCCTCTTTCCGACCCTTTTCCCCACCTCCGTATGGGGTAGCAAACCAGTTCGTCTAGATTAACCTCCATGTTTCTTCCTTTTAATTATTTCTCTCTCTTTTTTTTTGTCATTCAAAAATCAAACGCTAGGAGCATGCCGCACGACCAAGAATACAGCGAAATGACCCAGAGCTACTGAAATGGCACGAGACAATGGCTGCTTTTCCTTGCTTTACCGTCCTCTCACTCGCTCCTCAGAAACCACGCATGTTTGTGCACACATTCGCTTTCAAACATCCGCGTCCCACGAATTGTGGAAGTTGCTCTAATAAGCGAGATTATGAGCATGCAACAAAAGGCGTGGTATCGGCCATGACACCTACATGGGAATTTCAGGTCAGCGGTGCCTACTGACCTATTCCTACCAGTCTCTGCTTTCAGCGGTATGTGTTTTCTCGCCACGCCTGAATGAGTGGTGGTTGCCCCGCCGCGGTGGTCTAGTGGCTAAGGTACTCGGCTGCTGACCCGCAGGGCGCGGGTTCGAATCCCGGCTGCGGCGGCTGCATTTCCGATGGAGGCGGAAATGTTGTAGGCCCGTGTACTCAGATTTGGGTGCACGTTAAAGAACCCCAGGTGGTCTAAATTTCCGGAGCCCTCCACTACGGCGTCTCTCATAATCATATAGTGGTTTTGGGACGTTAAACCCCACATATCTATCAATGAATGAGTGGTGGTTCACAATCTTATTGAAGTGGGCTTCACCACGCTGACGGTATGTTTGAGGGGGGGGGGGGGGGGGCTGTTTTTACATGGAGAGAGCTCTACATAGAGCGCCCTCTCACGTTGTATGTTCAGGCAAAAGCTTTAGATATCTCGTGAGTCCGGAGAATGGGCGAGATTTAACGGGACCTGAGAATACTTCTTGAGACGTTCCTAATGGTCGAAAGCAAAAATATTGCAATAAAAGTAGACCGAAGTCGCGTGATACTCAAATGAATCGACGATTTATGGATGTGTGGGGTTTAACGTCCCAAAACAACCATATGAGTACAAGAGACGCCGTAGCGGAGGACTCCAATGATTTCGACCACATGGCGTTCTAATTACCGTGCACCTGTATTCGAGCACACGGGCCTACAGCATTTTGGCCTCCATCGAAAATGCAGCCGCCGCAGCCGGGATTCGATCTCTCGAACTACAGGTCAGCAGCGAAGTACCTTAGCGGCGGGGCATTGAATCATTTGTGCGATCCGCGGTTTGAAATTCGAATGGCCACAATGTCACACGGCATAAGCATGACGTCTGATACAATGACATCATCACTTTGTGAAAGAGTACTTTTCATGAGACTGTTGCGAATGACCTTGCATATGCCTTGCTCAGAAGACAGCTCCAGTGGCGTGGAATTGTAACTTAAAATGAAATATGATAGGTTCCACTGTGACACCTTAACAAAAGTTTTCTAATTCATTCATTGATTCATTCATTGTGACACTACTATTTGAGATCGCTATCGTTCGCGATCGAATTCGTTTGCGGTGATTATCTTTTTTCGTCTGCTGATGAAGCTACCCCAGTCGCTATCACTATAGGTTTTTCATGTAAGAGCCGTATCAAAATTCAACGAACCGACGAAGCTCTGGACATCCATTAACAACGTAAACAGGGAAAAGTGACATGGACCAAGAAGTATTTACTCAAGACCCAACGCGAAAGCCTCCTTCAACATCTTCTTCTTCTCAGTAAATTGCGCTACCCCTTTCTCCTCTCTTCCTCCATATATTTCTGCGCATGACGAGGTTTTGCGTAGCCTCCGGGATCGGAGGTGTACGAAGCTTTTTGGACCTCACATTTCACGTGAGATCAAAGTGACTCCAGGACCGGCTCAGCTTTGACCAAAAGACGGTGTCGTGCGATGCCACGTCATATTATGCAATAAGAATTTCCCAAGTTTCGACTTCTGTGATGTCAATCTGACGTGATCACATGGCGCCACATGACGACGGTCATGTGTGCCGATACCGTGACGTCAATGTGAAGCGATCACTGTGACGTCAATGTGACGTGACAGTGCTCTCGCCGAAGCTGTCAATGATAACTGTCGGTACTTGATGACGCATCCCTCTTGTTTATCTGTTCGTACTGAAGGACAGTATACTCTGGCCTACGCAGGACGGGCTATACAATATCGAATTACAAGATAAAAATTACGCAAGGAAAGAACTGAAAATGCAAATTGTGCACGAAAATAATGGAACCATATAGTCGTGTTTCAGAAACTGAAATGCTTGCTTATCACGCTAGAAGTAATGAACAGTGAAAATTTTATGCAAACAACAAGAGAGCAGAAAAAAGTAAGAACTTCGTGTTCTTGCACACTAAATACAATGAAGAAAAGAAAGGGAAGGAGGAAGTGAAATTAGGCTTCCACGAAAAAAATCACGGCATATCCACGTAATGAATGATGATGAGTGGGGCAAAGTGTCCACCCATACGTCCGTGCGTCTGTCTGTCTGTCTGTCTGTCTGTCTGTCTGTCTGTCTGTCTGTCTGTCTGTCTGTCTGTCTGTCTGTCTGTCTGTCTGTCTGTCTGTCTGTCTGTCTGTCCAGCAACTATACGACAACTAGCAACGCCATCTAGTTATAATATTTCCAATGACATACCCACAACGCCGTCTAGCTAGCAATTCTTGAAACTAAGCAGAATTGGCTACTACTGCTACTACTACTACATTCAACTACGAGAGACGCGACCCAAACCCTAAGAAACTTCGCCCCTCAAAACGCTGCCAGGCAGTCTAAGGCTTTCGCCTTATTAATTGATTGATTGATTTGTGGGGTTTAACGTCCCAAAACCACCACATGATTATGGGAGACACCATGATGGAGGGCTCCAGAAATTTTGACCACCTGCGGTTCTTTAATGTGCACCCCAATTCTGAGCACACGGCCCGACATTTCGCCTTAATTAGCCCCAAACTAGTCTACTGACTATTTTAACCCCTGCCTTTGTATGCCTATTGGCTGTATAGTTGATGCACAAACCCGTAAAATGGGGACTATAACACTATGCCTGACCAGTCTTCCTAAACAAAAAAACCTCTTAGCCTTGCCATGCTCGGGGATTCTGTGCGATTGCTCTGTAATGCGGTATTTTATATCGGCAACGCCACCTTGTACCACCGTAAAAAAACGCCGCACTCCTTTGGCGGCGCTTTATATCCCAAAAGGAGTTTTACTGCTTCTCCCGTAAGACAAGGCCACTTTCATAGTCACAGTGTCACGCCCCCATATGGTGTGCACACTTCTTTGCAACAGCTTATCTTCCTTTCTCCCTTTATTTGTCCTCCACGACGGATCAGTAGCTACCGTGCTCTCTTGCTGACCCTAAGGTAACGGGTTCGATTTCAGGCGTAGCGGTCGCATTTCCGTGAAAGCGAAAATAGAAGAGGTCCGTGTACTGTCAGACATGAGTGTGCGTTAAAAAACAAACGATGGTCGAAATTTTCAGAACTCTCCTCTATGGCGTTCCTTGTAATTATATCGTGGTTCTGCGTCGTAAGAGCCCCAATAATATTATTCTACCTTTCTTTTCTTTTTTTCCCGTCAATCAGTCAGTACTAACATACGCGCACCCTTCAAAAGAAAAGAAGAAGGGAATGACAGAAACGAAAGCGACCATTCTCCTCCGAACGTGGCCCTCCTTTCCTCGACTGACGTGCCTTTTTTCTACACTCCTTCTCCCGCCGGTGTTCCTCGCACACCTCCTCGGATGCCCCTTTCGGCGTTCCCAACCGCTTTTAACCCTTTCGGGGCCAGATCGATGGCAAAATGGGTGAAGACGGCAGCCCAGTGCAGGAAAGAGGGGCGACCAAAACTCGTCCCACGATGAGACGATGGAATCAGGGAAACGAGTGAAGGACGACGCCGACGAGCGCAAAGAGCCTCGTCGGGATGAGCTGGAGAAATAAAAATAGAAAAATAAAGGCGCGGTGGTGCTGGAAGGGCTTCAGAGAGCCAGAGCGTGCGTGTGTTCGTGCGTGTGCCTCGTGAGCTGAGCGAGCCCTGCAGCGCTCACTACTCTCTGGGATCCACGCGGCGACCGATGAGGCTGCAGGAGCGAACGACGTGCGAGAAAAAATTAAAGCCGTACCCTCCTCCCCGCGTTCCTCCGCCTGCCTTACAGATAGAAGGAACGCTGCCGGGAGGCTTGCTGCTCGGGCAAATGGGAAAGAAGGGCGGAAGGGAATCGCTACGGTCGACGCGGCGAGCAGCTAAACAACGACAACGCCTGGAACGAACATGACCAAAAAGCAACGGCAACAATAACGAATGGAAGATGGGGTGGGAAGGGTGGTGCGCGACGCTGACGACGAAGCGAAAAAGACTCGAATCAGGCGCAAAACCGAACGTAAGGGAGGCGACGAGACTGAAGGGAAAGCGGCGAGGCAATAAGGGAAACGAAGCCGGGGAAATCGGGAGAACGAAAGGGGAAAGAAACGGATGCCACCGCCCCCTTTCCATCAGCTGGCCTCTTCCAAAAACTGCCGCGAGCGTGACGCCGGAGAGGAGAAAAGAGGAGAGGTCATCGAGAAAGGAAAAGAGAGAGAGAGTGCGGAATACGTGTAGGGGAAGATGAGACGCCGTATGGTGGCCCGACTGACGTAGGGAAACGAGGAAGACAGTATACGGGGAATGGAGGGTGAGGACAAGTAAATTGGCGTAAGAAGGGAGGAGAGGCCGAGGGTGCCGTGAACAATAGCCCCGGCCTACGAATCGAGCCCCACTCAGATGCTCGCGCGCCCCGCGCTTGGCTTCCGCTTTGGCGGGCCACACTCCCTCCTTTTCTTGACTGTCCGCCAGCCAAGCGATGCCATAGCGTGCATCTAGGGGACACCGACGATGGAACAGTGAAGCGGAAGGACTGAGGGAAAGGAGTAGGGATGAATCGGGAAAAAACGTCCCCTATCTATACGACAGCGTGGTTTGTGGAGTCTTCGTGCCTGTGCATGGGGGGGAGGGGAGTACGCGAGGCACATCACCCAAGCATGTGCGCTCGCCGAGCGGGCCTCGAAAGACGCGTATAAGACGAAATGAAAAATGTGGTCGCGTGTGACGAGGAAAAAAAGAGACGAAGGAAAAAGGAACTGTTTTGGGGAGCGTCGGGAAGCAAACGTGTGGCTGCTTCGAATGAGGAGAAGGAGGCTGACACTAGTCCCTAGAGCAGGGACGCTTCGTGGGGGGAAGTGAGAGAGGGAAGAAGGAAGTGTCGGTCTGGGCGAAAGCGCCGGAGACGGAAAAGGGAGGAGAAGGTCGCTGGAAACCGTTCTCTGCGCTTCGAATAATTAACGAGGCCCGCCGCCCCCGACCAGGAGCGGCGCGCAAAACGGGAGGGGAGGCTTTCCCTAAACACGCTTTCCCCCGCGTTTCACAACACCATAGCGCACTGCAAGCACGCAGACAGGAAGGCCTGCCACTGCATTGCACTGCTCACACGCATTTTGGTGTCTGCCAGCACGCTGCCACGATGAACACGTGTGCCACGCCTCTCTCTCTCCCTATCTTACCGCTTTTTTTTGCTTCTTCATTTTCCAGGAAACGTTTCATCTTATACCGAATCTCTCCCACCGAACGCATCTCGGGCTGCCGACGGGGTTGGAATCAAAAGGGTTAAAAGATGGCGCGGGGAATACTGTTTGGTGTGGGGGAGATGGGCAAGTTGGCCAGTGTCGAAATTTAAAGAAATAAAAAGTGAAAAAAATCCTCTTTGGTCCCGTCCTCCTCTAGGTGGCATGGAAGGTCCTGGCAGATGCTGATTATTTGATAGGCCTTGACGTTGAGTCCCCGGCACGGTGGCGCTTGGGATCATTAGTAAATGCACGCGCGTGCACGCCATCTTGCGTTCGCTTCTTAAGCAGCGTCGACGTGTGTCTCTTCAGCCCCTTACGTCGTCTGAAGATTCAACCGGACTCACTCTCTAGACCCCTTTACCCCTCCCCCCGTCATAATTGGCCAGTTCTTTGCCTGTTGTGTGGCGTGGGCATCTTTCTTCCTAAATACTCGAGTCTCCCACTGACACAAACAAGTGGTGGCTGCATAGGAAGCGCCAAGGGGGTCTGCTTGAATGGCTCAGCCGCGCGGTTCACCATCTCCCTGCTGTGCAGAATCTTCTTTTAGTCTCCCCTTCAAGATTTTCTGCCTCGACGAGAAACGATTGTGGTACGGATAGCAGTAAGTGGTAATCTTCGAAACGTCAATAACTGAATCGTCAATCGCAAACGAATTCGGAGCGAGTACTTGAGTGTTACGGAAACTAACGTAGTAAGCTCTGCAGTCAGCGAGAAAACTCATTTTGATTGAAATAGAAGTTCCGTTACGGAGATCAATAGTTCGTCCCACGGTTAACAGTGCATATCGCGTACTTTGGCGTATTTTTTATTCTAGGTGCCACTGAGTATGTGTGAATATATCGAGAGATCGTTCACCAAGAGTATGAAGTTGGGCATGTTGGGAATGCATAACTGATCACTTAGAACTAATATTTGACGTGGGGCAAGGTAAGGGACGAAAAGGAGTGCTAACTGTCACTGCAATTTGTGTTGCGCGCGAATACTGGAGTTATGTTGTTTCCTGCGAAATAATGCTGCTACTTATTTTCTACCCCGCACGGCATGCCAATATCGTTTCGATATATATATATATATATATATATATATATATATATATATATATATATATATATATATATATATATATATATATACATATATATATATATATATATATATATATATATATATATATATATATATATATATATATATTGCAACGAGCAAGGTTGCGTAAAAACACAGGTTATTATTCCAGAAACGTTAGCCGCAACAAGCTGGTACAGGCAGGAACCCGGCAAGCACGAGCCACACACGGACGTCAACGTCTTCTTTCACGCTGGCACAGAGCTGGCGCCACTATGCTTCGGTACAATTACTCCCCGCGCAGAAAGGAGCCAACCTGGCGACCTAGGGAAAACGCACGACAAGGGGGTCATAGCATGGTTTGAGGCGTGATACGTGTACTGTTTCACGCCCACGGCAGCGTTGGTCCGAGGGTGGATCAATAGGCTCAACTTCATAGTTGACAGGAGATGTTTGCCGCACCACACGGTAGGGGCCATGGTATTTCGACGAAAACTTCGGGGAAAGACCGGGAGGGGTAGACGGGACCCAAAGCCAAACCAACATTCCTGGGTTATAGTGTACAGTAGACGCAGAGGAATCGTGGTCAGTTTTCTGGCGCCATTGGTCTTGTGCGGTAAATGAGCGAGCAAGTTGACGACACTCTTCGGCATAAGCAGTTGCTTCGGAAACAGGCGTCGCTTCGGAAACATCAGGCCTGTAAGGGAGAATGGTGTCCATGGAGCATGATGGCTCACGTCCGTACAGAAAGAAGAAAGGAGAAAAGCCAGTGGTTGTTTGTGGCGCAGAGTTGTACGCGTACGTGACAAAAGGGAGCACTTGGTCCCAATTAGTGTGGTCGTCAGAGGCGTACATGGCAAGCATATCTCCAAGGGTACGGTTAAAGCGTTCTGTCATGCCATTGGTTTGGGGATGGTATGCCGAGGATTTCCTATGGACAGTGCGACATGCCTTGAGTAGCTCGTCGACGGCGTTCGAGAGAAACACGCGTCCACGGTCACTGAATAATTCACGAGGTGCACCGTGTCGCAAAATGAGATGGTGAAGAAGAAAGGACGCAACGTCTTTCGCAGTGGTAGCAGGCAGCGCAGATGTTTCAGCGTAGCGTGTTGAATGATCCACGGCGACGATAATCCACCGGTTGCCTCGAAGAGAGTTGGGTAGAGGACCATAAATATCAATTCCGACGCGGTCGAATGGTCTCGCTGGGCAGGTTAAGGGTTGCAAAGGGCCAGCAGTGCTGTGAGAAGGCGTCTTGCGTCGTTGACACGTGGTGCATGACCGAACGTACTGGCGAACGTGCCGATACATGCCGCGCCAGTAGTATCTTAGACGAAGGCGAGAGTAAGTCTTAAATACTCCAGCGTGGCCACACTGGGGGTCATCGTGAAAGGCAGCGCAGATGTCCGAACGCAAATGACGAGGGATGACAAGGAGCCACCTACGGCCATCCGTCACGTAATTGCGGCGATACAACAAGCCTTCACGGACAGCAAAGTGTCTTGCTTGACGAGAGAGGGAGCGTGAAGTCGTTTCTGACGAACTGTGAGAGAGGACGTCGAGCAAAGAATTGATCCAGGGATCCTTGCGCTGTTCGGATGGCATGTCAGTGATGCTCAACGATGACGAATCGCAAATGGCAGTTGATAAGCAGGCAAGGTCAGGAGGCAGTGGAGAACGGGATAGTGCATCGGCGTCTGAATGTCTGCGTCCTGAGCGATAAACAACACGGATATCGTATTCCTGAAGGCGTAAAGCCCAACGAGCGAGGCGGCCAGTAGGATCTTTCATGGACGCTAACCAGCATAAGGCATGGTGATCTGTGACAACATCAAACTGGCGTCCGTAAAGGTAGGTGCGAAATTTTCCTATAGCCCAAATGATAGCCAAGCACTCCTTTTCCGTGACGGAATAGTTGGACTCTGCCTTCGTTAGTGTACGGCTGGCATAGGCGACAACGTACTCGTCGCAGCCATCCTTGCGTTGAGCGAGAATGGCACCGAGGCCGACACCGCTTGCATCTGTGTGAATTTCAGTGGGTGCATTGGGATCGAAGTGGCGGAGAACTGGCGGAGAGATGAGTAGCCGGCGTAGCGCCGTGAATGCCTCATCGCAGTGGGAATTCCAGCCCGAGAGGTCCGTGCTACGGGAGAGAAGCTGAGTCAGAGAGGCAATTATAGAGGCAAAATTGCGAATGAAACGCCGAAAATAGGAACACAAGCCTATGAAACTACGAAGCTCCTTTAGGGTAGTAGGCTTGGGGTACTCGGCAACGGCACGCAGTTTGGCAGGATCTGGCGATATTCCGTCTTTTGAAACGACGTGGCCGAGAATTGTGAGTTTGCGGGCGCCAAACGACATTTCTTGAAGTTAAGTTGCAACCCGGCTGCCGTAAGGCACTGGAGAACTTGTTCCAGACGGGAAAGATGAGTTTCGAAATTCGCCGAGAATACAACTATGTCGTCTAAATAGCAAAGACAGATGTGCCATTTAAGTCCCCTGAGGACACTGTCCATCATTCTTTCAAAAGTCGCAGGCGCATTGCAAAGACCGAAGGGCATTACATTAAATTCATATAAGCCGTCAGGGGTCACAAACGCCGTTTTTGGACGGTCTGGTTCAGCCATTGGTACTTGCCAATATCCAGAGCGCAGATCCAGTGAAGAGAAAAACTCCGCACCTTGAAGGCAATCCAAGGCGTCATCAATGCGTGGCAGGGGATAAACATCCTTGCGTGTGATGTTGTTTAGTCGACGATAATCCACGCAAAACCTGATGGAGCCATCCTTTTTTCGCACGAGGACCACTGGCGAAGCCCAAGGACTGTGTGAGTGCTGAATAACACCACGTTGCAGCATCTCGTCGACGTGTTGAGTGATGACGTCACGCTCGGCCTGCGAGACGCGGTAGGGGCGCTGACGAAGTGGAGTATGATGACCGGTGTCGATATGGTGAGCGACAACTAACGTGCGTCCCAAGGGAGGTTGTCCGTGGTCGAAGGAGGCGCGGAAACGGTCAAGTAGTTGAATGAGCTGATTGCGCTGGTCTTGCGTAAGGCCGGTGTCTACGCTGCGCAACAGAACGTCTTCGTCAGGTAGTGAGGGCGCGGTGCCAGCTGTGACAGCATCCACGGACATCGGTGTCGTATCAGAACGGGCATCGAAAGAAAAGATGTCATCATAAGTGTCAAGACTCCCAATGCATTCGCCATGCAATAAGGTAGCGGGACAAGGGAACGGATTGCACACGTACACGGCACTGGAGCCATCGGCAAGTGTTATGACGGCAAACGGGACGACAAGGTTCCGGCGACGAGCGCATTCTTGTGACGGCATAAATAGGGCAGTTGAATCGGAAACGGAGTTGCACAAAAGAGATACCGCGGTGACCGAAAAAGCAGAAATGACGACGTCAGCGGCGACGATCACCTTTTTGGGTGAGCGAGGGAGATCAATGAATGTCGTGCTGAATGGAAACAAAACGAGTTGAGCACGAGCGCAGTCGACAACCGCATGATTAGCGGAAAGAAAGTTCCATCCCAGGATGATTTCATGAGACGCATGCGGAAGGACGACAAATTCTACGATGTAAAGCCCTCCTTGAATCACAACACGAGCAGTGCATGTGGCAGATGGTTGGACGTGTTGCGAACTCGCCGTGCGTAAAGAAATTTCAACCAGTGGAGTCGTCACTTTGTTCAGTTTGCGGCATAACACATCACTGATTATACAAATAGCGGCACCTGTGTCGACAAGAGCAGTTGTGGCGAAACCGTCCACAAACACGGCAATCTCGTTAGGGGGCGATAGATGAGGCCTTCGAAATTTCGTCGGTGGCGCAGCTCTTGCCTCAGGAACTGCGACTGTCAGTTTTCCTCCTGGGCGTGGTTGGAACGGCGAAGCATGGGGGAAGGAGACCGAAGACGGGGTGAAGGAGATCGACGTCGGCTGAAGTCTGGTCGACGTAAGCGGGGGTCATGCGAATCAGGTGTCACATGCGACTCTGATGGCCGAGGTATGTTGCCGGAATGCTGCACATCATTAAAATAGAACCCACGGCGACGACAATAGCGCGCGACATGTCCTGGAATACCACAGTTGTAGCAGATGGGCCGGTTATCCGGAGTACGCCAAGAGTTGGCAGGTGCTCGAGGTGGTGGAATGGGCCGATTTACCGGATAAACTGAAACTGGTGGCCTGTAGTAGTTGGTGGCTGGACTGTATGAAGGGAGCGGCGGTTGGGCAGAAGGTCGGCGGACGGCTTCTGCATAAGTCAGCGGTGCAGCCACTGATATTGGGGATGTGGGCGAAGGGAGAGCCTCGGCAACTTGCGTCTGAATAGCACGGCGAAGTGAGTGGTCCAGTGTTGTGGGGGTCTCGTTGATGGTGGCGACAAGAGAGAGCTGTCGAGCAACTTCCTCCCGGATGTACTGTTGAATTTGAGGCATTAACACGCTGTAGTCGGGGCCACTGCTTTTGCACTCCAAGGCCGAAATATCAGCTGTCTGCGTATTAGCGCGACGTGTAGAAACTCGTTGCTTGCGCAGCTCATCGAAACTTTGACATAACTGAATCAAGGCCGTGACGGTCTGTGGGTCTTTGGCCACAAGCATATGAAAAGCGTCGTCATCAATGCCTTTCATTATGTTCTTTATTCTGTCAGCCTCCGTCATCCTGTCATCAACTCGCCTACAGAGGCTGATCACATCCTCAATGTAGCTTGTGAAGCTCTCACCGTTTCGCTGAAATCGTCCCCGCAGTCCCAGTTCAGCGCGAAGCTTACGCATGGCTGGACGACCGAAAAACGAGGTGACGGCCTCTTTGAAAACCGACCAGGTGGGGATGTCGGCTTGGTGGTTGGTGAACCATAGGTTGGCCAAATCCGTCAAGTAGAAGATGACGTGAATCAGCTTCGCAGGGTCATCCCACTTGTTAATCGCGCTGGCATGCTCGTACTCTGCCAGCCAGTCCTCGACATCTTGATCTTCAGTGCCGTTGTATACTGGTGGGTCACGCAGACGAAGTACACCAGAACACATGATGGGTGGCAGCGTGGAAGAGCCTTGTGGGGGATCGACGCGCTCGGTCATCGTGGACTGAGATGGTAGCTTACGGCTGCGGAGCTCCAGGACGTTACCCAGCACGTTTCCACCAAATGCAACGAGCAAGGTTGCGTAAAAACACAGGTTATTATTCCAGAAACGTTAGCCGCAACAAGCTGGTACAGGCAGGAACCCGGCAAGCACGAGCCACACACGGACGTCAACGTCTTCTTTCACGCTGGCACAGAGCTGGCGCCACTATGCTTCGGTACAATATATATATATATATATATATATATATATATATATATATATATATATATATATATATATATATATATATATATATATATATATATATATATATATATATATATGTGGTATGTTTCGCCCTCAACCCTTTTTGTTCTTCCTCACCTCCCTGCCTACTGTACAAGGCTTTACTATGTTCTACTCTCTCCACCACACCTTCTCACCCTCGCTTCCCTTTCCCATTCCCTTATCAAATTATACTATACATGGCTGTGCAGTGCTTTACCTTCTTCTGTCCTCCTTTGTTTCCTCCTCGAAGTGCATTCCCTTTCCCACAGCCTTGTTATACTATACTTGTTCCTGTTTCGGCTTGCCGTGTCTAGGCATAACCAGGCCGGCGTTGCGAAGCTGGGCGTGGATGTGCGCGGTGGCGTCGCGGCTCGGCGCAGTTTTTGCCAACGCCATTCATAACATCCGGCAACATGCATTCACAACATCCAGCTCAGACAGCTCCGCTGTGAGCGACATGTACCTCCGACGAAACATTACCGTTTCACCTTGGGCGAGATGACTTAGCGTGCGTGTCGGCGTCGCGCGGAAGAACGAGAACCGACGAAGGAATGTGCATCCCGAGTGCTGCCAACTTTTACGTACGTTAGGGCGTGTGTTCGTATGCGCGTGTGTGTATGCAAAACATGCAAAATTAAAATTTTCTAGAGGAAGGATGGTGTTGTACACCCCCCTCCCTTTCCCTCCCTCTGCCCCCTCGCTACGTTAATGACTCCATCGGCTTTTTTTAATTAAGGATTTCCCATCACTTCGTCCAGCGAGAGCGACTGCAACCAAAAAAGTGCCCCGCCGCGGTGGTCTAGTGGCTAAGGTACTCGGCTGCTGACCCACAGGTTGCGGGATTGAATCCCGGCTGTGGCGGCTCCATTTCCGATGGAGGCGGAAATGTTGTAGGCCCGTGTACTCAGATTTGGGTGCACGTTAAAGAACTCCAGGTGGTCGAAATTTCCAGAGCCCTCCACTACGGCGTCTCTCATAATCATATAGTGCTTTTGGGACGTTAAATCCCACATATCAATCAATCAATCAATCAATCAAATCAATGCAACCAAGAAACTAAAAAAATAAAAGAATGAGTCGATGGCAAGAACTTTCCCTTACTGCTAATCACACCACTTTCATCGCTAAAAAATAACGTTTGTCGATTCCAGCTTTGCTGAATGAACAAGGTCGCCTTTTCGTGTCTTACACCAGCAATGAACACACCAGCCAGTAACCTATAAATGCGCCTCTATAGGCAATTAACTCCCTTCGAAGGGTTTCGCTTGGTCACTGTGTGTATCACTCTAGCTGTCGATGTTTGTAGTATGTGTTAAATAAGGTTCACGTCCCCCCCCCCTCAAACATACTTATCGAGCTCCCATACCAATCTTTTTATTTCTGCACCGAATCGCACAGGTAATCAATACCATTGTTGGCACAGATCTGACCCCGTTATGTTTGCGTAACACTTAAGAGCTAGACTCCGACGGCAAATGTACAGAAAAAGTCCGATGAGGACTCAACCTTGCTCTCGTAAAAACGTCGCGTTGCAAGAGGAACCAGAGGATAGTATCGAAAAAGAACACGCAATTTGAAGATTTTTTTAGGCTCATTTCACAACTCCTAGTATAATACCGACAATCGTTCAGCCCAAGTTTATTTGAAAGCGGATGATTAAATCTCATAAAATTGTTCACAGTTTCAACGTCGAATATTTCATTCACAGAAGCAACGTTAGTTTACCTCACGTTGCGCAGAATCGCTAAATTTAACATTTATAAAGGAGGAAGCTCGGGGCAGAAAGTGCTGGCTCTTCAGCTATTTAGTCGCTTTGTTTTACATCCTCGCGTGCACAAATGTATGTGATTGTTAAATATGTTGTTGTAGCTGTTGTGCTATGTCTTCGCTGTTGTGCTAGGTTGTATATTGTTTGATATTTGTGTGTGTATTTTTTTTTGTTCCTAGAAATTTGACCATAATTGCTCTACTAGACACTCTGCTAAGAGCTCAAGAGTAGACGGTGCATTATTTGTGTGCCAAGAATTTCTCACGTATTATGTCGACACAAGAAAAAGTGACACCTGTTCAAATATTTATAAGAGCTACGACATATAAATTTAACCTTACAGTATGGAAAAATTCCAGAAATGGATGTTTCGTAGACGTTAAGGTTAGTCCTCCTCTGTATGAAATGTTCGAATATTAAAAGTAAAGTTAATCACAGCAAACTTTGGGTGATGTCACGATCATTCAGCCAACTTATCGGTTGTTCGGAAGGTGCGCTTGAAGACAACGAAGTAGAGCAAAATACACACACAACATGATCTGACGTCAATGGTGGCTTTTCCAGACACTCAGAAGTTCACTATGTGTGTTGATATCTCCACAGCATTAGGCTCCGTTCGGTGACCCCAAGTGATCGCTACAAGAACAATTGAAGTGTTGTAAATAGGATAACTCAAGTTCTTGCATATGGCGGAGTACACAGATACATACGCGTTTTGTTTAAGATCATGAGTAATCGTACGTAGATTTCAGTGATCTCTAATCTCAAGTTCATTCCTTCAATTGACGTTGCAGGTGCTTCGTGTAGCGGTCCTCTGAGACAGGGGGCGCCGCCTTTCGATCAATGTTGGTGACGTCACGAGAGCGTGCTCTGCTGGACCGTGCTAATCGCGAGACGACGCACGCCAGATGGCGCCACAACCATCCCCAGGTGTGTGTGCCTCTGTTTGTCGCTTGCTACCTTAGACATGATTCTCGTACTTGACCGCCCGTTCGTAATTTTAAGACACGGCAACGAAAACCTCAGTAATGGTTGCTTTGAGGAGCACTTTTTACGGTTGAGCACAGCGCGTTGTCATCATTGTGACCCTTAAAAGAATTGTTTGAACGTTCAACATTTCATACCCGCATAGTTTAGGAACCACCCTGTCGAAGTTCCATGAGTAGAACGAACTTACTGCGTATTTCTGCACACCTCAAAACCCACAATGCGCTTGCAACTTACGCTCCAATCAGTTCCACTAAACATATCAATTGCAGCATTCGCGTGATAAGCATCATACTGCTACATGCATGATGTCTCTTCCGTAACAATACTAAAGACATCTGTAAAGCACTCACTCTCAATGCCACGGACACCCGTGACAAATCCTTTCTTGTCAGCTTGATCGATCATCACTCCGATACTGCCTTAGTTTTGTCTGCTCCAAATGGAACGTCATAGAACAAACGTTGCTCACTGTAAGGAACTCGCCAGTTGCTGGTCTTAAGATAACACCAGCTGCATACTGTTTGTTTCGTATGTAGGAGATTAATACTAATGTTAATTCACCAGGCATGGATATTGTCTGTACTCTTTCATTCGCAATTCAGATATCTTACTAAATGTCCCAACTCATGTGAAATTAAACATGTACATATATCTGTTTTTATGTTAATCGGTGCCTTAGCATATGTTAGTTCTCTTTTGCCAACCATGCGAACAAAGAAAGCATGCCCTCACTTTTATCAACGAAAAGGAAGTGCTCATTTCATTTCTTGATTGATTGATTTGCAATTAGGTCCACAACTTTTATTGAACGAAAGAAATGAGAGTGACGATGTGTCGAAAATCGGCTAACTGATAAGAGTCAGGGAAAGCTCAGCAAGTTCCTTAGCGTTCATGTACAGGGCATTGCTGACAACGCAGTTCTACCACGGATGCTTGGTGCCCATGCGTTGCCACTCGACGCATGCGTATCCTGGGCAGCTTCTGCCACCTTACCGACCGGTCAGTAACAATCACGTGAGCCCTGCACTGTCGCTTTCATTTTTTTTTTTCTTTCTTCACTGCTCAACCAAGCACTGGAATGGTGCCCGACTAATTCCACTGTTTGGGGTCCCGTTGCCATTCCAACTTTCGAGATCTTCTAGTCCCAAACTTGCGTCTTACTTATCCCGTGCATCGCGCGTTATCCTCTTTTCTGTTCTTCTTATTAGTTTTGTTCTCTGTTTCCTTCTCTCTTATTTGTGCCTACCCACATCCTCTCCTACACTCGGATGCTTATTGCTTTCTTATTTCCCACCGGTATTGCGCGCGCCCCGCATTCTGCGACCCCTCCTCCGTTCTGGGGTCGGGATCCCGTAAGTTTTCTACCATTTCTTGATTATTTTTCCGTTTTTTTATTTTTTTCTCCGTCTCGTCTTTAATCTCTAGCTGCGCACCAGCAGGGGCCGCAGCTCTATCTTGGCCCAAAGGTTTAGTCGAAAGCTCGAGCGCGAAATTGGCCACGGGCCCCCGGAGTTCCTCGGGACGTGTTATTGCCTGCGGCCCCGGAGTGACAGCCGACGACCGAAACCTGCTGCTGCTGCTGTTAGTGTGAGCGAGAGGTAGAGATGATTTCAACCCTCGCCCTTTTCCTAAGATTCCACTACACGCACCCTCAACCTCTTTTTTTTTTTTTCCCTCGCAAGCCTCGCAATAGTCGACCTTTTGCTGCCTTCTATCTATCTCTTTAGAACCAAGCGAAAATAAGGACGCTGCAAAGGACTACTAAGAAGAAAAATACACGTTCCCTGCAACCATAGAGCGCTAGCGAGAAAGGCAGAGAGAGAGAGAGAGAAGTGCTCAGTCCTCGCGTAGGCCTAGCTCGCTGCACGCTTATATCGGCCCGAACAGCGACGCCGGCACCCTCTCCTGGCATTCCCACGTATTCGCCTTTTTCTCTTTTTTTTTTTTCGCCATCTGAGTGCTCCTTTTGGCGCACTTTTTTTCCCGCCACTTCTCTTGGCGCGCTTTTTCTCTCATCGCTCTTTCTTTTTTTTTTCTTCGGCGAACTCGTATCGTTTCGCGTGCTCGCGCGCGCTTTTGGACCTCCCGCTCGCGGGCAGCGCCACCGTGTGGCTCTTACGTAATTATTGGCCTCGGCTCCACAACCGAAGTACGCCCTCTCCCTTTGAACTTTCACCTCCTCGCCCTCATACCATACTTGCGCCTTCACCTCCCGGTGCTCACACTAGGCGTACTAGGAGGGAGGAGTGCGCTGAAATTGGTGGCTGTTTAATTTCCCTGGCTGCTGCGCCGTACTTCCTCTCGAGCTCTCTTCATTTCGGCTTGCTCGCTTCGCCAGTTTCTGTTTGGTCCTTCACCTCGTTCGCTTATAATCGTTCGAAAAATTTTCCACGGAGCGAATCCTTTCCTACTTATTAGACTTCGAGCAAAAAAGAACTACCGTACGAAATTATTGCCGCAATGCCCTACTGCCACGCGCGCAATTAGTTGCTACGCGGCTCCGCTGTCGTCATAGTTTTAGTTTTCTTATGCCGAATTTTCGTTATAGATAGTCCTAGCCATAGGCAACTTTGAAGCCCTTGGCGGAGGATGTTCTTTATGATTTTTTTTTTTTTCGCCGGCGATTGCTTATTCGCCACAGTCACTGGTAAGAATCGCAGCAAAGTGGACCCAGCGTGTGGTTCATTGCATTGCATCGTATCGTGTTCCTAGTATATAGCGTAATCCGGTGAAACGTAATTTAGGTCTTTACTCATTATTCAGATATTACACCGCTTCGCCTGAAAGCGTTACGGCAGAGGTGCTGCAAGCAAAAACTAAATATCATCTTCATCAGCCCCGCACAAGTGCGCACATGATAGTTGATTCCACTGAACGATAGTTTCAGCAAAAAATCATTTACATACCACACATCCTAACATAACCTTACTTAACCTACATGCACACGCTCCACTGTTGCCATGCTGATCATAACAACGAAGCTATTAAAAAGTGTCCTGAAGCTGTATAGAAAGTACCACGCGTCTACGGGGTGTTGCATTAGATACACGGGGCTATAATTACACATGTGAAGCACTTTGCATTCAGAGATGACACGAGTGGAAAATATCATGTCGAAAGCAGCAAACTTTAACCTTGAACTCTAGGATAGTCGATTGGATGACCTTTAACAGCCATTTTTTAAAGTCAGGACTAAATCGTGCACTCAAAAACCAAAGCGTTTCAACATGTCGCCAGACAATGTAACATATACTGACTATGTAGTGGTGCTCTTTTGACACGCATGAAAAAAAGAAAAAGAAATCGCCCTCTCTTTTGTTCTCAGGAATGTGCTTGAAAAAAAAAAACAATGATGACGTGCCGTTGCAGATTAGTAGTTGATCCCCATGGAGTGTGTATGAAAGGCAGCAACCGGTGAACAGAAAAATAGCGATTGTAGCCTATCGACTTTTTCGAGGTACACCAACCCCAAATATATTTATTTAGTGTTTGTTTTAAAGCATCTTATTGAAGTATGGTTGGTTATGCTGTGACACGTGCCCCGGTATATCTGCTAAGGCACGTTGCCGGGCTATTCGGTAGGGGTTCATCACTAATATGGCTATATAGAGCACCACGACAAGGGCACAGGAGAGACACACACAGATACACACCTCTAACTTGACACTTATGTTTTATTCGCGATCGCACATGCTATTTGTATGAAAACAGTAGATGGATAAAACCTAGAAAACAGTATGTATAGATACAGCACCGCCCATGCATAGGCCCTCTCTGATTACTACAATCTGTATCCGCCAACGTCTCTTGTTCTATTCTAACTCCTACCTAGTTTCCGAGTTCGATTCTCACCCGAGCCTAAGATTTTTTATGATTATGATGATGATGATGAGGATGATGATGAAGACTACGACAATTATGCCGACGACGACGACGACTACGGTGATGATGATGATGATGCTGATGATGATGATGATGATGATGATGATGATGATTGCTTAAACGAATGGCTCTCAAGCAGTCTGTGGGATTGGGGTATTGGCTAAGAATCGAGTATTTAGATAGCGGATCACATATTACTTTTAAGTCTAATGAATTTTTAAAGAAAATGTTACAAGAAATCAAATTTTACTAACTGAGAGATCTTCAATCCAAACTGCCTTGATTCGATTAAGAATCTTTGTACAGCAGAACAGATATCCTGGTGACAATGACCAAATTAGGGGGCTCCCAAGGAGAGAATATTAGAAATAAGGAAATGCAATCTAATTCGAATATAAGCAGCGTTAAGAATGTTTTTCCTCAGTGAACTTAATCGAGTACACGATAAAGTATAATGCTCGATTGTTTCATCCTTGTTACAGAATGAGCAAAAAAGGGGGAGGAGCCAAACCAGCTCAATGCATTAGTAATTTAGTTTTGACACTCTACAGCATAGTTTCGTAAAAATAACTTCTTCACGTTTTGACCAGAACTTCCTACGCCAAGGGAACAAGATGTGTCGATATTCGTTTAGGTGAGTTAATAATGTTTGACCAGAGTCTTCAATTATGGCACGCCTTCGAAATATGTCACGTAATATGAGTGCTATTGCGGGAATAATTGAAAGTACCGCACCACTGAGAGCGGGTTTCGCCAGACCGTCCACTATTTCATTCATTTTTATTCCCTTGCGTATTATTTATTTATTTGCATCTTTATCCTTTTTTTTTCGGTCACGGACAAGGTCACGATTTCTCGCCCGCAACCGACGAAGCTAACGCCGCAATGTCTGCGAAACGAGCTCTTCACAGCTATCGCGTTACATTATAGTCCCGATCGCGCACTCGGCAATGTTTTCCGAAGGCTGTATTACCGGGCGTCAATATACAGTGCGCATCCATTAGTGCAAGCATATGCATACATCTGCGTATGAGGGAGAAATGCCGCATACTTCCAATGTTTTATCCCACTACAGTGGGCCTTGCTTATTTAAGGAAGGGTTAATGAAGGTTAAGAGTGTTAACATTTGCAATAAAGCAGAGTAACGGCAGTTCTCTCTTCAACTTTTTGTTTTCAATTTGTGCCAGGAGTAGTTATCTGACACGCGCACTGCTAACTATATTTCGGCAATTATTCTCTTTCAATCATGCATACCGTGTAGCAGATTACATAGACGATGGCATCAATGACTAGCCGGAGATACTCGATTGGCTGACCGCATGACACATGGTCTCCAAGTGTTGATTGTGTTCATCCTTACACGAGTGTGTACAGTGTGCATTCTTAATCTAGTTTGCTTTCGAAGGAGCCGCTATTTAGTTCAAGGTTGAGCGAAGTCTTTCATCGCTGTGCTCAAACGACCATTTCGTATAACTAGCTTAATTATTACCTCGCCCGCTGTTTCCGTGCATGTGGAACGCTAATCAGTACGTTTAGTATGTCCGATCGGCTTCGACTTAGTCACTCTGTTTTGAATGTGACGTTTGAAATTGAGGCAATCCTGCCAAAGGCACACGTTCCTGCCATATTACTACCATAGCTACAATAAAAAACGCACGGTGTTCTCTACGCATTCATTTAAGACAGCTGAAAAGCGAAAGACATTTTCCTTTTTTTTTTTTTCAATGGATGCGTTGATCTTGTCGCTCCACCACTCGAAAGCTTTCTCCAGCTAACGTGGCTAAGCACTGCCTCCAAGATCGGAGGCACCTCGCCTGGTTTTACATGGTCTCCGTGATCGGACCACTTTTGACTGAGTTACTACATGTGATGACGTCATCGTGTTAAACGACAGTGACGTCATAATCACTAATCAAAGCGGAAGATTGTGCCAGTTGGTGATTTATAATCGATGAATATGAAGAACGGAGGAAACGTCGAGGCAGTGAAGAGGAAACTTGGGATAGGCAAAAATTGGATGTACGCACTAAGGGACAAAGAAGGCAAAATGACTACCAATAGTTAAAATATTGGAGACGTTTTACAGAGATCTGTACAGTAGCTGGGACAACCACGACCTTAGTATAAGAACTAGCAGTAACTCATATGAAACCCCACCAGTAATGATAGAAGTCAAAAAACCCTTGGAAAGCATGCAAAGAGGCAAAGCTGCTACTGAAGATCAGGTAACATCCGACCTGCTGAAAGATGAAGGACAGATTGGGTTAGAAAAACTAGCCACCCTGTTTACGAGGTGTCTCTTGACGGGAAGAGTACCAGAATTTCGGAAGAATGCTAATATAATCATAATACATAAGGTAGGAGATGACAAGGAGTTGAAAAATTACAGGCCAGTCAGCTTGCTCTTCGTAGTATACAAGCTATTTACAAATGTAATTGCTAACAGAGTTAAGAAAACATTAGAATTCAATCTACCAAAGGAACGAGCAGGATTTCGAACAGCCTACTCAGCAATCGACAACATTTATACTATCAACTAGGTAACAGAGAAATGTTCAGAATATAGCCAACCACTATACATAGCCTTCATTGATTACGAGAAGGCGTTTGATTCAGATGATATATCAGGAGTCATGCAGACACTGCGGAATCAGGGCGTCGACGAAGCATATATAAACCTCCTGGAAGAAATCGACAGGGGAACAACTGCTACCATGGGCCTTCATAAAGAAAGCAACAAAATATCAATCAAGAAGGGTGTAAGGCAGGGGGACACAATATCCCCAATGCTATTTACCGCGTGCTTACAGGAGGTTTTCAGAGGCCTAGAATGGGACTGTCGGGGATAACAGTTAATGAAGAGTACCTTAGTAACCTGCGCTTCGCCGATGACATTGCATTGCTGAGTAACTCAGGGGACGAATTGCAAAGCATGATTATGGAGTTAGACAAGGAGAGCAGAAAGGTGGGTCTTAAAATAATCTGCAGAAAACGAAAGTAGTGTACAAAAACCCCAGAAAAGAGCAGCGCTTCGAGATAGGTAATAGTGCACTTCAAAATGTAAAAGACTATGTCTACTTAGGGCAGGTAGTAACCGCGGAGCCGAACCTAGAGATTAAAGTAACTAGAAGAATAAGAATGGGGTGGAGCACATTTGGCAAGCACTCTGAAATTATGACAGGTGGATTGCCACTATCCCTCAAGAGGAAGGTATATAACAGCTGTATCTTGCCGGTACTTAGCTACGGAGCAGAAACCTGGAGACTTACAAAGAGGGTTCAGCTTAAATTGAGGACGACGCAGCGAGCAATGGAAAGAAAAGTGGTAGGTGTAACCTTAAGAGACAAGAAGGGAGCAGAGTGGAAGGAAACAAACCGGGGATGAGGATATAATAGCTGAAATCAACAATAGGAAATGGACATGGGCCGGGCATGTACTGCGTCGACGGAATAACCACTGGTAATCAAGGGTAACTAACTGGATTCGCAGAGAAGGCAAGCGGGTTAGGGGGAGACAGAATAATAGGTGGGCAGATGAGATTAAGAAGTTTGCGGGTATAAAATGGCAGCAGCAAGCACAGGACCGAGTTGACTGGCGGAACATGGGAGAGGCTTTTGTCGTACAGTGAACGTAGTCATGATGATGGTGATGATGATGATGATGGTTATGATGATGATGATGGTTATGATGATGATAATGATGATGATGAATCGATGCATAAGGCGCGGTGTAAATGAAGGACAAGAAACAGACAGGGACAAGCCATGTCGGACTCATGACGTCACTATGATGTGCGCACCTATTGGCTAAAGTATTATTTCATGACCCCCAAGATCATCACTTTTACTTCTACACGACGCTCGGTAAGCGACAAAACACGCCTAGAGATAACGCAGGCGAAAATACCACCTTGAGAATCCAGCACCAGACACTATGACGCCGTAGATCTTGAAGGCGTCTCCTGGATTCTCGATTGATTGATATGTGGGGTTTAACGTCCCAAAACCACCATATGATTATGAGAAACGCCGTAGTGGAGGGACTCCGGAACTTTCGACCACCTGGGGTTCTTTAACGTGCACGCAAATCTGAGTACACGGGCCTACAACATTTCCGCCTCCATCGGAAATGCAGCCGCCGCAGCCGGTATTTGAACCCACGACCTGCAGGTCAGCAGCGTCTCCTGGATTCTACGTAGCTTCGTATCAATAAAAATGAAAGTACATCATCATCTCCATATGCCCTAAACCTAGCATACGAAGTTTCAGAAGATTTCGTCCAGCCAATTTTGTGAAAATACCAAAAGTACATTTTGTATGACGTGACGTCACACGCGGAGAGGCTGGTGCGAAATTTAGAAATGATACGTCAACGTTGATTTTTTCTACTAATAAGGAATTTATGCTGATGGAACTTCTGGTATAATAGTTTTCAGAGTGTAGTATTCAAGTCATTGCTTCTGTTGGTGTCCCTTTTATGGCGAAAATGAATTAATCACTTCCAAAGTTGTATCCCACTATAGTTGGCATCGCTTCTTTGATTGATATGTGGAATTTAACGTCCAGAAAACACCATGTGATTATGAGAGACGCCGTAGTAGAGGGCTCCGGAAATTTTGACCACATGGGTTGGCATCGCTTCTTCGATAAAGGGTTAGTGAGAGAGTGCTAACGTCTGCACAAAAGAACAGTGAGGGGTGGTTTTTTTATCAGTGCCCTTAAGTGCTTGTACATGTCTCCTTGTTATCTTTCTTTTCTACTACGCAGTATACAGCGTCCACGATGACGTCACAAGTTTTACCAATCTGTGACGTCAGTCGTGTGATGACAATTCGCTTCCCTCGTCTGCAACGCCACGGAATGCCAACGGTTGATTGATATGTGGCGATTTGACGTCCCAAAACCACAATATGATTATGAGAGACGCCGTAGTGGAGGGCTCCGGAAATTTCGACCAGCTGGGGTTCTTTAACGTGCATTCAAACCTGAGCACAGGGGCCTACAACGTTTCTGCCTCCATCGGAAATGCGGCCGCCGCAGCCGGGATTCGATCCCGTGACATGTGGGTCAGCAGCCGAGTACCTTAGCCACAGACCGCCGCGGTGGGGCGGGATGCCAACGATCGAAAGTTCGCGTTTTATGAGACCTCTAAGGCTTTCGTCTTTCGAAACTCCACGGCCCTTCCACTACCGACAACGCGCAAGCCAGCAACGTCCACGTCAACGCGTTATGCGACAGCGCCTTTCGCGTCTTCCTCGCAACCAGTGGCGAAGAAAACGCTCTTTGTATTCGTGTTCTTCTTTCCCTAAGGCGAACTGAAAGCTCGCGCCCTATAGCGAGCACGAAAAAACCGTAAGGTTTCCTACAATGTTTACTAGAGGGAACTATGTCTCTAATGTCTATGGGAGTTCCAACGCTTCATCTAGCATGGAATGGTGAATAGTTCACGGATTTGCCTAGCCTTCGTTTTTCTGGTTTCATTTCGCTTCTAGGGGCCTTAACTTTGCCACAAGGTGAAGTCCAACAAAAGTTCTACATTTACGCGTCACCATCATGGCTATATTAGGCTCACAAATTGCAATCGGGTCTCGAAATTCACAACGGTTGGTTCTTTTATAAGAAAGAAAGTCGAAACACGCCAATAAACAAATCAGTAATGCGTTCAATGCCCAAAAACAAGAAGTACTGGGCAAGCTTGGGCACTACCCATCTTTCCCGTGGTGGCTGAACGATCGCAGCGCCAGAGTTTCCTCTGGATAATTTTAGGAATCTCTATGCAAAGAACAATGCTGATAGCAGCGCTAACACGACATCTACGTCACGAGTCAAAGGCTAGTGATTGGTGGGAAGGGCCACCGCCGAGTATCACAACGCTAGTGAAAGTGGCATCGGCAATGTCTCAATGGTGAGAGGTGGGGAAAATTGTTGTTGCACGCATCTTTCTGTCCGCGGGTGCGACTTGCAAGAACCTAACGGTGTAGAGTTTGCCTGTTCAAAATGCCAACCCTGGCAAAACGTTGCTAACGCCGGGAAAAAGTGAGACAGGCAAAGGTAAAGTGACAGGCAGGAAGGCCAAACATAAGAGTGTTTCCGCTTTGCTACCCTGTGCTGGGGAAGGTAGAAAAGGCGAACAGACAGGTATTGACTGAAAAAAAAAGAAGAAGGGTGTAGAAATAGAAAGAAAGAAACTTCTTTGACCTGTCTCCGGGAGCGTTCTTGGGGGCAAAGTGATTGGCCAAAATGTAATATTACGAGAAAAGAAAAAGCACCTGCAACTTACGGGGCAATAGCGAGCTCAAAGATAACAATGCGTGAACAATTGAAAGAACCCTTAAGAGCCACCTGATAAAAAATAAGTGGAAAGAGGCAAGAAAGTCAACTCTAGACCGTAAGACCTTTAAGGCGAGCAAATCGGTTCGAGCTAAGCCTACCGCCTTGTTCTAGGGAAAAAAAGTGAAGACGGTGCATACGCACGCCTAAGCACGTACTTGAAACCGCATGTTTCCTCACGGCACGCACTGTTCAGACCGCGGTTCTACGCTCACACACATCCCCCAAACTTTGGTAGGGCATTTGAATATCGGGAGTTCGCAGAGCGAGCGCAGGAATAAGCCAACGATAAATAAGGCAGGAATACAACGGCCCCTTTGGAACGACAGAGAGGAGGGGACCAAACCGATTTTTTCTTCGCCCGAATCCCTTAAAGATCCTGGCGAACAGGGCCAAAGGCTTATCCGCCACGCGTTCACTGCTCCGGAAACTTGCCGCGCCCGAGAAGGGACGTGATGTCAATGCCGATCGGTCTCTCGCGGCGACGCTCCGCCCAGCGCCGTCTCGCATCACAACTGGCCCGGCGGTTCCGGTTACCCCTCTGCCAAGTGTCGCTTCCCGCTCGGTGGAAAGTTAGAAGAGCCTCGGTCTCCGATTTACACACACCTATTTCTCCATTCTCGTTTCTTTTATCTCTTTTCCATCCTCCCTCGTTTCAATCTTTCACTCTCTTCTCGCATTTTTTTGTCAGCTTCTTTTACTATTCTGAGGCAAGAACTACTGGCCACGGACGCTGTTTTACTCCTACTCTCTAGCCGCATCTGTTGAGGCGCGACGCTCCTTCGCGTGTGTGTGTTTTGTGCGAACTTTTCATCTAATCTTCAAGCCCACTTCCACAGTTCGGTGTAGCGAACCAGGCTCAGTCCACGTGATATATTTTGCTCATTCCTGATGCCTCTCTTTCTTTCTTTTATCTCTCTCCCCCATCTTTGACGGCGAGAAACCTTCGTTCATCCACGTGTGGACTTGACTGCAAATTTCAACATGGTGCACATTCTTTATGCTCAGCCTGCATCGACGGGTCGCTCGTCCTCACCGCAGTGCGAGTGTTCTTGTGGAGAAACAGGCAATTACGTTACGTAGGTGTTCTTGAGATATCACTATCGCCTATGAAGGGACGGGGTACTAAATAAGATTTTTTTAATATTAACGTACGGCACAACAGACACCAACTCTTGCCCCATTAGGGTGTCTCATTTAAAGGAATACTTACATGATTGTAATAATGTCCCTACATGATGTCCCTAGCATTATGTACTTACAGTAATGTCCCTAGCATGCAGTGTCAATGCCCTCCACACACCGGAGTGAGACAACGCGTTTAAAATACTTCATTTTGATTTTAAAGTTTGCATCGCTCAGCATCTGCAAGCCAGCTCAACCGCATTGGACATTATCTTGACAAGTGATGGCAGTTTCCGAGTTTGCGAGCTCTGCGTCCTGCATGCAGTAAAATTCGCAGAAATCACTGTCAGGGGCCACCGGACGACGACTCGGCCACTGGACAACAATTCGCTCATCTTTGGTCACGTGCAGCACGAGAGGAGCACATATTTGCCATTAGTACGTCGCTAGTTGCTGTCTTTTCGTGACGTCACACTGCTACGACACGTCATTCAGAAGCTGCCCCTTAATGTCGAATCAGGTAGTTTTTTTTTCTTTTTTTTAAGGTAGCGCTGACAAAAATGTGTTCGATGCATTCCCAGGCACCACAATACTAGCTACGTTTCATAACTCCAGCACTTACTTAGAGCAACTAACCGGAAATATTCAAAATTCGTGTCGGTACTCCTTTGACAAAATGCATGAGCTACATGGTTATCAGTAAAAGAGACAATCAACAATTAGTACAAACGACTCAGAAGAAGAAAAAGAGTAAGGAAGGAGCTTTGTGCCAACACATAAAAAGACCACGTGATTAATTTTCACGTTTATGAGAGGTGGACACCAAATAATCCGTGCTGCCATCGAGAACATTTCACTAAAATTGATGGAATGGCACACAGTGAGCATGGCCTAAGGTGGCATGGATAAGGTTCAAGAAAGTGACACATACCTGCGTCAAAGAGTTATTCAAGTTGACCCTGCCATTCATTTTGAACCACAATATCACTGCCCGTCATCGATTCGCTTGACCACCAACTACGCAGTCTTGCTCAATGTGGCACGAAATAGAAACCGTTTGATAGCGGTACTTCATCGAAGTTCTTAAAATGCTAACAGTGATAAATGTCAGATGCAAGTGAATCGAAGAGCGCAAACACGCTTTCAAGTGGTCACCATTTAATCAAGACGTGTCACTTCAGCACCTCGACACCCTAGATTTGATTGATTGATATGTGTGGTTTAACGTCCCAAAACCACGCTATGATTATGAGAGAAGCCGTAGTGGAGGGCTCCGGAGATTTCGACCACCTGGGGTTCTTTAACGTGCGCCCAAATCTGAGCACACGGGCCTAGAACATTTCCGCCTCCATCGGAAATGCAGCAGCCGCAGCCGGGATTCAATCCCGTGACCTGAGGGTCAGCAGATGAGTACCTTAGCCACTAGGCCACCAGGGCGGGGCACGCCCTAGATGTAAATGACCAGTCTGATATTTCTTACGTGCGAAAGCATTGTCGTGTAATCCTGGTATAGAACCCCTGGATTCGACGACAATGCGTTTTAATTGACAGCGTATGACGTGTACGCGCTCTTCACAGCTACCTGTAAGACGGCAACAGCCACTTACACAATAGTTACTCGAGCTATCTACTAACTGCCCCGCGTTCTGAAAGTTTGTACTAATGATACATGAGGTCTTACATTCCAAAACCACGAAATCATTATGAGAGACGCCGTAGTGGAGGGCTGCGCAAATTCTGACCATCCGGTATTCTTTAACGTGCACTGACAGCACACAGTACGCGCGCCTCTACCATTTCGCCTTCGTTCCAGTACGAGGCGCCACGGCCAGAATCGAACCCGCCACCTTCGGTTCAGCAGCCGAGCCCCTCGATCGCTACACACCACCGCGACGGACAAAAAGCTTGTACAGCCCTTATTCCAGTCACGAAGGGATGGGCGTCTAACGCGTCAAGACTATACTCGCGACGCCTGTGGGCGTTGCCTCTGCTATTGGGTTAACGACCACGGATGCTGCTCTTATACTGATCGTTATTGGCAACACCTGTGTAAACAGCTACGTAACCTATTTACACTCACTTTATAATTACAAACATTATCAAACCGCGGACCACCGAGCACGCAAGTAGCTCACCTGGCATCGGGGAAATACGCGACTACAGACGAAAAAAGCAATGCGACTCGACGTATGAAACACGTGGTTCAGGCACTGCTGAGAGTGAGGCTGTACATATGTATGTATGTATGTATGTATGTATGTATGTATGTATGTATGTATGTATGTATGTATGTATGTATGTATGTATGTATGTATGTATGTATGTATGTATGTATGTATGCATGTATGTATGTATGAATGTATGTATGTATGTATGTATGCACGTATGTATGTACGTATGTACGTATGTATGTATGTATGTATGTAGGTATGTATGTATGTATGTATGTATGTATGTATGTATGTATGTACGCATGTATGTATGTATGTATGTATGTATGTATGTATGTAGTATGTATGTATGTATGTATGTATGTATTATGTATGTATGTATGTATGTGTGTGTGTATTGTAGTGAAGAAGAGGAGCTTCAGCGGCATTTCTCGGCGCATCAGGGGCATCGCCATCAGCATAAGCTCGTGCTTGCTGCGCTTGGCCGGACGCTGCCGACTGCCACAGCCCGTGACGTTGGAACGTTTCTGTTGCAACGTTTCATTCTGCGTCATGGTGCCCCTCGCGAGCTCTTAAGTGACAGAGGCCGTGCCTTCCTTTCTGACGCCTTGAAGACATTACTCAACGAATGCCGAATCGTGCACCGCACAAGTACAGCGTACCACCCTCAAACAAATGGCATGACGGAGCGCTTCAACCGTACTCTTGGCAGTATGCTGTCGATGTACGTCGCCTCTGATCATTCAAATTGGGACCAAGTTCTCCCGTTCGTCACACACGTGTAATACTGCCGTACAAGCTACTACTGGGTTTTCGCCATACTTTCTTTTGTACGGACGAGAACCTTCAAATACAGTAGACACTATTCTTTAATATAAACCTTATGAGTCCGAAAGTACAACTCTGTCCGAAGCTGCCCGACATGCTGAAGAATGCCGCCAGCTTGCCCGCTCTTTTTCTACCGAGGACCAGTGGCAGCAGCAATCCCGCCAGACTGGGGACCGTTCGGCTCCAAACTTTCCACCTGGTTCATTGGTATGGCTTCGGGCACCTGCTACCGCGCCTGGCCGCTCCGCAAAACTTCTTCCCAAATACATCGGGCCATACCGCGTTGTAGAGCAAACGTCACTCGTCAACTATATCGTGGAGCCCATCATCCCATCCACAGACCTACGCTACCGCGGCCGCGACACTGTCCACGTCTCTCGTCTCAAGCCATATTACGACCCATTAGTCGTTTCTTCTCCCTAATCTGCCAGGATGGCGTGTTTTTGTGCGGAGGGCGATTGTAGGGAAGAAGAGGAGCTTCAGCGGCATTTCTCGGCGCATCAGGGGCATCGCCATCAGCATAAGCTCGTGCTTGCTGCGCTTGGCCGGACGCTGCTGACTGCTTCGCTTTCTGCGTTCTGCGCTGCAAATAAACCCCGTTACAGTATGTATGTATGTACGTACGTATGTATGTATGTATGTATGTATGTATGTATGTATGTATGTATGTATGTATGTATGTATGTATGTATGTATGTATGTATGTATGTATGTATGTATGTATGTATGTATGTATGTATGTATGTATGTATGTATGTATGTATGTATGTATGTATGTATGTATGTAGTCGTAGATAATTGTACCATGGCTTGATCGATCGTGAATGCGGATAATGTATGTAAGCTCTCTGAATGTATGCCTTTGTACTTCTGTTGCTATCCTTTTTTTTTCTGGCGAGTACAGATGGCTGTTTCACGCCTTTAAGTGACAGTCGTCAGTGCGGCATTGAAACATTTCGCGTATTCTCATTTTTATGATACCACGGCAACGATAATAATATTCTTATCTCCACAAACTTATCGATTTTTCCGCAACTATACCGACGCGTACGCCCGTCTTCATCTGTATATTCGGCTGTCTATTCATACGCCTCGTCTGCCTCCGTCCGTCCACCCCCGCGTCAACCAGTCTGTTGTTGCCTGGTTAGGTGAACTTCACAGACTTCGATGAAAGAACAAAGCAATACCACCAGAAAGCGAGCAGATTCGAGCTCTTCCCCTCTTCTCCTCCTCTCCTGGCTTCATTCGATCTTCCAGCTGCACCACTAAGAAACAACAAAAAAGTATGTGTCGAAAGGGCTCGAATTACGCAAAGCGCACGTACAGAACCACACGTGGCGTAACGGGAGAGGAGGAAGAGAGGGTGGGGAGGGAATAGAGGACACACAAGCGAAGGCACAGGTCACTAAGCGATGCAGGGAAAGGCGGAGAGAACCCGGATGGAGCTAGCGCTGAGAGAGAGAGAGTGAAAGAGCAGCTCGCTCGAGCCTCGGGCTGAAAGCATGCCGTCCTCGTCGAACCAAAGGCTTATTTGCATCCCGGACCCCGCGTCGGCGCCACCAGCAGCAACAGAGCGGCAGCCATGTGGATCCGGCGTTCGCCAGGCGCTGCAGCGGCAGCTGCTAAGAGCGTGCGGGGATTTCCGAATGAGTCGTTAGCAATCGCACTCCTTTATTGCAAAACCCCGGAGAAACTGCGGTTTTCTACTTTTCTGGGGTTTTTTTTCTCTCCTTTATTTGTCTCCGCTGCTTGCGCGTTCGGTTTCATGACTTGTTCGGCTCTCCTTAAGATTCCGCGCAATTGTGTATGAAGAATTAAAACAAAAGAGAAGAAATGTTGATTATTATAGTTATTTTTAGTATAGGCACGTCCAAGCAGGGAGCTTATAATGCGGTAATGCGGTGCTTTTAATCTATAATTAACGATGGTATCATATATGACTGGCTTAGATTGGTATTTAATATATTTTATTTATGCGTGTTAGTTAAATAAAGTACGGTTAGAAGCTTTCGCCGCATTTTCGAAAGCTAAAACACTAATTTCTGTCGCAGAATCACTCAGTAAGATATTTATCAATTGAAACTCTGCTAATCTACTTATTCGTATGTTTCCCAAAGAACAATAAATGTCCACAGCATTTTTTCATCACTCCTAAGCCTCAAGATGTACAAGCATGAACAATTTATTAGGAAACCTTGGATTTGTGTCTATTGAGCAATTACTTGCACTCATTTGATCATGATGTACTGAATAGCCAGATATTCTGCCCGAGCACTCAATGTCAGGGTAACCAAGAGCGGCGCTAGATGGTATATGTTCACGCTAAAAGTCTGAGTGTTCTAACGCCGATACCAGATAAATGGCAAGACAAAAAGTTGTCCTAACATCTCTCTTGTGTTCATGTTTGCGCGTCCTGCCCCCAGACATAGATGTCACTAACACTTTCGCATTCGCCAAGGGCACATATCCATAACGACCCTCATAAGTGATCCCACTGTTCCGGGTATTTATTATCTCACAATACTTGGCCACAGCATTCTTAGCTCCGAAACGGAAAGCGACGCATTCCGAACACACATTTAGCGGTCAGCCTTGGTCCTAATTCGCGTAACTATTGTATCACTTCATGTCGGCGCCACATATGTTGTATCAATTGAATGTTGCCCAAAAGCATCACCATAGGACATTCACTTCTATCAATAAATCACGTGGAAACACACATCGATAATATTCTTACGATCATGGTACATACATAAAGAAAAAAAATTGCGTATCACTGTGTCAGACATGGGCCGATTTTCTCATCAGCATTTAGCGACACCGTAGAGCTCTTCAATATAATCGAATTCGATGGAATCAGTGACAAAAAAAAAGCTTGTAAAAGTTCTGAAACTTACGAGAAAAACAGTATTTTCCCAGTTGCTCTGGGGCCCTCACAAACAGACATGCCCTGCTAAGCTCGATCTCAACGCATACTTATTTCTCTCCGGCTTGTTTGTTTTGAAGACAACATGCAACTGACGACCTTTGACACTATCTGCGTGAAAAAGCGGCAAAACAAAAAAATGCGCCGAACGAAAACGAGGAGCTAACGAAGCTAAACCTACGCACATCACTAGGCATGCAGTTGGGAAACGCTTATTTTAAGCTGCTCTGTCGGCCACCCCACCCAGCCTGCGCACAACACTGAACGCTCCCGAGTCACCGAAGGGGTTTTAAATTCTCAACCAATCCCGAAGCGATTCCGCCCAGGCAAGTGGCACGGCACGCTCGCTTTTTTCAAACTGAAGGAATTGAGAAGCGAGAGATTGCGGCTTCATTTGCGCGACGGTTACCACCACCTCTCTTTCCTCTCCCTTTCAAACGACCGTTTTGTCTTGTTCGCTTTTTTTTCATCCTTCAGGCAACACTCTCAAACGTGCAGCGATACCATGTGAGTGATGCGAGCTATCGGAAAACGATGAAAAAAATATATAAAAGGAGCAGTAAGGAGGAAAGAGGACTTAAGCAAGAGAATGCGCAGAGAGGAAGAACGCCGAGGTGACGCTATTTTTTTTTGTCTCTTTATATACATTCCTGCGTCAAGAAAAACAAACAGGTCTGCAAACAGCCGGCGGCGGTAAAAAGGACGGCAGGCCCGTAATCCAGCCAGGGTGGGCTCCGTCCCCGACGCACACAGAAGTGGGCTACAAAAGAAGCAACAGCAGCGGGCATAGCAGGGAAAAGCCGGCAACACGTACCAGTGCCTCTCCAACTCTCTTTCCACTTCCCCAACCACTGCCTCCGCCCCGTTCTAACACCCGCGCCTTCCACACGCAAAAAGAACCTGCGGCTCCTAAAAGAGAAAAAAAACAAACCATCTCCCTCATTTCCCCAATATCTCTCTCAACGAAGCGTTCGGCTCGACCTTTCTCTTCCCGATTTCTCCACCACCACGAGACTCCCTTACTCTCTTCATGCCTCCGGAGCGCTGCAGGGAGAGAGCTGCCGCCTTTCCGTAATTATAATCCCATCTCAGCGCTCGCTCATCAACGTCCCGAGCTATCGCCGTCGCTCCAGCGCGGCATCGTTTCCGCAACGCGCCAGCTCCTTACCTTCATGCGCAACCCTCCTTCTTTCCCCTTCCTCCTTTTTATCCCCATCCCTTCCCTTTGAAGCTAACCTTCTTTCCCGTCATCGCACCGACCGTGCACTCGGCACTTTTTCGCCTTTCTCACTATCGCCCACTAACCTCACTCAGATCTGCTCTGTGTTTTTTTTTTCTATTTTATTTCTTGCCTCCTTGATTTCACCTGCCCTGCTCCCAGTCTCTGGTTTATTTTCATTTTTTTTTCTCGTTCACGCTCTCTCACGTGTGTCCGTCATTTCGCTTGCTGACTAGTCCTAAGCACAAACACACACTAGTCTCGGTTCACGTCTCAGTTCACTGTTATAAGCCTTCCATGCGTAGTGCTGAGGTCCCCTCAGTACTTCCAGCTGACTGGAAAGTGCACACAAGCACGATATATATATCTATATATATATATATATATATATATATATATATATATATATATATATATATATATATATATATATATATATAATTTTTTTCGCTTTCATGGCTCTGTTGTTGCCTTGAACAATTTATTTCATACCCTATACATTCACTTGGCCAAATACTTCTCTCAATATAATCGTAATCTCACCCAATATCTCCGTTCCTTTACTCCCTGTGACACATTATTTTAATATTTCTTTCTATGTTCGGATATTCCAAGGCACTCGGCATATCGTGCACACTATAACTTAAACGCACGAAAGGCAAGAGCCGCTGCGATTGCTTTCGAGTAACTCGGTGGTCGACAAAGCATACTCACTGCGATGGCGTTAATAATTACAATTATCATCATCGCTATCATGACGATGATAACAGTGATTGGGTTGTTGAGGGAGGATAATTCATACGACGCCACTAAACAAGCGCGACAAAAAAAATTCTACTTGCCCAGTGCATGCTCCTGTAAAGGATGCATTGCCTTAAGCAGACTTCCTGTGCGGCAAAGCAAACATCGATAGCAAAGGTGGGGCAGTGTCGGTCACGACTGAATTAAGGGTTCTGCACCAACGCCAGATAAATTATTCACAAAAAAGGTAAAATAGTATATCTGTCTGTGTGATGCAGTGATAAAACGAAAGTGATAATGTAAATTGCGTGTATAACGATGCATTGATTATCGGGGTTCGTAATGCGCGCCGCGATGAATTCTCGACAATGTAGTACACCGGAACACTTGTACTTCTATTCAGGGCAAAAAAATGCGCCAGTCATTAAAAATTAGCAACTACCTGTGCACAGTACAATGAATATGACGCGCACTGTATATTACAGTGCATCTAAGATATAATTAATTTTAAATAGATTAATTCGCCCTAGTTAGAAAATGAGTGACATCGATAACTCAGACCTTGAACACATGCAATCTGTAGAAAAGGTTTTTTTTTTACTTGTTAGAAAACTCTAAAGACTACTTTAATAATACTAGATAATAACAATCAATTCTATAAGCCGCGAATACGATTCCAAGGTTTAATGTTTTGTGGGATAAAAGATCCATGCTACTCAACTGCTAATAAGAGGCGCTCGTGCGATGTTCTGTTAAGTTGCCGACACGCCCCAGAAGAAATAGTCTACAGAATTTTTCCAGGTTTGTATACCTTTCACAGCAGCATTAAACCTTATTGAATTTTTCTGAGAAACCCCGTACATCACTAATTTCGTTTTTTTTTTCGTTTTCAGAACACCCCCACCTCTGTATCGACCTAGTCAAACTGCGTAATGTGTGCCCTAATCTAACGGTATGAGCTTGATGTAGTGCTGCTGCGTGGGGCAAGACACTCCAGTGTGTTCATTTGCGCATTTACCCAGGGTCGGGGGAAAGGTTTTTAGGACACTGGCCAACACTTTCCTGAGCATGCAAGGCACTGAGAACGGATGTTACACTTCTTGGGGGCAGGTGGTCTCAGAGACAGTCTCTAAGAAGCGTCATTTATTTTTTACTGTTCTTCATCTTTTTTTCTCTTTCTCCTTTTTTGCAACAGCTCTCTTTTGACATCCTCTACTACTCTTACCCCCTTTCCTATCGTAGCACAGGGTGGTCAGCCGGTCTGAGAATTGGGTAACCTCTCCGTCCTGCCGTTTTCTGTTTCCTCCTCCTTCTCCTAATATGTTATTTTTTCTATGCAAGCTGAGCCTGTCATACACGAAAATGTATTAACACATGTAAGTATTCCCAATAATAAGTGCGAATGCAAACGCAAATGCATGTGTTGGTAATGCGGATTACTGCGTATACGGTATTTTCTAACGCACTACATCATAAGATGAAAAATACATCAGTTGTCTTAATGTCTAGCGTGCATTTAAATGTCTTTCGGAATTGTGACTACTCGGACACTCCAATTTTTACTCCAGCATAATCTGTTACTTGTTCTTTAGTTTCCTTTATTCAGACGCTGAGTAGCATACTACACCACATCAATACGATATTTAGGGCGAAGTACTCATCCCCTCCACAATACATTTCTATTTATGTCTATATGAATTCGATCAACATGTCATTGAAAGGAAATTTATTGTTACCCATGAATACAAAGCACTATAATTACATACATGATGGACACTGGGACCCGCTCAGGGGTCAAAGCAGTGACATGCTTCTTAAAGTACCCTATCTACTCCTCATTTCAAAGAAAAATTCAACAATTAATGGTGTTACAGTGATTACTGCTACGCATGATAGATACTAAACATCTGCTTCGCTCCCCGACCACAAGCGCCCAGCGCCCGCTCACCCTCCACACCACTTTGTCCGGTGTGAGATGCAATAACTCCACTGGGCGAAAACGATATATTTCGACCACCTGGTGCTCTCCAACGTACAGCTAAATCAAAGTAAACCAACCCTCTAGCATTTTTTCTCGATCTAGAATGCTCTCGCCATGGCCACGTTTCGACACTGTGACGTGCGGGTGAACGGTCCAGCTCCATAACCGCTAGACCATCACGGCGGTTTAAAGTCCGGTGTTCTAAACTCGACCCTTTCTGGTCTGGACGCCCTCCAGAATGCACACACAAACGTTGGCACTTTCAGAGTCAGTCTTGCGTCCACCTCAGTGGAACAGTGGCTATGGCGCTCGGCTGCTAAGACGAAGGTCGCAGGCTTGATCCCGGTCGTGGCGGCTCCATTTCAACGGAAACTAATTTTAGTGGCCCGTGTACTTTGCCTTGTCAGTGTGCGTTAAACAACACCAGATGTTCAAAAGCTCCGGAGCCCACCATTACGGCGCCTCTCATAATCATATCACGATTTGGGAAGTAAAACCCCGCGTATACCTATTACAATTAGTCTTGCGCGCAAAACGAACATAAACGTTCAGTAATGCTGAAAAAAAAAAGAAATTGCCAAGAGGGTGCTGGTATTCTAATTCTTCACCACGTAAAACGCGGGTTGATTCACTGTGTTCATGGAGCCAGCCTGCTAACAGTGTCATTATCGCTCTCAAATTATCGCGCATTGCTCATTTCGGGTGTTTTTTTTTTGTTTTTTGAAACGTATGATAAATGAAAAAAGGTGCATGAAATGTAGTTCACGTGCAGAGCCTTCTTGAACGGCACAGACATTTCCGGTTTGCATCAACTTTGTCGGGATTATTCTCCAATACGATCAACCAATATAAAGTGTAACACGAAATTATATTTTCAGAATAAAAAGCTGTTGATACAATTGCACACGACAGTAAGTACCGGACTGTTCTTCAAGCAGGTATAGAGCCTACCATCTATTTGTTTTGGCACCTTCTTAACCAGTGGGCAAACTAACCTCTACTCTATATAATAGCTAAACAAACGCACTCCCTAGCCAGTTAGAGCAACGGCGATAAATGAAATACTAATAATTAGACTAACTACGGGCGGGCTCCTGTCGCTTTCGTCGACTTCGCGACCACCCCGGGTCTAAATCCAGTCAATTTTCAACGTGACCGAGTACACGGAGTCAGTTTACACAAGGTGCGCGGAGCTCCCTGTTCCAAGAAAGAAGCGCAAGGCCACCTCTTCACGCATAAAGGAAAACAAACAAACAAAAAATAAGCGCTCTTATCCCCGACACTGTCTTTGATCCACTGCGCGTCGTCTATACGCCTACACACCTCTCCCACAGCGAAGCGAGCACTTTCCCCAAAGTCTCACGGTCCCAGACCTCCGGGTCTTCGCCGCGCCCGCTGAAAGCAAAGTCATCGCTGTCAGTGCCGGGGCTAATTAAAAGTAATTAGCGCATTGAGGTGCCTCCTTTTAGACACCCTCACTTTCTCCCCCACCACCCTGCCCACCTCCAGTGGCCCGTATTTATTTTTTCTCCTCTCATTCTCCTCCATTTAGAAGCCACTTTATTATACCTCCATGCCGGGAGTTCCTCGTAGGCACTGGGAGCGTTCCCCGCTTGTTCCGTTTCTCTGTTTTATACGAACAATTTTTGTTTTCTCGCTTTCTCGTCTCTTGTTTCGTTTTTTTTTTTTTTACTGTTCTTTCTGCGACTGTCTAGCTGCGCGAGAAAGTACAGCGTCGTACCATTGGGCCGGCATCGATTAATTTCTCCACGTTTTTATTCGCTGCTCCTCGCGCGTTTCCTGATTCCCTCTCCCGCCGCACGGTAGCGCCTCAACAACATTAGCGCTCGCTCACCCTCCCCTCCTATTAGCACGGTTTCCCTTGTTATTTTTCCCCCTAGCGAGGTTCGAACGCCCATTCTTTTTTATGCACGCCCGCGCGTACACAGGACGAACGCGTAGGCGTCGTCTGCGTGTGTGCGTCTGAAACGTGCGTGTAGCCGAGCGTTCTGGCCATTGTGAGTGCGCGCGTAAATAGATGTGCGTGTTCGTTTCCTCGTGCGTCTTTGTGTGCGCCTGCGCGCTTGTGTGTGTAAATGTCAGCGGGGAGGATATGTGTGCTTTGATAATTAAGCAAGCGTTTCTAAGGCCCCGGCGAGACGCCTCGGCGTCTGAGCGTGGGTGGCGACAGTAGTGGGCGAGAGAAGGTAAATGGGGAAGCAGTGGGGAAAGGAATCAAGCAGTGACACAAAAACTGTGTGAGTGTAAGGGAAAGAGCAAGAGAAAGTGACGCTCGAGACGTGAGAGAGGAAACGACAGTAATTTGAGTTTTTAACTAGGTATCCCCAATGGGGAAAGTGCCTCCTTCCTCTACTCGTCCCAGTGGGCGTTGGCTCGCAGGGAATCTCGACATTTCAAGACACGCTGAAACGCGCACACAAATAAAAAACAGGTTGACAACAAGAAGCCGGTAATTCATCAAGTCGATGTGGTATGGATTTAGGGAAAAGAAAAGGTGGTAGAGAAGCGTAGGGAGAGGGTAAGAGGTGTCGTGAGGGGAAAAGAAGAAAACAGTGGGGAAATGCGACAATTCTGGGACAACCCGAGTTGCTGGCGCAATTCCGGCGCACGCACGTAACTAATCTCAATGCGCGCTTGGCGTGACTGCAGCAGCGAGCGCCGCAGTGCGCAGGAACCGAGGATTGGGACAGCTTTGATTTGTGATTACGCTTCCGTTTCTTTCTTTCTTTCCATTCTTTTTTTTGTTAGTCGGCGCTGCTTTGTGCTGCCGCTGTGGAGCGCAGTGCCTGCACAGAGCCCTGAACTAGAGTACAGGCCGAGTCCTACTCTTTTCAACCACTATATCCACGGCCTGCGATTACGTGCAACATCTCTAAATCACCGACTCCAGAGGTGGTTCGAGAGCTAGGCGCTGCACTTGGTATACCGAAGAGTACATAGGCCTGCTATGCACTCTAGTGCATGGAATGTGTGGCGAACGAAATGTTTCGGCTGTCGTGCGAGGTTGAGTTTACGACATAAAAGAAAACCAAAAAATGTCACCCAAGCACTCCGCACAAACGGTTCAACATGCGGAGCTGAATCGGCAGCCTCAATGCTTACCACTAGCTTAGTCCCAGTGGTACACTTTAGTCTTTTTCAGTTATTGCATACGTCTCAAAAATTTTGCCTGGTCCGTGCTGCCTCTGCGTTCGCTTCCTGATTGCTTCACCGTAGCAGTGGTTATCACTAGAATTCACTCAATTGCTGTTTAACATATTTGCTCAGAATGTTCGTGTCCATAGTATAAAGCTTCAAAGCATTTCAGTATATTTCGACATCAAAGGAAACTTTACAAGAGTTACAGAAGCTATGCTGCGGAGCGAAAGCGAAAATCTGAGGCTTGACGAAGGCTTTTGGACCATTTGACAGCATAACAGCAGCAGCATGAGATAATTAGTCATTAAGCGATTTCAAAACTTATCTTGCATGATCATGTCAATTTTTATTTTATTACAAGTAGAAAAACGCTTACACAATATTCTATTATAAAAACTGCTTATTAATGGCACCAAGTATATCATCACTCCGCGACCATGGTTAGTAAGTGTATAAAGGATTTTCCTCTCATCAGCGGTTCCTGTGCTTTATGGGCAGGTATAGGTTGTTTAAATGTGCTAAACCAGTAAGAAAATATTTATACTTCTTTTCGGAAATACGATATTCATACTTATTTTCGGAAATACAATATCACTTCTTTAAAATTTAATTGTGCATGTCGCTCGGGCATAGGTCGGCAAACTCGCTGATGAGTCGAGCAACCCAGACTCAGATAGAGCAGTGAGTTTGAGCCCCAGTGAATCCGGTTGAAAAGATTTTTGTGGGTGAGTTCGAGTGAGTCCGGCTCGTGAAAATGTTGTTGAGTCTGAGGCGAGTGAGTCGGAAGCACAAGATGTATTTCTGAACAAGTCTCAGTGAGTTCCACTATTTTTTCCCGAACCTATGATCCTGTCTTGTCCTCTTGAGCATTACTATCTGACTTGCCTAAATTCACGTTTACCCTCACTTCTACTCACTGGTATTCCAAAGCAGTATCAGTCATACAGCATTTCAGCATTTACTGACCGAAGGCGTTAATTACGAGAAGGAGTACCTCGAACTCCCCCCCCCCCCACCAACTACTCCAGGGAAGCCCATGAAAAACATATTTTATATTGTCATATCTTTCATGAAAAATGTCTTTACTAGTTTGCAACCACTCATCCTTCCTATTCTAGTGTACTACATCAAAAAGCGCCAAGAAGGGCACCAATTACATGAAGTATTGGTTTTGAAAAGCATTTGGCACTATGGTCAAACAAACTAATTCTAGGCTAACGGACTCATGAGTCGAGTCATTCGGGCTCACTGAGACTCAGACCGAGCCATCAGTATGCGCCTGATTGAGTTCGATTGATTGATTGAGTGAGTGAGTGAGTGAGTGAGTGAGTGAGTGAGTGAGTGAGTGAGACAACTTTATTGGGTCCGAGTGAGTAATATCTTTGCGAGTATGAGTCCGAGTGAGTCCGATTTAAGAAACGTTTGGTAATGTGGCAGAGTGGGTCCTGCACTAAAAATTTTGGTGAGTCTAAGACCGAGTAAGTCCAAGGCGCAAAATCTATCTCAAAGGTGAGTCTGAGTGCGCCGCCAAATTTCCGCCAACCACTGTGCCTCCGTAAGAAGGCCCGTCACAATTGTGACCACACAGCGCTGCTCATCTTTAGAATAAACATCGAGAATAATAATGTATCCAAGTGAACGCCTCAAAACAACGATTGGACGGTTCCGGAAATTTCGAACATGCGGCTTTCTTGAACGTGCACCGACGTTGCACAGTGCACAGACCTCGAGCAGCCACCGAAGTGCGACCGCCATGGCCGAGATTCGATCCCACGACCTTGGGCTCCGCAGCCCAGCCTCATAACCACTACGCCACTAAGACGGAGCCGAAGCTCGCGTTGCTCTTGTGTCTATATATGTGTCTATACATTTGACGTCGGAGTCCCGCACAATGTACAAAAGTCGACATATGGAAGCGATAGTAATAATATCTGAGGTTGGGCGTCCCAAAACCACGGTATGATTGTGAGAGACGCCGTAGTGGAGGGCTCCGGAAAATTTTTGACCATCTGGCTTTCTTTAACGTGCACTTACATTGCACCATATACGGGCCTTTACCATTACGCCTCTATTGAAATGCGACCGCCGCGGCGGGTATCGAATCCGTGACCATCGAGTCAGCAGCTGAGCGCCGCGACCACTGCTCCGCCATGGCGGACAACACGAGAAGCGAGATATAGTGATCAATTGACAAATGAAACGATCACAACGGTGGCAAGGCTGAAGAAAAAGTAAAAGGGACGGGGTAAAAGCACGGGCAGTCTACACGAGACGATGGCGACGGATCGCCAAGTCTAAAACGAGCTCTGTTCGCGCTCATTCACCTTTTCCGAGCACGCACAAACAAAAAAAAAGGGGGGGGGGGGGGCAGGAATATGAGACGTCCGCGGGCCCGCGAAACGGGAGACGACAAAATAAAAAGTCCCAACGAGATTAAACATAAATGGATAATGGTTCGGGCCTTTCTTCTTCTCCGCGTCTCTCGCGAAAACAAAAAAAGCAGTAAAAAATGGAAAGAGGAATATGCGAAGCAAGTAAGAGAGAGTTAGAGAGTAAAAAAGGCGTAAAAAATGAACTGAAGCAACGACGAGAAGAAGTTCAGAAGCGGGGAGTCCCCGAAAAGGAGGGCGCAAAGAAACCGCGAGAACCATTTCCAGGGCTCGCGATATACATTATATTCACGATTTGTTTTGTTTGTTTTCATTTGGAATTTTTCTTCTAGTAGCGTGTTTCGAGCGTAAACAAGAGAAAGGGAAAGGCGAGACAAATAGCGTGGGAGGAGACGGACGTTATCTCCTCCTCCTTTTTGCTTTTTTTTTTAACTCCGGAGACTTGCTCCGTTTTCGCTGACGCTTCTTACTTCTTCACGGAGTGAAGTCCTTGTGTTAAGCCTGTAGTTTTTTGTTCTCTTTATTTCTTTGAAGGAGTCAATTTACCCAGCAGTTTACACTGTGTGGCGGCGTTTAGGGCTTTCTTAAAGAAGGGGAGTGATTATTGTACCGGATGCTTCATCTGGTGTAATGCACCGTGGTTGGGTGCCTTGTTCTCAACTACCTTTACTTGTTTGTGTGTTTGCTTGCTTTACTTTCTTTTTTTTCTTGGTGAAGGGTGGGGGGATGGCAGGTTTTGACTTTGCTCACGTTTTATTTCTATTCATTCTTTGCGAGGTTCACTTGAGAAGGTCGCATGCCGACACGAGCAAGAGCATGGCTTTAAAAAAATGTTTAGTATCACTCAAGTCATTTTTCCTTCAGACAGCACAAGACTGGAAGAACCTTTCCGCCCACATCGCCATGTCGCCTCAGAGAGCCGCATTTAAAATCGACGTAAAAAGCCATATTTTATCTTTGTAATTATGATCTACTGCTCTTCTTCTATTTTGTTGTTGTTACTTTGTTTTGCTTTCATTTTTCTTTCTTCTATTATGTTTTTATTGCTCACCCATCATACAATGTCCGCGACCCTTTAGGTAGTAATAAACGTAATAAGCGTAAACACACACATAATAGTCTTATTTTATAAATTGCCCAAGTATATGGCTTCACGACCGATCGTAGGCGTGTGCTTCGCACGTGGGCTTCCAGAATATTCCATTCTTTTTTCTGCTAAAGTGGTGAACCTTTGAAGAGTTTTGACCGAGACCGGCGGTGCATACTAGGGGACGATAGCACCATAAAATGTTCGCAATCAATTCTTCCTAGGGCCTCAGTCGGTTGGAATAATCTGCCAGTGTCAATAGCGAGCCTCGCCAACACCACTTGTTTTGAGGATGCACTGTTCAAAGAAATAATATACTTGTACCGGCCGTATATAAATGCAAGCTCATTAGAGAATATTGCTTGTTCAATTCACTATTTTGTGTACTTAATTATTATTAAGTGGTGTTTTTCCTGTCTTTATAATAGCCTGCTATATGTTTATGGTGCGGCTCGAGGATATCTTTTTTTCAATCTCACAATAAAAAAAATGCCTTTAAATAATGTGTACTCACTGTGTATTATTTTAATGTTACGCCGGGTTGTTCTTTTTACTGTAACTTGCTACAAAAAATACCTGTTATGTTTAGCACTGTTCGCTCCCCCCCTCTGTCAGGAACATAGTGTACCTCGAGGTTCTCGTAAATAAGTGAATGAATAAAGTATGCACACACACACACACACACACGCGCGCGCGCACGCACACACACACACACGTACGTACATACACACACACGTACGTACACACACACACACACGTACATACATACATACATACATACATACATACATACATACATACATACATACATACATACATACATACATACATACATACATACATACATACATACATACATACATACATACATACATACATACATACATACATACATACATACATACATACATACATACATACATACATACATACATACATACATACATACATACATACACACACACGTACATACAAACATACATACATACATACATAATACATACATACATACATACATACATACATACATACATACATACATACATACATACATACATACATACATACATACATACATACATACATACATACATACATACATACATTCATACATGCATGCATGCATACATAAATACATACATACATACATACATCTATTGTAGAGCACATTACATGCAAGTCGATTCTGTATTCCTAAATGCACAAAACGTCCCCTTTTAATGAACAATACAACTCATCCGTTGAAAGAAAAATTATATTAAATGAACAGCTTTAAGTTAGTCTAAACGACACCCTTTTGGGGACTAAACCAGGGCAATAAGCATCATCAGAAAACAGAAGTGAGACATAATCAATCGCATATAATTGTAATCATTAGAGAACTGAAAGCAAATGAACAGCTAAAGCATTCAAAGGGATCTTCATCACGAAGCTACTGCGTGCTTAGAAGGAGAGGGGTGTCAAAATACGCGTCGCGCAACGACTAGCTAGCATTTGCTAGCTCTGGTTATTATTTGCAGCTGTTTTGTTGTTTCCGTATTGTTTGCAGTGCTGGCTATAGTTCAAGCCTAACGCTTGGTCATGTCACCCTACTGCAGCCCGGCATTGTATTCCGCTGTCCGCCTTGGCTAGTAGGGTCTGACCACTCTCGGCAAGCGCGGCCGCAGCACAAACCATCAGCGGCTAATGGCTCGCCCATACGACAGGCCAAATGAGAAAAACAAGAATTCACGTAGTTCTGTTAAAACAACGCCATTTCCTTCGAATTCGCGCCCTCGCTTCTCGTGGCATAATGCGAGCCACACAGCGCGCCTCGTTCAACAGTCTACCCGGGCAACAACGCGAAGAAAGATGGGGGCTATTTATATTCTCGTTTTCCGTGAGCCTCCGCCCTCCCTTTTTCACCCCCTGGCATGGATTCTTAAGAAAGACTGATGACCTCCCGATAAAGAAGACGAACCTGTCCCGCAGGACGCCCAAATAGCGCCATAAGACTCCCGTCGGCAATACGGTGAAAGGTGCGTTGGATACAACTTTTTTTTTTTAACGCCGCTTCCGCGTTTTCTTTCGTTATTGTGTCCCGACTTCCTCGCTTCATGTTGTTCTTTATTTGTTATTTTAGTGGGTTTTCCATGGGTATTGGCGCTTGACTCGTTGATTTGTTAAACAGATACAGCCCCCCCCCCCCCCCCCCCCCCCGCGTGCCCTGTGCTAGAGTTTCGCCCTCTGGCAACGTTCGTACTGTCTACTGGGCATAAGCGAGCACTTTTATCGGTATTAAATGCTGTCAGTATAGTCAAGAAAGTGTACTGTGGTCTACTAGAAATTGCTTGATTTGCGCTCTCTTTGTGGACGTTGATGTTTATGGCAGTGTCATGAAGGCTCAGTTCAATCACTGCATAGCTACTCAGAAAACCACGCGCAAAACTTCCTCCTCACCGATTATCGACGCTTCGGCATACGGCCACGAAGATTTCGAATCTTCCGTCTCGGCAGCACGCTGTTGCTGTTATTCAAGCCCCACTAAATGCTCTCGTCACACTATTTCACAACAATACTGGATTTCGAAATAATGCTTCTTTTACGTTTACCGTTCTAATTAACTTCAAACTTCAACACCTTCATTACAAATAACTGCTTCGTCTGTTCAGTGGAGCGCGGTATCACCATTTCCAAAAAGAAAATGAAACGTCGTACGATTTCGTATTATTAACTTTTCTTTGCCAACCATTTCAATTAACTTTATGTCACTCTTCCTCGGCAAGTATGGCCGCTTGTTTCGGCATGCTAATAATGGCTTCTCTTTGTCGCATTTATGCGATTGTCATCTTGCTTACATGTATTTTCTTATTCTATGTATTATTTTTCTTACAACGCGTCTCAGTATAAGGCTTCACGTCCCGTACATGACAGATCACGAATGATGCGAGTGCTATCGGCGTGACGAAACATCCTTTATATGAAATAATATCTGCAGCATTTCACGACAACAGCACGATATCATTACGAAGGAAGCCATATCGGGGTCTCAAACTTTGACCCTCCGTTGTTTTCTTTAACGTGAACCTAGCACTCAAGCACTTCACCTCCGTCGAAATGGATGCGCCGCGGCCGGGCTCGGACCTGTGCCTTTAGTGTCAGCTGCAGAACGCCGTAACTACTGTATACAGTCTGCCCCTCTGGTATACCAGAGAGGCAGAGACGCAAGGACTTCCAAGTTTGTTCACAACTTTAAATAACTATCTATTTTTATTTTTTTGAAGCTTGCCTGAGGGCAGCACCAGGCGGAACATTTCAAAGTGACTTAAAATAGTTTCTAAGCCCACACAAAAGTTTCTTGACGCTTGTTCGCGTGACAGCGCGGATACTGAGTGCTACCAAGGCGAAAAAAAGAAAATCGCTTGCGGTTAGTTTCGCGAACGTGCCTTTCGGCATATATCCTCGCACAGGTGGAGCCCCCACGTGACGACTCATCGAAGCACCGTTCATAACTTCGGACTTCACTATAATCAGTCTTGCTCAGTCCTCCAGCTGTTTTATGACATCCACTTCAAGTTCGGTGCAAAGGTAATACCGCAAACCGGTAAACACCACCGTTACAAACACCATTGAAACTCCCTCTGATGCTTCGCATCTCCCTATGGTCTTCCTCGAGGATGTGGTGTAATTTTTTTAGTTTTTTTGTTTTTTGGTATTCGCGCATTGCTGCGGTTGGCAACAAAGCTCCAGACGATAACGTCTTTTTCCCGACAAGCGTTGCGCCGACACTGTTACTCTGGCCCTTCTATTCAGACAAGGAGAATGGCGACGGCTCAGCCCAAACTGGAAAGCGCAAAATTCCTTCGCGTCGCGACAGAACGGGAGGCCCGTTCCGTGAAGCCTGCCACTTTCAAGCCTCACACAGCGTCATCCGGCAGCCCGCAGCAGCGCTCATTCTGAATTCCTCTTGCTGCCTTTTCCCACCATCCGCCGTACTCTCATCCATCCATGTAGTATATAGGTTCTGGCAGACGGCCGTCTGCTCCGATTCACATCCCGCGCAGACGAGCGGAAAGCCTTCCTCTGAGACCGTTCGCGGTACACAGGTGTATGTACGGCTGTGAAGGTTCTTTGTGAACCTTTTTTCCTCGATGTCGCCCCTTGTTTCGGTGTGGTAAGCTCAGGTTAGTATAGTTAGCACGAAGAGGGAATTCGAACAAACGTGCAGCTGAATAGAAACGATAGACACGGATTTCGCGCCACGTGGTACGTGCAAATGGTGTTTATGGCGAGCTGTCTGGCAATTTTTTTCGTTTGTTTGTTTTCGCACGAAAGCAAGTTAAAACTACATCTCTTGATATTTATAGCGCGATTCACAACTCAGAGTTTCTGAGCGTGGATTCGCATGACGATAGCACAGGAATGAATAAGCTATGAATACGTGCGCGACTGTGCGTTTGTTTTTCTGTGCGTGCATTTATTCGTCGTCTTGCATACCAAGCGAAACAAATTTTTCCCGTGAGAGAGAAGAAAAACGTACATAGAAATTCCGTTTTCAAACACAAGGGGAGCAAAGTTGTCGGGCTACATATGCTATGCCTCTTTTCACTCCAAAAACCAGAGGTTATATGACGTGATGACAGCCCA